>VNJQ01007695.1:0-353580 GCA_008042515.1 Drosophila truncata
GTTCTGGGACCCCGGGCGGTGTCCAGGATGAGAATTCGGTCGTTGAAGTAACCGCGGACGATTCGCAGCAGGTAGCCGGGGATGTTAAAGGCCTCCAGCGCCTCCAGCGTTTTCCTCCAGTCTGCCGAATTGAAGGCATTCCGGATGTCCAGGGTCACGACTAGGCAATACTTTTTCGTGCCGTTCGGGCCTGCAATAGCGCTTTCAGCCAGGCTTTTAACGCTTTCGATGGCGTCCAGGGTCGACCTCTTTCTGCGGAAGCCAAACTGGTTTGGCGCCAATCCGCCTGCGCGCTCGATCGCTGCCTCCAGCCTGGAGGCGATCACCTTCTCGAATACCTTCCCAATCGTGTCCAGCAGACAGATGGGGCGGTAGGAGGAGGGTTCTCCTGCTGGCTTGCCCGGCTTGGGGAGGAGCAGCAGTTTTTGGCGCTTCCACCTGCTGGGGAAGATACCCTCGCGAAGGCATTTATTAAACAGGTCAGCGACCGCTTTCGGGTGCAACGCTATCAGCAGCTTTGTTGCCCTGTTCGGAACTGCGTCGGGGCCTGGCGCTTTTTTGTTGTGCAGGATCCTCGCGATCCCGAGGACCTCTTGCTCCGTGGCAGGGCAGACCTCCCCGGAGCCGATGCTCGACGGGGAGTTGAGTGGCTGCCCTTCTGGGAAAAGGATCCGAACAATGCCTTCGAGGACTTCCGGGTCCGTTGGCGAATTGTTTCCGGCATTTACCCGTTTGACCACCTTTTTATAGGCGCCGCCCCACGGATCCTGCTCCACGTCGTCGCAGAGTTTGAGGAAGCACTCCTTCTTGCTAGCGCGAATAGCCTGCTTCAGGGCCTTTCTCGCTGCCCGGTACCTGGACCAAGGGTGACAAGAAGGCATTGTGCGGCTACGATTTCTGGTACCAGCCGTATTTCGATGTTATGGCCTCTTCGGAGTGGGGAGCCCCAAATAAATGGCGACGGTTCGTAAAAATGCTATGAAATGAGTATGATCAAACTCAACATTCAGTTATATACCTTCTTCAGTGGCTGGAGGCACAGCGATCTCGAGGACATGACGCAGTACGGTTGTCGTCTCAACTTCTACAAATGGTCCACGCAGACTCTGTACCAGACCATTGATCTGGGAGCAGATGGCATTACACCGCTGGGTGGACCGCAAATGATGCAGCTTTCCCTGGACGGCAAGCGGTTGTATGTCTCATCATCCCTGTATTCTCCCTGGGATAAGAAGGTGAGTTTTCTTAAAGTACTTCTCAATTTTCACAATTTTTCGACTGTCTCTTATAGTTTTACCCCGAAATGGTCTCAAAGGGCGGTTACATTGTCCAGATCGATGTGGATACTGTGAACGGTGGCATTTCCCTAAATGAGGACTTTTTTGTGGACTTTAAGGATGAGCCCTACGGTCCCGGACTGCCCCATGAAATGCGTTACCCTGGTGGCGATTGCACTTCTGATATATGGCTGGCCGATCAGGAGTAGGTGGCTCTTTCCCCTAAAGATAAAATAACAGATTTATCAAGATTTAAAATCATAAAATTGCATACATTTATTACCGAAATTTGATTCTAAAATATATAATTTCAACGACCTAAAAATTTAGAATAGTCCCGAGTCATTACTTCACATTATTCACGGTGGGACGTGATCTTATGCCACTACCAGATTTCTTGGGTTTCTGTCCGGCGCCGCCATGAATTTTCGACATTACAGGACTGCAGACGCTCTGGCAATCCTTAAGATGCTGATCATAGAGCTCCTTCTTGGCCAGAGAATTTTTATCCAGCCACAATGACTCACTGGCACACTTCTCGCGCACCTTTGAGCGCTCGGCCTCAGTTAGGACTCCGGCTGGTGCCTCGTCCACGGCCTGCCGACAGGCGTAAATATATCCTTCGAGGTTATTCCTGGCCTTAACTCGTTCCCGCTGGCGATCGTCCTCCACCTTGTACTTTTTGGCATCGGAAAGCATGCGATCTATCTCCGCCTTGGATAGTCGTCCCTTGTCATTAGTGATTGTGATCTTCTCGGACTTCCCGGTGCTATTATCCTTGGCAGTTACATGAAGGATGCCATCGGTGTTCAGGTCGAAAGTGACTTCAATCTGCGGCACTCCCCTTGGGGATGGCGGAATTCCACTGAGATTAAAGGTGCCCAGCAGATTGTTATCATTCGTCATCGCTCTCTCGCCCTCGTAAACCTGAATGGTTACTGCATCTTGGTTGTCACTGTAAGTGGTGAACATCTGCTGATGCTTGCAGGGAATCCTGGCGTTGCGGGCCACCAAATTAGTCATCACTCCGCCGGCGGTTTCGATTCCCAGCGACAAAGGAGTCACGTCCACCAGAAGCAGATCCTGGATCTTAGAGCTACCCACGCCCGTGAGAATAGCAGACTGCACCGCGGCTCCGTAGGCCACCGCTTCATCGGGGTTGATGGATAGATTCAAGGTTTTGCCATTAAAGAAATCCTGCAAGAGTTTCTGTATCTTCGGGATACGCGTGGAGCCGCCAACCAGCACCACATCGTGAATGGTTTTCTTGTCCATTTTGGCATCGCTTAAGGCTCTCTCCACAGGCTGCATAGTGGACCGGAAAAGATCCATGTTCAGCTCCTCGAAGCGCGCACGCGAGATCTTCGAATAGAAATCGATGCCCTCGTGCAGAGCATCAATTTCGAGGGATGCCTCTGTGCTGGACGACAAGGTCCTCTTGGCCCTTTCACAGGCTGTGCGCAGACGCCTCAAGGCCCTAGCATTGCCCTTTATATCTGCGTTGTGCTTGCGCTTAAACTCCGCTGCAAAGTGGTTCACCATCCGGTTGTCGAAGTCCTCGCCACCCAAATGGGTGTCTCCAGCCGTCGCCTTCACTTCAAACAGGGAGCCTTCATCGATGGTCAGAACAGAGACATCGAATGTGCCGCCACCCAAGTCGAAGATAAGGACATTGCGCTCCCCCTTGAGGTTCTTATCGAGTCCGTAGGCTAAGGCAGCAGCTGTGGGTTCATTGATGATCCTCAGCACATTAAGTCCCGCAATGGAGCCCGCATCCTTGGTGGCCTGACGCTGGCTATCGTTGAAGTAAGCCGGCACCGTGATCACGGCATCCTTCACCTTTCCGCCCAAATACATCTCGGCGATCTCGCGCATCTTGGTCAGCACCATCGAACTGATCTCCTCCGGAGCGAAGCGTTTGCGTTCCCCCTTAAATTCAACCTCGATTTTGGGCTTCCCCTTGTCGTTGATCACCTTGAAGGGCCAGTGCTTCAAGTCCTCCTGGATCTTTGGATCGTCGAACTTGCGGCCAATCAGGCGCTTGGCATCAAACACCGTGTTCTTGGCATTCATGGCGACCTGAGGAGGAGTGTTTGGTGATTATTACTTTCAGCTTAGTATTTAAACAACTCACTTGATTCTTGGCCGCATCGCCAATAAGGCGCTCCGTGTCGTTGAATGCCACATAGGAGGGCGTGGTCCGGTTTCCCTGGTCATTGGCAATGACCTCCACCTTGTTGTTCTGCCACACGCCCACACATGAATAGGTTGTTCCCAAATCGATGCCAATAGCTGGAATCTTCACCATTCTGCCACTGAGCTCCTCAGTAATTTTGTATCTTTTTTGGGGCAACTTGAATTTATTTAGTTTCTAATTTTACGAACGCCAGACTTCCCTGTCACTTAATAGATTTTTGTATATCTTAACTTAAATACGACGAATTTAAAATATTTTAGTTGGCTATGTGCCGAAGCAATCGTTTACTTTGATCGAAAATTAACTTAATTGATTACGAATAAGACATCATTTAGCATAGAGTCGCGTTTTGATTTATTTGTTTGTTTTGGGTTTTTTCGTTCCATAAATTTGCTTCTCGGAATCATATTCCACTTTAAAATATGCTCGTACATTAAAAATATTCTTATCAATCAACAAATTTAAAGACGTCAACGTTTTCCCTTCTTTTTCTTTTTTTGTCCATCTGGCCAGGCGAATCCTCTTGATTTGAGAACATCCTAAAATACAATATTCAATAATTCAATATATATTTTTACATAGTCATAAATTCATTTTCATCTCACCTGGACATTGTGGCACACATAGTACGCGTTTTCCATGGCCGCATCATTGAAAATGTCACAACCTATGGATTTTCCCATGCCCCCTTTCTTTTTTCCGCCCCCACCCTCTTTCTTCTTTTTCTCCTCGCCCTCCCCACTGCCAGCATTGCTAGATGTTGAGTCCTTGCTATTGCGCTTCTTTTTGCTCTTGCCAACCATGATTATCCATGATAATCCATAAATTCAATTCAAATTAAATACAATCTACTTATTGATTTAATAATATATTTTTCAAGTTGGCGGCGCCTAGCAACCAAAATTGATGTCATGTCAACCGTCTTTTTCTTTTAAATTTTTGGAAATCATAGAAACTTTTATACTCTATTTTAATTTTGACCAAAATTACTTGGAGAAGGGCTTTCCTGAGCCTTTAAAGCAGGATGCTCCTTATGGAATATGGCTCTTTCTTTTCTTTTCACAGCAATTTATGATATGAAAAGCAAAATTCATAAAAAATATACCATTTATATATCAATATTAATTGTGTTATTTGTAAATAAGCAATCTTTGCGAGCAGCTCTGCAACAAAGCTTCCCTTTTATTGACATTTCTAAATGGTTCGCGTTTGAAAACAAGTGGAATTTGGTAATTTATTTAAATGACTTAAATGATACAACAATTTTCGAGCCGCCACTGTGTCCAAAGACACCCTCGACTCTCACTGGCTATTTTTTGTTTAATGTATTTTTATTAATTAATGCGGGTGCTCAATTATAAATTCGTCTGAATTTCAATAAAACTGTTTGCCTGCTCCGCGGCTCACTTCGAAGAAACATCCCAGTCGAATATAATCGGTCGGTCGAGAAAGACCTCCTCTACCTACAGATGGCAGATTTGAAAAGTGTTTGTGTCTTGATCGCGGTTTGTTTGCTCTCGTGCGAGGTTCGGGCAAAGGGACAGCGACCGAACGGCAACGGGAATGGGAACGGGGGCCAGTGGGTATTCCCCAATCCAGAGCCGGAGCCAAGCAGGTGGGACTACAGCAACTACAACAACTATGACAACGGTTACGAAAGTCAATGGCCGCCGGGTTATTTTAACAACTACGGCTATTATAGACCCCCGCCGCCACCGCCTCCGCCGCCTTGCGGTCAACCCCCACCTGGACCTCCGCCGCCTGGCCCACCACCGCCTGGTCCTCCGCCCGGTTGTCCAGGAGGTCCACCTCCTCCTCCGAGACGACAGCACGGTCACCGCCAATGGAACCCACGTCGTCCGCCGCCCGGTTACCATAGAAACTTCCACAATATATTCCTGAGTCAGGAGCAAAAGGTGGACACGGACAACTACAATAAAACGGCGGAGGCGGAGGACTTGCACGACGATTTCAACGGTCGATCGATTGTGGCGCCCGGACAGTATCCACACATGGTTAGTAGACGGAGATGCACTCCAAACAAATTAAAAAGCTGAAAACATAAATAATCACAAAAAATCACACAAAACCGGAATCGGGGAAACGCAAAAAAAACACTCTTAAAGCCAACTGGCAAATAAAAGCCCTGCCATCTGATAACAGCTTAGGAGCCGAACTCAAGCATCTCAACCACTCACGCATTCTCTTACCGCTTGGTCTCTTAGGCCGCTTTGGGATTCCGCAATGAGAACCGAGAGATCGACTACAAGTGCGGCGGAAGCCTAATCAGTGAGTATTTCGTGCTCACGGCCGCTCACTGTCTCACAACTCACGGGTAAGCTTCCACTTTCACTCAGAGACCAGGGACTGAAAATAATATTTCATAATGTTTTTACCCGGTTCCCATAGGGTACAAGGGTATTATGCAAATGTAGCTTAGTGACAACCGTGAATTTATGTAACAGGCCTTTTTTATCATCAAATATTTTTATGTTTTTTTTACCAAAATATTCTCCAACAATTTTGTATGCGGTGAAACCAAATGTGGTATAGATTTTCTAACTCATATTACGAAACCTCCAAAGCATTGTTTTTAAATCACAAATGGAAATGGCCCTAAGTGGAAAACACTTAGTGTGATATAGGCCTTTATGAATATATAGCAAGCTTCGTGTTAAAAAAAGGGAGGAATTTGTATGTAAACATTTGACTAAACTAAAAGACTACTTAAATAGGCTTTATATTTATAAGAAATATTAGGGATCCAGGTAACTATCGTAGTACAAAGTCTGCATATTCAATAGTAAAAATTAGTAGGGACATCAGGGAGCATTTGCCTTATGATCACGGGCCAAAGAATCTATCGATGACGGTAAGAGGAATGATTTGTATTTTTGTATGTTGACATCTTCTAATATTCTCATTGTTTCATTCAGCACTCAGAGCTCCACATATCTGAAAAGTTTTGATTTGACTTTAAGGGGTGTTTCTGTATTACGTTTTTATATCGGTTATTGAACTTGAAATTTTGTTAATTTATTCTGTTTTAATGAGTGAGATTAGCTTATCATTAGCTGAACGGGACAGATAAACACTATGCGTTGGTAGGTGTTATCACATCAAGTTGTCCTAGGCCAAGAAGCGGCTTTGTCACTTAACGTGACTAGTACATTTTTCATTCTTGTCTAATTTGTTACTTTTCAATGCTCTTTATTTGGTACTAGATACGTACAATTTTAACACTATTTCTTGAGGGAAAGACGCACGGGAACTCCGGCCTTGGGCAGCAGAGTCAATCCGTGCAATGCGAACTCAATCTCCTGCTTCTCCTTTCTGACTTCCAGATCGAAATTGGAAAGGATCTTGGCTAACGCTATCTTCACATTCAACTTTCCCATACGGGCACCTGGAATATTGAAAAAATAATCATGAAATGTCTGTAATTAAATTATGAACAAGAAAGAAAGCTAACTACGGCTCGCCGAAGTTTATATACCCTTGCAGATTGCAATTGAACTATAACATTAAAAACGAAATTTTAAAACAAGAAAGAAAGGAAGCTAACTTCAGATCGCCGAAGTTTATATGAAAAAATTTTCGATCGTTCCTATGGCAGCTATATGATATAGTCGTCCGATCCGGATCCGGATTAGAAGACTAACTGCAAAGTTTCATTCAGATAGCTTTAAAACTGAGGGACTAGTTGGCGTAGAAACGGACATACAGATTGACTCGCCTGATGATGCTGATCAAGAATATGTATACTTTATAGGTTTCTGACTGAAACTATAATATCCTCCAAGAATATAAAAATATGCATTTATTTCCTTACCTATGCAGTGACGGGGTCCGTCGCCGAATCCCATATAGGCAGCCTGATTGTAGTTCTTTGTCTCCTCCAAAAAACGCTCCGGCTGGTAGCTGAGTGGATCGGGAAAATGCTCGGCATCCCGATGCAATCCCATAAGGGAGATCACTATTGGTGTGCCCTTCTTGATCACCAGGTCGCTTTCCGGAACTGGATAGTTTTGGGTGCAGACTCGGTTAAGGATAGGCAGAGCGGGATATTTGCGAGTGGTTTCTGCGAGAAAAATTCACTGGAGATATGACCTGGATTGGTTTTCTTTAAAAACTTACCCATCACACAGGCATCCAAGTACTTCATTTCCGCAAGGGCATCGTAGGTCAGACCGCCATGCTGCTCGATGGCGTGTAGCACATCCTCCTGCGCCTTGGCCAGCGCCTCCGGGTTCTGTGTAAGCTCATAAAGACAGTGGTTTCGTGACCAGCGCCATAGAAGACGAAGAGCTGGCCAGCAATCAGGTCCTTGGACATCGATTTCAGGCCATTTTTGGTGCTCTCCGACGACCAAACGGTATCATCGGTGCTGATGTTTCCCTGATTGCGCAACTGGAGCAGAAGTTGCAGCATGTCTTTACGAACAATGTTGTTTTTCTCCCTTTGATCCACGAGCCTGTTAGTCAGTTGTCGCATCATTTCAATGCCCTCCTGCTTCCATCCGATCCGGACGAAGAACTTCTCTATTCTGTAAGGGATTTATGACTTCATACGGCTTATCAATGCGAATTTCTAGTATAATCTTACGATGGATAAAGTAAAAGAGCGAGGCCGCGAATAATATCCTTAAATGTGTTTCGATTGAGCCTTTTGCTGATTTCGATAAATTCGTTTTTAGGATCTGCAAAACTGTCCACGTCCAGGCCAAAAATAGTTGAAGCAATAATATCGATGGCATATCTGAAAGAATAAAATACAGCTCTTGTTGGTATTTACATTTCAGAGGGGAATGTATTCCCAGGATGACAACTCACGTTGCCGTGACGCTTTTTATCTCCACTTCCTTGCTTCCGGACTGCCCTAGTTCCTTCCTCAAATGGGCTAATAACTTGTCACCGACAGCATTGGAGGTCTCAAACATGGCCCAGAGGTGAACGAGGGCGTCATCTTAGCACGCAGACTCTTCCACCCGGCTCCCTCCATTTGGAATATTCCCGCCGACATGGGGTCATTCTTCTCGTCCACGTAAATTCCACGATCGTGGAAGCTGGCACAGTCCTTGACCAGCATGTCGTGAGCCAGCTGTGCATCGCGGACCAAGAGAGCGGGTCTCACAGTGAGATACATGCCGACCACAGGTCCCTTTGTGGAATTGTACAAATCCTGAATGGCCAAGCCATAGGCTCGCTTTTTCTTCCACACGGAGTCGAGAACACCAAAGGGGATTTTAACACCCGCGGATGGAAAACCGTTACGCTCCCAATAGCTGAATGTCCACTTAAGGTACACATACAACAGCGTGGCCGCCGTGATCAGCAGCACTATTCCGATCATGGTTCTTATGATCAGTCTAGTCAAATCGAAACTAATTGTCCGAACTCGCACTGCGGTTTTATATTCGCCTAGGAGGTTGCGCCGTTAGAAAAACATTTTCGCCATTCCGTTGAATGATTACTTTATCGCTTGACTTGCACATAAACAAAGCGCTTCGGTTCCTGAAGAGGTAAGATCGGGCTTCCCCAAGGTTCTGCGGCGTGAATGGTGCCTCCTCAGTGTGACACGACGTTTTGACTGGTAGTTCCCTCTCTTTTGGCGTAGAATAAATGCCGACGAAGCATTATACTCAAAGAGATAAGGGTTTCTCTCCGCTTCGTAGACCACACTGAGCCAAGTGATATGGCAAATCGCTCTGGCTGATAGTGTCCCAAAGCAATAGCCATTAGATGCCACACTCTGTATTCATTTGGCTGATGCAACGTTTCTGAGATCCACAATAGTTGCCTATTTAAAGTAACAACAATTTTTTTGTTAATTTAAAATACTTGTAACTGTACAAGTTATACAGTATAGTTATACGGTAACCAAAAATACTATTAATGTACTTCATAAAACGTCCTACTTCTTCTAAATGTTAACATGTCAAACCATTTTTATTTTAATATTTCTGAATCTCCTAAATTGTGACCAGAAAGTTTCCGCACTTTGTTCGTTCCCTCTGCGAAGCTTAAATCAAAAAGTTTTCCACTGTTAACCTAAAGTGTAAAAGTGAAACAAATCAAAAAATCAACATCTCTCTAACATGATGATAATGATTTTTGAGCACTATATCCTTCACTTTTTATACCATGTACCAAAGGTACAAAGGTATTATAATTTTGTGCGATATTCTGTAACAGCCAGAAGGAGGCGTGGCAGACCCCCAAAAGTTACCTAAATATTGGTCAGGACCACTTAAGGAGTCGATATAGCCATGTCCGTCTGTCCGTCCGTCCGTCCGTCCGTCTGTCCGTCTGTCCGTCTGTCTGTATGAACGCCTAGATCTCGGAGACTATAAGAGCTAGAGACACCAAACTTGGGACTTAGACTTCTTATATCTGCACGCAGATCAAGTTTGTTTTAAATTTTTGCTGCTCCCCTTTCTTGGGGAGCTATTTGAAAAAAACGTATATCTCCTAAATTTATAAAGTTAGGTAAACTATATTCACAACCTTGATGTGTTTTATCAAAATACACAGATTGTCTAAATTTCATTACGATCGTGCCATAAATAGCGGAGATATAGGCTTTTTACTTTATACACATTATGTACACAAGAGGGCTCCAAATAACACATGCACCAATACACTTGCAATGGTCACATTCTTTGCCTGCATTCATACAGCGAAACAAAGTCAGAGCTATTTCTAGAACGTTCGTTAGAGTAATTGTAAGTTGTCTCGAATTCAATTCACGGGGAGCGGTCCAGGGTACAGGGTATTCTACTGTCGGGACCCCCGACTGTATGTCCATCTTGTTTTATGTTATCATCACGGGGAGACGCCGAAGGACGGCCGCAAGGAGACATTCGTCTTCAACGGTTTCTAGACCATCTTTAAAGGCTTTGTACCATTCGTAGATTTGGGTTCTTGATGGAATAGATTTACCATATCCATTTTAATATTCGCTACGTTTTCGCACACGAAAATTCGTTAAAAACACAAATTATTCTTTGTTCTGACAGAATGCGATCATTTTTAACATAGTAATTAAGGACAGTAAGGACAGGATAGTACAAACCTACAAAAAATACTAACAGTTTCAAATTCGGAATCTTTCTGCTCTCAATGTTAGTTGATTAGCATTACTAGTCGAGTCGATATAGCCTTCTCCATCTGTCCTTCTGTGTGAAATTGCATATGTCAGAGACTATGAGCGAATCAAGTTTATTTTGACTCCCATTTCCGACCCCCATAACCCTGAAAAACTAAGATCATTCTTATGAATTTCAATTTAAAGAAAATTGATCTCGAAAAATGATACCTGAAAAAATATTACATGTGACTTATTAGATCATTATACCCTTGCAGGGTATTATAATTTCAATCAGAAGTTTGCAACGCAGTGAAGGAGACATTTCCGACCCTATAAAGTATATACATATATTCTTGATCAGTATCAACAGCCGAGTCGATCTAGCCATGTCCGTCTGTCCGTCCGTCTGTCCGTCCGTCTGTCCGTCTGTCCGTCTGTCCGATTATACGCAACGATCGGTAAAATTTTCGAAAAAAAAATATAACTTTGTCAGTTTTCAACATATAATCACCAAATTTGATATTTAGCCATTTATTATTGTTTCAGAACTTCGTATCAAATTTCATGAAAATCGGACGACTATATCTTACAGCTGCCATAGGAAAAATCGGGAACAGTAGGAACAATCGGCAAAATTAAAAAAAAAAAAAAACTATAACTTCGCTGTTTCTCAACATATTTTCATCAAACTGGTTTTGGCCACTTAATATTATTCCAGAATTTTGATTTAAATTTCATGAAAATCGGACGACTATATCCTATAGCTGCCATAGGAATGATCAGGGAAATAATAGAAAAAATCATAACTTCGCTGTTTCTCAACATATTTTCATCAAACTTTAGATTTGGCCACTTAATATTATTCCAGAGTTTTGATTTTAATTTCATGAAAATCGGACGACTATATTCTATAGCTGCCATAGGAACATCAGCGAAATAATATAAAAAATCATAACTCGGTTGTTTCTCAACATATTTTCATCAAATTTGAGATAAGGCCATTTAAAGTTATCTCAGAATTTCGTTTTAAATTACATAGCTCAATTGTAATCTGCAAGGGTATATAAACTTCGGTAAGCCGAAGCTAGCTTTTTTTCTTGTTTTATGTTGAACTTGTGCAACATCAACATTTGTGATGGAAGTACCAATGATTGTTCCTCAACATGACCCTAGCAACATTATTTGGGTGTTGCGCAACATATTTTCTAGCATCATTCTTTATTTAGCCATATTTATTTTCCTCTTAGTTTCACACGAATTGCTTAGGTACCGGGTAGCTTTTCATAGCTTTTAATATTCCTAAGAACCAAATGGTGCCATTATATTTCAACTAGGCCGAATATCAAAATGAACTTTTTTTAAAACACTTTATGTTGAAAGTTTTTATAATTTATGTATATTTTATTGTTCTAAAACTCCACTTCCGATGTGTATACGAATGTATAATATATATACATAGGTTATTATCTAGTATTATGTTAAATGATTTGATGTCTAATAAGATTCATGACGAGTCTCCCTCCTAGCACGGCCCCCGATGTGGTAAAAATAGGGGATATCAAGCTGAAGGAGTGGGAGGACGATGTTGCTCCACAAAGGCGTCGCGTGGCGCAGATTTACCTGTATCCATTGTACAATTCTACCTTAAACTACCATGACATCGGACTGATCCAACTAAACCGACCCGTGGAATACACCTGGTTTGTGAAGCCAGTCCGCCTTTGGCCACGGGACGAAATTCCGTACGGCAAGCTCCACACCATGGGCTACGGCTCGACGGGGTTCGCGCAGCCCCAAACCAACGTCCTCACGGAACTGGATCTTTCGGTGGTCCCAATAGACCAGTGCAATAGCAGTCTTCCCGCCGATGAGAGCTCTCCACAAGGAATTCTTTCAAGCCAGATTTGCGCTCACGACTACGAGAAAAATCGCGATACCTGTCAGGTAAGAAATTCAATTCAATTTATTTAATAAATATAACCTAAGAAGGAAATCTTGATTAGGGCGATTCTGGAGGACCTCTTCAGCTGAACCTGGAGCGTCGACATCGCCGTCACCGTAGCCGCAGGCGTTATCGCTACTATCTTGTGGGAATTACTTCTTATGGTGCCTATTGTCGCAGTGAATTCCCAGGTTTGGTTCCCTATCAAATATCAAAAATTTTAAATTATGGTTTTTGAGTCCTGTAGGTGTTTATACACGCGTCTCGTCCTACATCGACTGGATTGCGTCCATAGTTTGGCCGAATTACTTCAGCGAGTTTGATAATCAGTAAAAAAGTCATTAATAAATGTTTTAACCATCATAAATAGTCGGATTTATATTCATCTTTAAATATTAATAAAAATATGTTATGATTCTAATTTATTTTCAAGCGTTTTTTCTTCATATAAGTGGAAGGGAAAAAAACAAAAATAAATTATATTTCAAAACCTATCCGGACGAGTACGGTAAATAAAATTGTTTTTAACAATATTGAAATTCAATTGTTGGAGGGATACATATGTATTGCTAGAAAAACAAATAAATTTTAAAACACTTTCTTCCTCTTGCTTCAGATTATTAAGTTTTAGTTTTAGTTTTAGTTTAAGTTTTAGTTTTAAAATTACAAAATTTGGCAGAAGTTGTTCAATATTTTTTTAATGTAATATTAATATGAATATTAATATCAATATTAACCAGAACATACATGCGGCGGTAATAAAGATACGGGATGAGCCAGAGAGTTAAAGAGCAAAAGATTAGTTTTAATATGAAACAAGAAAGGAAGCTAACTTCGGCTCGCCGAAGTCGCCGAAGTTTATATACCCTTGCAGATTGCAATTGAACTATAATATTAAAAATGAAATTCTAAGTTAACATTGAATGGCCGAATCTCAAATTTGATGAAAATATGTTGAGAAACAACTGAGTTATGATTTTGGCTATTATTTCTCTGATTGTTCCTATGGCAGCTATAGGATATAGTCGTCCGATTTTCAAGAAAATTTCATTAAATTTAAATTCTGGAATAATGTTAAGGGACCAAATCTCAAGTTTGATGAAAATATGTTGAGAAACAGCGAAGTTATGATTTTTTTTATTATTTTCCTGATTGTTCCTATGGGAGGTATAGGATATAGTTGTCCGATTTTCATGAAATTTTAAAGAAAATACCGGAATAATATTAAGTAACTAAATATTAAGTAAGTAACAAGTTTGATGAAAATATGTTGAGAAACATCGAAGTTATGATTTTTTTTTATTATTTTCCTGATTGTTCCTATGACAGCTATAGGATATAGTCGTCCGATTTTCATGAAATTTTAAAGAAAATACTACAATAAAATAAAGTAGATAAATCTCAAGTTTGATGAAAATATGTTGAGAAACATCGAAGTTATGATTTTCTCTATTATTTTAGTGATTGTTCCTATGGCAGCTATAGGATATAGTCGTCCGATTTTCATGAAATTTAAATCGAAATTCTGGAATAATAATTTATGGCAGCTATATGATATAGTTTTCCGATCCGGCCCGTTCCGACATATGTACGAGTGAGAGTATATAGAAGACTAACTGCAAAGTTTCATTCAGATAGCTTTAAAACTGAGGGACTAGTTTGCGTAGAAACGGACAGACGGACAGACGGACAGACGGACATGGCTAGATCGACTCGGCTGTTGATGCTGATCAAGAATATATATACTTTATAGGGTGGGAGATGTCTCCTTCACTGCGTTGCAAACTTCTGACTGAAATTATAATACCCTGCAAGGGTATAAAAAGCTGTGCTTCCACAAAAACAAAAAAAAACAGATTTTATATACATCTTTTTCTACTCTGACTGGATATTATAATTTTGACAAGAGTAATTAAAGGACATTGTCCGCAATCCTTACTCCTATAGTTGGTATATAAAAATTATTGCTTTATTTATTATTTTTATTTATTTATTATATTAAAATACTGGTATACCATCAAGGGTATATAGGTTTCGGCTTAATAATACCTAATTCAACGCCTCTTTGAAAATAAGAAAAGATCTAAAAGCTAAAAAGCTATTCTTGTATCGGACAGCTGTTGTTTTTGGAAGCGAAGTAAATAAATGTTCTCTTACAGTTTTTCAATTTTAAGCTTTCAATTGAAGTCTACGATTTTATCTTTGTTCTTTAGTGCGAAATTGAAGTTTGGTTGTTTAACAATTTTTAAGAAATTATTCTCATTAAAATGTGTGCAAAAAATTCGAGTGTCGGCTCCAGAAAGTTGAGATTATGAGGAGAGTAATGTTCCTAAGCCTTCTATTAATCTGCCTGCTCCTACTCCTAGAGGCTCAACGCCTTGAAGGTAAGTCAAAATCAATGCCAGATTCCCTGAGATCAGTCTTGCAATACTTCCATTGTTGCAGCTCTAAATGCCTTCGAGATAACCAACTACCAGACCACAAAGTACTCAATCCCCGAGCTGTGGGCGCAGCCGGATCAAACACCTAGCGAGGGTGAGGATGTGGAAGGTCAAGACCTGGAATTGGCGGAAAGCTTTTTAAAGTTCGACGACGAGTCGACCGAGGAAAGGACGCCTGCCTCTGCCGAATACCGTGAAGGTGCCTTCTGCCGGCGGAGCTTCGATGGACGAAGCGGCTACTGCATCCTAGCCTATCAATGCCTCCACGTGATCCGAGAGTATCGTGTGCATGGCACCCGCATCGACATCTGCACGCATCGGAACAACGTGCCCGTTGTGTGCTGTCCCTTGGCTGATAAGCATGTCCTGGCGCAACGCATCAGTGCAACTAGTAAGTATCCCCAACACGGGTGGAAATAATAATAGGAAATGTTTGTACTAGAATGCCAAGAGTACAATGCTGCCACTAGACGCCTTCAACTGGCGGACACCGGACGTACATTCTCCGGCAAGCAGTGTGTTCCCAGTGTGCCGCTGATCGTCGGAGGTGTTCCAACTCGACACGGACTATTCCCGCACATGGCCGCCCTGGGATGGACCCAGGGCATCGGCCAGGCCAAGGACATCGACATCAAGTGGGGCTGCGGCGGAACCTTGGTCAGCGAACTGTACGTGCTCACTGCCGCCCACTGCGCCACCTCGGGTAGGTAAGTGCGTTTATCGAAGGGGTCACAACTACAGACATCCCTGTGATCCAGCAGCAAGCCGCCGGATATGGTTCGTCTGGGGGCCCGGCAATTGAACGAGACTAGCGCTGCCCAGCAAGACATTAAGATCCTCATCATCATCCTGCACCCCAAGTACCGCTCCTCCGCTTACTACCACGACATAGCGCTGCTAAAGCTCACAAGAAGGGCCAAGCTTTCGGACCAAGTGCGTCCCGCCTGCCTGTGGCAAGTACCAGAGCTGCAGATTCCGAGCGTTGTGGCCGCCGGCTGGGGACGAACGGAATTCCTGGGCACGAAGTCAAACTCCCTGAGACAGGTGAACCTTGACGTGATCCCCCAGCTGCGATGCAAGCAGATCTACCAAAAGGAGCGACGCCTGCCGCGCGGGATTATTGATGGACAGTTTTGCGCAGGATACCTACTCGGGGGCAGGGACACTTGCCAGGGTGACTCTGGCGGACCCATTCATGCCGTTCTGCCGGAGTACAACTGCGTAGCCTTTGTGGTGGGCATCACCTCGTTCGGGAAATTTTGCGCCGCTCCGAATGCTCCGGGTGTTTATACCAAAATATACAGTTACCTGGATTGGATAGAGAAGATAGCTTTCAAGCAGCATTAACCCGTAAAATCAGTAAATTTATGTTCGAAACTTATGTAAAAATATTTAAAAACTTTATTAAATTAATCAAAACCCTAAGCTTATATGTATACGTATACTTTAAATTTTAAATACATTTTATTACTTTGAAGAATAATGTACTGAGATGGGATAAACAAATTAACTTAATCTCAGAAACAATACTAATGGTTATACGTATATTTCTGAATATTAGGCTATGACCACACCTGTTCTTCTATCCACTGCAGGTAGTGCTCGATCCGCACATAAACCCCGGGCTGTCCAGTGGCACACGCTCCTCCGAAGGAAGTAATACCCACCACATAGGGTATCCGTGTATGGTGGTGATGACGCAAATGTTGCTGGTATAGCAAGGGTCCCCCCGAATCGCCCTAAAACAATTATTAATAGATTTAAAGAAAATATAAACAAATATGAAGATTTAAAAAATCGAAAAAGGAGCCGATAAGAAACTAATGTTGAAGAAACTCATAGAAAACTTCTCTATTATTATCCACCTTTTTCCCAGTGGCATCTTGTTCGTATTAAAATATTTTATTTTATCACCTGACAAGTGTCCATGTTACCCGAGTAATCTCCCGCACAGAGATGGCCGGGTCCTAGTCCGTTTTTCAACTTATCATCGGGTTGCATAAATCTCTGGCATTGATGAATGTCCAAGGGATACAACATCACTTGCAGCAGTTCATTGGAGTGTGGACCAGCTGGTGGACAAGGCGTAAAATTATATATTTAAGAAATACCTAAAACTGTATAGCTATTCCTCACTCTCTTATTTTATAGTACAGCGATATATTTTTTAATAGCAATGTGGACTCACCGAACCTGGTTTGTCCATACCCCAGGGCAGTCAAGGGGCTCTCTGGCAAAGAGTTGTGATTCCATAAACAGGCCACATTCATGTTCGATCTCCTGGCCAGCTTGACCACGGCCAGATCGTTGGTTAGGCTCTCCTCGTCGAAGTGAGGGTGCTTGGTTATGTGTTTGATTTCGATTAGCTGGCCGCGAGCGGTGTTCAAGTCACCGCCTCCGATCAACGCCACCGAAGGGGGTTCCCTGTTAATTTAAGAAAGCCATTAGCATTTCGGGTATTCGAGCGACAGAGAAGTATTGTTGTTGTTGCTCACCCGCCGACGTTGGCACAGTGGGCGGCAGTTAGAGCGAACCGTGCCGAAATCATTACGCAGCCACAATTAAAGGTGTACCTACGTCTAGCGAACTTAGGCCCTCGAATCCATCTGTCGGTGCGGGATGGCCAGCCCAGGGCACACTGCAGATGATGTACATCTATTAATCTTTAGGTTTAGTATTAGTTAAGGTCGGAAATACTCACCATGTACGGATACTCATTTGCCAGGGTGAGTCTACCACCGACCAAGAGATTTTCGCTTTGATTTCGTCGCTGAATAGTTGACTCAACTACCTCCAATTGGTCTTGATTAGAATTATTACTCTGACGGCGACGACGACGCCGCTTATGGTGGCCCCTTGGGTAAGCGTTAAAGCAGGCTGCCAAAATGTGTGAGCGTAATGTCTTTATATCCAGACACAAAAGCCTATCTATACGCACCTTCCTCACTCTTACGAAGTCTGGGCGCCTGCAGCACGTAGCCTCCGTGTGGACAACATACCAGCTGCTCGGGCCACGACGAAGGGCAGAGTAATGGTGTTACCTGAGGGGCAGATCGTATGGCACTGATGCAATCTGCATACCTAACACATCGTCCAGTCAAGGGGCGATCGTGTGCCTGGCAATTACCATATCCATCAATCGAAACTTGGGCAGGATAGACTGTTGTCCCAGTCCAAGGTGAGGGTGGTCCGTATCCATTATATAAATAGTTTTGCGATTTCCCAGAATGAATAATTGATGTCAAGACTATTAAAAACTCAAGAAGCCAGCAGTGGAGCGAGCTCATCTTTCACGTCTTTCCTCGCCGACGTACGATCGCGAATGAGAGATGCTAGCCGAAAACCTGTGTTTTAATCTCCAGCTTTGTATACCCGTAAATCTTCAAAAGGCTGTGCTGTTGCCGTTGCGATTTTATATAAAATTTAAAATAATTTAGAGACAATTTTGATTTTATTAGCTAAGGATGCGTTCACACTTTGGCATATTTAATCTCTTAAAAATGGTAAAATCATTTATTTATAACAGCAGAATTTTCTAGATTTGTACTGTTAATTATTTTCCGATTATATTAAGCAGTATTTAAAAGTAGTTAAAAACAACAGAACCGGTTGTTCTAGGGCACAATGTTCCAGGGAGAAAAGGTTCCTGCCTCGGGAACTTCAAGCTGTATAAACAAAGGAAATAATTAGTAATTAATTTCCGTTATATTCCTTCATATTTGCTTAAGGACTTACCAAATTGGTGAATTTATCCTGGCAAGCCATGCGAATGCGGGCTGAAGTAGAGGGTGCCTCTAAGTAAAAGTCACCAGTCAACCCATGATCCTTGCGAGCGGCGGCAATGGCCTCCTTAATGGCAAAGAAGACAGAGGATCCTATGAAGAGTGGTGGTTCCCCCACAGCCTGTTGTTTAGAGAAAAATTCATTAAATCAGATTTGCATTTTTTTTGTGTCTTTGTAATAAATATAAAATTTACCTTGGAGGAGTAAACCGCTCTGGGATTGGGTGCTCCTGTCAGCAGGCTAACATTGAACTCGCCGGGTATATCAGCAAATCCTGGCAGCTTGTACATGCCCGGACCTCTGGAGTAGAGCATGCCCTGCGGCGAGTACATGAGCTCCTCCAGCGTAAAGAGTCCATAGCCCTGCATAAAAGCTCCCTCGATTTGCCCAATGTCTATGGCCGGATTCAAACTCGAACCGATGTCCATTACAATGTCCGTGCTTATCACCTGATGGTCTCCGGTCAGACAATCGATCTCCACCACACTGACGCCCACGCCGTTCGTGTAGTAGCTGTAGGTGCGGGCATTGGGATTCGTTTCGGGATGGTAACCAATCCCCGGCATGGCATAGAACCCAGTGGCCGAGAGACTGACCCGGTCGAAGTACGCCTTGTTGATCCACTCCTTCCAGGTGCCTCCAGGCAGTGCCTCCTTGATGGGGGCTAGCCGCTTGTTCAACTTCTCGCAGGCATCCAGCACCGCCATGCCATTGATATCCGATCCCACACTCGCCGCCGTGGGCGAGGTATTCGGTACTTTATCGGTGGCCGTCTCCGCTATGTGAATCAGTTCCAGAGGGATACCCAATGCCCGGGCAGCGCACTGAATCATCTTCGTGTTTAGACCTTGTCCGATTTCAACGCCGCCATGGGACAGCAACACGGATCCATCGGCATAGATGTTGATCAGCGAACCAGCCTGGTTCAAGTGCATAACGCCAAAGGCAATGCCGTACTTGGTGGGCACCACCGCGATTCCACGTTTGCGCCACCGGTTCTTCTCATTAAAGCTGGCTATCTCCTTGCACCTCTCGGTGTACCGCGACTGCTTGAGGCAATCCTCCAGACAACGTTCGATGGGGAAGTGCTCCAGCTGCTGGTTGTAGTGCGTGTGGTCTCCCGTCTTGTAGAAATTCAGTTTCATTACATCCAGCACATCGCGACCAACGATCCGAGCCACATCCCGGATTATGTGCTCACCGGCGTACATTCCCTGCGGACCGCCGAAGCCTCGGAAGGCGGTATTTGACGGAAGGTTCGTCTTGCACACCCAGCCACCCACGCGGACGTTGGGAATTCGGTAACAGTTCTCGAAATGGTACATGGCACGCTCCAGGACCTAAAGAATTGAAAACATTAAAGAGAAAAAACCCCGAAAGAAGTAAGAGCACTCACCGAAAAGGACAAGTCCATGGACCAGCCAGCGTTGTTGTAGCACTCAATGTCGCAGGCCGTGATCAGACCCTCCCTGGTGAAGCCCACCTTGTATTTAAAAAGGAACGGGTGCCGCGTGCCTGTTATCAGCATATCCTCATCCCGATCCAACATACAGCGCACAGGACGACCCGTCCGGTAGGCGGCCAAGGCCACCGGAAGTGCCACCGAAATGCCTCGCGACTCCTTGCCACCAAAACCTCCTCCCAGGCGCTTGGCTCGGCACACAATCCGGTTGGATGGAAGGGACGTTACATGAGCAACCAACTTTTGCACTTCCGAAGGATGCTGGGTGGAGCAGAAGAGTTCCAGTTCGTCGGTGTCCCGGGGAACAGCCACAGCCGCGTGGGTTTCTAGGTAAAAGTGCTCCTGTCCGCCCATGCGACAGCTGCCTTCATAGGTAAGCTCCGCCTCAGCCAACGCCTCCTCCACGTTTCCCTTGGTGACAAATCGCGGATAATCCGGAAAGTAGGATCCATGCTCGATAGCCTGTTCGATGGTCACGATCACTGGCGTCAGTTCCTCGTACTCCACTTTTACCAGTCGAGCAGCTCGCTGGGCCAGCGCCTTGTTATCCGCCGCAATAGCGCCTACAATCTGTCCATAGCAGTGAACCTCGCCAGCGGCAAAGACGTGCTCGTCGTGGAACACGGGACCCACTTCGTTCTCGTGCTCCGTCAGATCTTTATAGCAGAAGAACTCCTGGACTCCTTCCAAGGCAAGAGCTTCGCTAGCGTCGAGCTTGGTTATCTTGGCTCTCGCCTTGGTGCTCAAAACAAACGCCAGGTACAGCTCCCCCTCCATGCGGGGTATGTCGTCCGTGTAGATGGCCTCTCCAGTGGCCTGTTTCAGAGCGGCAGCATGGACCTTGGGTCTACCAATGGGATCGCAGATGGGCTGGTCACTGCAAACCCGTTCGAAGAGCTGAGCACTCTTGAGGACGGGAGTGTGGAAAAGATCGGCACCGCTCTGCTCCTCCGACGACAAGGCTGTCGAGGAAATCACCCCGGCGTCAATTAACTTCCGACTAATGGCCAGGAATGCCTTGAAGAACAAGCTCACTACCAATGCCCGACGGTAGGCAATCATGCCGCCAGGAGCAGAGGCAGCCAAGGGCAGTTCCGTGCAGAGGCTTTCCGCCACTCGCTCCACCAACTGGTGATTCCACTCTTGTCCAGCCATCAACTGAGAGGTCTTGGGAGCTAGTACCGTGGTGGGTGCCATGCCACCAAAGGCCATCGAAATCTCCGACACCACATTGGACTTCTCCTCGAAACGAACATTTACTGCGGCATTCACGATGGCTATGTCGTCGTCCCTTCGCCTGGCCTGCTTGAAGGCCACCATATGCTGATCGGGAGTAGTCTTCTGGAAGTGGATGCCGAGGAGAACCTCCTGGGGTTGTATCACATTCCGCCGATATCCGGTGAAGAAGCCCTCTCCCATGTGAACCATTCTCTTTCGTAGCTCGCCATCCACAAAGCTCGCCACCTCAAGTCGAGCGCCCGCCGCTGAGAGCACCGGATTCATGTCGGAAATGGGGCTGCCGGTCATTATGTTACCCCCGAGACAGGCGACATTGCGGATCTGCTTGCCGGCGAAGTAGTGCAGCATGTCGACGGTGCACTGGAAGAGGCGCGTGCTTGTCTCTGGTAACTGCTGGATCTTCTCTCTGAGGAGAGCATCGATCTCCATTAGACTTACAGCGGCTCCAAAGTAGATGCCGTCCTGGGACTCACGTACCTCCAGCAACTCCTTCACCTGGGTGGGATTGATCAGATGCGGATAGAGGAAGTGCTTGAACTTGACCTCCACACCCACTTCCGTGTTTCCCACGACCACTTTGGCCGAAGGAAACTCGGCCTTAATCTGGAGGAGCTCTTCCAGAGTGGTCGGACGAAACCAGGTCACCCTCTGGGACCTGAAGATCAAGCTTTCAGTGTCGTAGGCCTCATTCAGTTGAAGTTCGGGTGGAAAGATCGGTTCCTGGCTGGGATCCAAGGGCTGGAACTCGCTTCGCTCAAAGAGCTTGTCATCCGTGGCAGGATCGGATCCACATCCCTTGCCATTAACCTTGCAGCACTTGTCGCCCATTCCACAGGCAAACTCCTTGGTGAATGTCTTGTAGCCCTCCAAGATCGGTCGGTAGCCGGTGCAGCGGCACAAATTGCCCTGGAATGCCACCTCCAGATCCCGCATGGAGGGTTTCTCTGCATTGCGCAGGAGAGCGTACATGGACATCACTATTCCCGGAGTGCAGAAACCACACTGGGAACCGTGAGCCTTGGCCAGACGCTCTTGGACCGGATGCAGGCGAGTCTTGGTACTACCAATGCCCTCCACCGTCGTCACTGAGCAGCCGTGCATGGCGCACACGGGCGTGAGACAGGCGTTGACCGCCAAGTGGCGAATCTTGTTGTCAGAACGCTCCAGGCGTGATACCATTACGGTACAGGCGCCGCACCCGCCCTCTGCACATCCCAGCTTGGTGCCACACAATCTCAGTTTGTCGCGAAGGTAGGTGAGCAGCGTACATTCCGGATCTGGGCTAGGTTCGATCACCTGGAATAGAGAAGAAAGTTAAGGGCTTGGTTAAAAATTATCTATTAAGTACTATAACTAACAGAACAAAGTAATTCTGATTGAAGATCTCTATACTCGTTAATCTTTATAAACATAAACTATATACAATACATAATTAAATAATTATCTAAACATTTCATATAGGGCCTATTCCTTAAACCTTAAAGAACATAGGTTCGGTTCTGTTTTGAAGAAGAGACCCTGATACATATACAATTATGTACCTATTTGTATTATATTTAGAACAATCCCATTCAATACGTTCTCTTGAAATAATAATAGAATACGAATTTTATGCGATCAACGCTATAATTTTAGTACACAACATTAATAACACTGGGATAGCAAGTGTTGATATTTTTATTAGAGTATCTTTACCAGATGGACTTCTATAACAAAAGAATTCGTTAATACTTTAAATAAAATAAGAACCAATTTTAATTTCATAAGCACTATTTAACTATATTATAAAACAGCCACTGCATCCATTTAGTAAGTGATTAATGTTCACAGCCATAATATCAGCTTCGACTTGAGTACTTGACCAACTGCATGTGTCTCTGCCCAGCCCTGCTACAATAAAGTGCTCTATATATGTATGTAGCACTATCAAAATACCGGCTAGACAAACAGCCGGTTATTTATTATTACTCCACTTATGAGGCGTTAAATTAAGAACTTTAATTGCTGCCGTGCGCTAACACCAGTTGCCACATGCGTCTGGTATTATCTAGATAGTATGTCTCACTATAACTTCAGGCGCGTCACAATGTAAACATTGTAAAGTCAGATAGTATTTTTGGAATGTGCCTGCTTATCAACTGGCAGAAATACGCAATTGCCAGTGAGCTCCCTGTGAAACTGCTCCCAATGCATTGTAAAATGGCTTGATGTGTTGATAAGATGATAAGGGGCCACAAGCGAACAACGCTCCTTCACTTCTGGTGGGGTCAATTGTTATCAGCGCTCCTCAATAAATAAAAATAAAGTGGGCTGCGAAATCGACACACATTCAATTGAAAAAAAATAGGCGGTCTCCTTCAATTCAATTCAATTAAACCATAAAACCTCATAAAATCGATAGGGGTCTTTACTTAACCGAAATTCTTAAGATACTACAACACGCAACTTATCTAAGTATCTTTCAGTACCTTTTTTCCATTCACAAAAAACACCAACACCGAAGTTGTTTGATTGCTAGACATTGTCGTAATCGCGTCGGTTTCAATGACTATAAAAATGTACGGGCCTGCAATTACGGGTTGCTAACATGTACATATATATAGGTATGGGAGTGTCTTATAAATGTAATACAAAAACAAGTTTTCAAATTTGTCCCGAGACAGTCAGTGCGCCCGCCGAAATACACAACCGCTTCGAGCCGTTAACGAATACGAAATGAGCGTGCCAGCGCCGGAGCAATGGACTAAGGCACTTACTTTGAGATAAGACCCCTCACTGGCAGCTCCGCTGAACGGACAGCAGGATCTCCTTCTCTGGGTTTCACCGGGAGATTTAAAGTCTCCTATTCTTTTCAAAATCTTGAACACATGTGCCTACAGAATCTTTAGGTAGCTTTGGATTTCCAGCCTTCATTCTTATCTCGTTTCAATAACATATGTTTGTATTTGGATTATGTTTTTATTTTAAATAAACATGGTATCGGGCGGTGTTTTTACCGAAAGTATAGATGGTTTTTAATATGGTTCTTTAAATAGAAAAAATCAGTGTAACATTAAAAACAAAGTTTTTAACTATACCAGTTATACTATAAAATAAAATATTATACTATAATATGTATAAATAAATAAGGTTTTGATTTTTAATTTTATGCAAAATATAAAGGCTAAGAAAAAACAAACTTTTTAAAAGGCAACTGAAAAGTGTAATTAAAAGTGCTCGTAAAGCCTTTTAAGTTAATATGTTTGCGTAAATAAACTGAACCATTTTATATTAAATAAATACTTTCCTATTTGGCCCTTATTTTAATAATATTTGCTTTGCTGCTTTACTAAATCGAGCTAACTTCGCAAGCAATATAATACAATGGTGCTCATTCACTGCATTGAAAACGTTTGGCTACAAATATAATGAACATCGAGGGGATACAAATGTACCTGTTATTATCCCATATCCCCTATCCTTTCATTATACCACTCACTTATACATATATGCAAAATAAATGATGTTCAAGAAGGATTAACTTCAAGGTAAGATTTCACTTACAATCTATTATAAAGCTGTTTGGTAACAAAGCGGTTTTTACAATTGTGGATTGAATACCTGAGTCCTCAGGTACCAACATAGAAATCAATTAGCATTTACATGTGAGGAACTATTGCTACGCAGACTTAAGATCTAAATCCCGTTCGACTTCTGTGCCCTCGTATTGTGCTTGACGGCGCATAGCCTCCCGCAACTGTGTCTGCTCAAACCTCCTCGCCGACCACTGATACCTGTAAGATAAAGTCAATTAGCACGGATCGAGGGGTGGATATAGTCTTAATCCACCTACCTGCAGGCCATCCAATATACGACTGTGCCGCAGAAGAAAGAACCAAAGCCAACATGCGTTGACAGGTGGGTGCGGGAGGTGCCCAGGAAGGTCAGCACGCCGATGCCGATTCCACCGCTGATTCCATAAAGAAAACTGTTACGAAAGCACGGAATTTGCGACACATCGCGGCCAAAGATAAAGAAGCTCTGCAAAGATCAAGTAAGTAAGTGATATTTCTTAAAACTTGACATGCCAGGCATATTCGCCCATGTGGTTTGTCAAGTCTACCTTGCTGGGTTCCTCAGGATCATCGCCCATGCCTGATTTTGATGTTTAAATTCCTGACGAAAACCAAAACAAAATAATTAGAGGTGGGTATCCACAGTCGATATATCGATACTTTCTAACGTTTGGTATTTTCATTGATATTCGTTTATATCGTTGATGATGCTGCACCTCCACTCTTAAACTATTACGCTATTATTAAACTATTTAATATATACAATTTTGTTTAAATTTATAGTCCTTTTAAAAGATTAAAGAATAAGACATAAGACGTGTTTTATAAAGAATGAAATTTTGTTGTACTATCGCGATTGTTAAGAACAATCGAATATATAACGAATATCGATAGTTTCATCGATGCCTCAATTTCTAACGAAGAACAAGAAAACGACAATTTGCCACAGCCACAATTTAATTTCTTTAGTTTTTTGGGTTTTTATTACAATTAAAGGCACACGCACAAGAGCTCCAAGCGACCATCCGTCGTAGCCAGCCCATCCTTGAAGCAGCGAATCTGTGTCAATTATTGTCCGCTGGTGCACACCTAAAACACAAATATTACATACACATTTTCAGGTAAGAAATTAGGAATTGGAGGTCGAGTTTCTAATAGGCTTTAGCACATAAACTGACCCGGCCAGGAGTTCTCCCTCAGTTGAGAAACCCCCAAATTTACGAGACAATGAACATACGACACGTACGCAAAAAGTAAAACAAACAAAATTGCAGTTAGAGTAAATCAACGTTCTCTGGAAGAGTGCCAGCTTTATTATCTACTCGGTATGTCTCTGATAATCGCTCTTTAACTTTTGCGCCTCCCAGTTCTTCACCACGCATTCGCACACAGACGTCGCAGCGGGCAGCAACAGATGTACATACGTGGTTGCAGCCGTATCCGACGCCATCATCATCCGAAACCGAATTTCCACACGTAACCAATTCTTCCTACTGGCAACTGTTTAAACAGAGACACCACCATGGACATATCCGCCTCCACGTCGTTCGAGTCCAACAACGGCACCTCGGAGGGAAATACAAACTCCTACATAGGCGACAGCACGCTCTACGACAGTGCTCTGGATCACCAGCTGTCCAATCTGGCCTACCGGTCATGTAATGGTAAGTTGGCCAAGCGGTATCACTCTCTTATCCCAAAAAGCAAGCAACTCGTGCTATAAGTCAGTAAATTATCGGAGAAGCACCAGGACAATTGTAAATTCAAATAATGTACGAGCTAACCACAAGTACCTCTTCATCCATGCAGCCCTCTGCCAGCCTTGATATCGAACTGGAGGAGCTGCAGGATGAGGATGAGTACAACGATGAAGACATCTCCAATGATTCGGGAGATTTCTATGCTTATCAAGCTCTGTTGGAAGAGAATGAACGCCTCGAGCGTGAGGTCAATGCTTTTAAGCTGAAGGTGGTCGCTCTACAAATCCAAGCGAATCACCAGGAAAAGGAGCTGCACAAGCTGAGACGCGAGAATTATCAAAAGGCGACATATAGCCATAGCATCAAACGGAATCTTATTCTTGCCACACGCCAGTCCCTGGAGTCCCAAACTCCAGAGAATTTTCCCAACCAGCTTTTATCACAAATATTCGAGAGCTTCTCTGGCGATGATAAGGTATTCAGAAATCATTTCAAGAACTTAGACAATGAGCTGGTGAAAATAGTGCAAAAGGTGTGCATTCGCACCTACGAAGTTCGTAAGCCTTCATTACAAAACTCTGTCGCTGAGAAGTTAAAGGACCTAAAGAAAGAGCTAGTTCTTAAATACGGGACACAGCTTGCCAAACGGGACAGGTGCCGACCGATAAATAATTGTGCCATAAAGCAACAGTGCTTTTATATGTTTAAACAATTCCTAATGAGAAGTATGCAAGATACAAGTGTAGCCGGAGAATATTTAAAGCGGCTGGAAGCAGTTTATGAACGGGAAATCTCCAAGCTTGATTAATATTAACGATATAAAGGGACACAAAGCACACTTCTACCTAAAATCAGACGAAAAATATATATTTTTTAAGTGTTTATTAAGATCGGCCATAAGACCTCTTCCATATATTTGTGTTAACAATTACTGATTACCTTTTTCCCGCTTTGCAGAGAGCCTAATGGGTGAACTCAGCCAAAACCCATTGCAACTACCCAATTGCTCAAGCAAGGCAGGCAGTACTGACATTGGAAACGAATCGACACCGAATTCATACAAGGCCTTTGGATCACCGTCGCAGGCAGCTTTCAACAACCCGACGCCAGCTCTAAACGCCAGCATGCTGCTGATCCAATCCGAGAGTCTGGATACGAACTCACAGGAGGAAGTCGATCCAAAATCACAGCTGGCCAACAAGACAATATTCAAGACGGATAATCCTAACCTGTCAATTATAGAAATTAACGACAATTCCATTAAGAAGGAGGACCTGGAGAACGAGGTGGTGCTGGTCGAGGGAGGCGGCGACGTGAAGAACCTTTTAAAGAAATCGCCGAGCAAAGCCGTTGTATCGGACTTATCCTCAACCACAGATAAACGTCGCCGCAAGGCTGAGTCGCTACTTCAGACCAGCAAGCAAAAGTTGGACATATCCATTGCAGAGGCTTCGGCTGTGGCCGATGGCGATGGCGAGAAGCGGGATCTAGTGCCGGCCGTGATCGACCAACCGCAGACCAAGCGAGATATTAAAATTTACGAGACTATCGAAGAGTTTGACGATAATCTGCCTCCGACAGTGAAGCTGCTAAACACTCCATTTGGCAGCAAGGTCTATCTTGTGGGCACGGCACACTTCAGTGAGGAGTCGCAGGATGACGTCTCATATGTGAGTAATTAAATTCAATTAAAATCATTGTATTTTCATTTTTGGTTTGGTTTTCTATTCCAGGTTATTCGCAATGTCCGTCCAGATGTGGTCATGGTTGAGCTGTGCCCATCACGTATTCACATCCTGAAACTCGACGAAAAAACTCTGCTGGAAGAGGCCAAGAGCATTAATATACCCAAGGTAATTACATAAATAAAACGGCAACACATTCCTACAGAACTTTCTTACTGTTAATCCTCTATTTAGATTCGAGGAATCTTGCAGACACATGGCTACATCAACGGCATCTTCTTTATACTGCTGCTGCAGATGAGCGCCCAGATCGCTAAGGATCTGGGAATGGCGCCGGGCGGTGAGTTTCGTCGTGCCTTCGAGGAGATCCACAAGCTACCCGGCTGCATACTACATCTGGGCGACCGGCCCATTCGCATAACCCTGTACCGTGCACTTCGTGCTCTGTCCGCGTGGCAGACCATGAAGTTGGTGTGGCGCCTGACCTTCACCGACAGCATCAGCATTGAGGAGGTGGAGGAGTGCAAGCAGAGCGATTTGCTGGAGAAGCTGATGCAGGAGATGGCCGGCGAGTTTCCGGCATTCTCTGACGTTTTTGTACGCGAGCGGGACATCTTCCTGTGTCACTCGCTGCAGCTTGCGGCGCTACCTCAAGCGGCGCCAGGTGCACAGCAGATCCGTCCAGTGCGAGTTGTCGGTGTAGTGGGCATCGGGCATGCCAATGGGATTGCCAAAATGTGGGGCACGGTCGATCCGAAGAAAATTCCAGCAATACTCGAAATTCCACCGGCCAGCCTTGGCCAACGCATCTGCACATATACGCTAAAGTACGGCCTCATTGGCCTGGGCTGCTATGGAGCCTTCCGTTTTCTACGACCCCGGCTGACGCGTTTCTTTTAGATAGACCACGATGGGACTGGACGGGGGACCAAGTGTGTGACGCGTCTGCTGTATCCACTAAGTTTGCAATGTTCATTTTTTATCTCTTACGTTTAATCACATGACCTGCACACGCAGATGAACCGAATTTGTTTTATTGTATTTTATTGTACAATGATGTTTTGATAGACGCGTTTATATACGAAAAAATATAACCGGATGTACATATATATATATCCACATACCAAACACGAAAAGACCGTTTCAGATAACCCTAGCTTTTAATTTTCAGAATACTTGTGTACAAGTGGACTATAAAACACATATGCATATATAATTTATGTAATATTAACAAGCTATTTCTTCGGATTATATCATTTTACTGTATCATTTATAGTTTTAATCAAAGACTAATCAATTCAATTCCTTAAAAAAAATAACATTTCCATTTTAAATGTAAATGAAATGAAAACTACAAAGAAAATAACTACGTTTACATAAAACTAGGTTTTATAAATTTAAGGTACTGAGCTGTTGATTGTTTTAAGCTCAACAAATCAATCAAAATGCCCCTATACATACATACCTATATACAATTTCATCCACTCGAAATCATACATAGTTGTTGTTCATTCCGTAGAAGAAATCTAAACGAAAACAAAAAAGTTATTACTGTTCATAAATTTAAGGAACTACTAACGTGATGGAACCTTTCAGTGTTTGGTAAATTTATTAGAGCTAATACATAATAGTAGTAATGACGGTGTGCAGGGGGATTTTACAAAAAGAAAACCGAAACATACAAAACCACACATATGTACATGTACTTTATTACCTATATATACGACATCTAAACGTTGTAAACGTGAAACATGCTTTTAAAGTGCATAACAAAAAGACAGCAACTATAAACAGTATGTATTCCATAAAAAGTGTTGTGTAGCATTTAGATTATATATGTAACTTACCACCAGAAGCCGACAAACAAGCCTTTGTTCGTAACTGACTCAAATAAATGTACTAAATGTATTACTGTCAATCAGAGCTTTTATATGATCGTTCTACTTATCCTACAGTCATGCTGGTTATGAGTACTTTTAACCCAAGAATTTGTTATAACAATTTGAATTATTGTTTGTAAGCGTCAACACAACAGAGTCTGTTTCTGCAGTTCAACCGAGTTGGAATAAGAGAAGTCTGAACTAAATTGATGCCAGAACAAAAAAAGAGTTGTTCCCTAAGCTGATCGATTCTTAATTATTCCTTGCTGCTTACATGTTCAATTTGCTCTCTGCCAATTTTTGTTCAATATTGCTTATTTTGTAATTTTCTTATTTCTAATTTTCATCTGTGTTTAATTTCTCTCTAAGTTTTCCTTGAAGTTCATAGTTTTAGCTTAATGTTCTCTAAAAGTGCTGTAGAAATGCAGTTATATGTTTTGACAAATCAACAAAATAGGTGAGTTAAATCTTAAAATAAAATTAAAATTTTAACATGAACATCATCCCACATCACCCAAAACTTTGCCGTGGTTAGCCTGCAAAGTGGCAAGATCAGGTGTCGAAGATAACTCTTTGTGTTGATATTCCCAATAAAAGACGTGTGTTGTCGCTGTTTCTTTTATTTTTGTTTTTTCTTTTTTAATTATATATACTTTAAACATAGCTTAGCTCTATACGACTCCTCTCTTGTGTGTTGCATTTGTTTTGTTTCTAGTAGAGTTCTCTTGAATCTGTTTGTATGCCAACGCAATCTTGTTTCGGTTTCTTTCTTGAAATTTAAAACGTTTTGTTTTTGCGCTTATATGTAGGTAACATATTTTTTTTCGTTTTTACTTACACTTTTGCTGAAATACAAATAAAAAATCTTAAATTGTAACCGTAAAGTTCTAGATAGTTACAAATTAAAGTCTAAGGATGTAATTAATTCTTGAGGAGCTTAGTTTTGTGTGTGTGGGATTAACTCTCTTATCCACCCAATTCTTTACTCGTCCATGTTTTCCTGCGTTGTTTTCGTTTTTGTTTGTTGGGGGAGGTCTGGTAATGCAAGTATGTATCGTATTTTAAATATTAGAAACATTTAGAAACTCTTGGAAAAATTCAAATCAAGCGCTGGCGCAAGCGGCGCTTGGAATCCTTCATTAGAACAGAAGAAGAACCACACGCCTCGGATTTGGGGACTCCACACTCCACACACATTTGACAGATAGATGACGACTACTCCTGGGATTTAATGTTACTCTTGCTTCCATTCGTTAGTTCCTTCCAGTTGGTTGTGCTGGACTCCGTTGCGCCACTCCCCGTTGTCATCATCACTCTACTCTCTAGCTCTGGGCTCCAGCTTCATGGGTCAGCAGCATGTGATGCCTACGGCGCCTCCGCCGCCGACTCGGCCTTCACCTCCGCTTTTATGCTCGACGATGACAGGTGATTATTAGGGTCGGGCGCACTCAGGGGCTAAAAAGCAAGAGGAGGGCAAGGATTAGGATTAGCAACGCATGTCCAACTCGATCTCAATAAGCAAGCCCTAGCCTATAGCCAACACTCAACTACGACTAACCAACCAGTGACTAAAGATAACAGCAACGAACACGGACTAACTGGGAGAGCCACACACAACACAACACACACACGTTTACCACAGAGAGCGTCTGCCGCTCGTGTCGGCAGGTTGGCAAACGCACACACAAACACAAGACAACAGAGCATTATGGGCTACCTACCGATTGGCTACTCACAATTCCAAGAGGCATTCCACCACCGACCTGGTGGTGGGGCGACAAATGCGGCCCCGCGGGCACAGCGTTGTTCGGCGATGGTAGGAGGCCAGCGGCGGCGGCTGCAGCAGCGGCGGCAACGGCGGCCGCAGCAGCGGCCACGGAGGAGTTGGGCGGCGGCGGCGGAGCCAGTGCAGCGGCAACAGCAGCGGCTGCTGCAGCGGCTGACGAACCGCCGACGGCTGTGCTGCCCAAGTTGGTTGTGCTGTGGGGACCATCGTGCGGCGTGGTGCTGTGTGCCCGATGATGCAGTGCGCCTGTATAATAGCCGCCATTTAATCCTGGATTGTATTTCGATTTGGTTCATATTTTGGTAGTTGAAAGTTAGGTAAAAAGTTATGAAATGTTGCTGTTTTTGTTGGTTTTGGTATTATGTGGGGGATTGTTGGTTTCGATTTGCTGTAATCTTTTTTCTTTTTTGTTCTGAGTGCGAGTAAGTGGTAAACGTTGGTAGTTGGCAGAGTCTGTGTGTAATCTGGGAAGTGGCGACTGACTTTATATGAGAGATATCTTGGGTTTGACAGCGATGCAATGATGCAATGTTTAGAACATCCGCGTTCGTCGCCCCAAAAAATCCGAATTTCCGATTCCAGAGCTCGCAAATAACAAAATTCAATGTTATCCAATTCAATGTAATGGCAAAATATTCATTCGGTTTACATGGTCTTTTGAGTCAAAAAGATCTTTGCAACCATTCTTTGTTGCGTTTTCACATTTGTTTGTGAATAGAAATATTAATATTAATATAATATTATATATTAATCTGTAATTATATTATTTACGGATTTATAATTCATTAATGGCTCGTTAACAAAGACATCGGCCATCGAAAATAGAAAATCGTTAACGTCCTCCGCTGACTCTCAAAGTACGAGCGATCAACAAAAATTCTCAGCTGAGAACAGAAACCAAGTGAACCCAAAGGGTATTATTTTAACCGGGTTATATTTTGACATGTGAAAAGGATTAATTGTTATTAACGAGCTGTGGGTTTTCAATGACACCATGCTGCAGTGTTCTGGGGATCAGGCATTTTTCTTCCCTGACATTCGAGTCATGGGTCGGACCTTGTTCTGGTTCTCTACAGCTAAAGATATAAATGAGCTATGGCTAAAGATTCCGCCTGTCGTTGGGCCATTCATTGCTGACTTTCGCCGATATTACTCCTAATACTTAATGGTGTGCTCTGCGCTGCTTGCTCTCAATGAATCATCCATCATCATCCCAAGATAACAATAAATTGGTCGAAGGCACAGTCTTTCTTCAAACATTTATGAAAAGTGGACACAATTTGACAGCTTCCGATTTGCAAAGTTAAAACAATTGTGTTCATGAAAGATTTTGTTTTATTTGTTTTTATCTTCTTGTTTTTTGTTTGTTTTTTTTTTATGAAAATGTTTTTCTTGGTTTTCAAATAAACGTCTCATTGATTTTTTGTTGTTTTGTTTCGTTTCGTTTTTGTGCTTCATCGTCAATTGTTACGCTTGTAATTTTATTTAGCTTTCACAGTTATTAAAAATATCCTTTTTATACATTACAAAATAACAGTATTTTATTCCTTTGTCTCATTACGTTTACTTTTTAGACTTATGCTTATTTATGTTTTACTTTGCTCATTTGTTGTTGCAGCTTGCTATATAGGATGTGTGTGTGTGTGTTTGATGTGTGAGTGTATACAGCTTCTGTATTTTGTATTTTGTTTTTAGTGTGCTTTATATGCGTGTATGTTTTGCGCTTGTAAATGTTTTAAATAATACACATTTTTGAAACTTACAAAAAACAACCAAACAAAAAAAATTAAATTCAATAAAGCTTGGAAGGGGATTAGGGACTTGGGCGATCTATGTATATCACCCGAAGGATTAGGTAGGAAAGTCTGTTCTTGAACATTATAGGATAAGATACCTATAAGGGCAGGTGTGACATATCAAAGAAAATTAGAGAAGAAATAACGCAACCAAACATTGGAGACGATTTCGCTTGAAGCTTTTAGTAATTAAACTTAAATTGCAAAATTGTACAAAATTATAGTATTTCAATTTTTGTCGCTCGTCTGTGTATCTATGTGTATGTAAATATATATTCTCGGTAAATAAAATTACAATTTACAAGCTAACAATGTTTAATGTACCACTCGCTGATGATAATGATCATATGCTCGCTATATCATCATCGTCGTCGCCCAGCTGCCTTTATCGTTAAGGTCTAAATCTAAGTTCATTAATATTACATGTATTATCTTTTCTTTTTTTCTTTTCTTTTCGTTTTTGTTTATTTTTTCGGTTTGTTTTGCTGGTTTTCGCTTTAATATAATTTCATTTATATATTTTAAAATGTACATAGACTATGCGTTAATTTAACTGTAGTTTTCTGCTTGTTTCTGTTTCTGGATAGATGGTAGTTGAATCCGACGCGCCGTGTGTTATCATATCTATACTTTTCACATAAAGTCATTATTCATTTCTCTGCCGCTTGATTTAGCCAATCGAAAATACAAGAATTACATACGTAAGGCGAAAATAAACGTGGATGATGAGATCATTTTGTAATACAGAGCAGAGCGTTGAGCAGCCAAATAATAATTTCTCTTAGGCTTCATACGTTTTCTTATTCGAATCATTTTACAATCGTTAGTCAGCAATAAATGGCGCAACATAATATAAAGAATTATATTAAGCTCAAAAAGTATGTTTCGACGTTTCGGGAGTTACCCATTTTGGAATTATTAGCATGGTTCGTTTCTCGTTTGTAATAATAATAATAATGATAATCATTTTTAAATACACAATGAATACGTGGCTAAATGTGAGGACTACACTGAACATAATTACTTTACATCATTTCCGCTGATTGTTTCTTCTAGTTTCTGTTTGAGGCGGATACATGTGCGGGGCATGGAAGAAGAGGGGCCAAATAGGGGAGTTCGCGAAACATTAACAACAATAATCCATCATATTGTTTACTTTCACCTTGTTTTTGATTTGTAAATAATCTTTAAACTTATTTATTTATATGTATGTATATAATGTCACTCTATTTATGCTTTCGCGCTTATATTTTTTTTAGATCAAAGAATTTAAATGCTTATCGTGTTAGCTTAAATTGATTTTCACAAAGTGGCAGGCCGAAATTTGGAAATTTGAAATAGTACGCATGGGACAAATAAATGTATTTTCGAAAGTGTTTTGCCAAAACAATGCATATACATACATACACACATACGTAACTCTTTTACCGTAACATCGGCTGTGCTGTAATCCTCCTCTCATCGACGTCAAACATTCTGTTTTCATATTTATATATACATACGTATATATCTATACATATATATATATATGGGTCTGTGTGTAGCTTAATCTTATATATCAACTCTTATAGCGTGTGTGTTCTTGAATCTTGCTTTAAATGTTATACTTTCTTCTCTGAAGCGCATCTCTGCGCTCGCCTATATATATATACTTTTGAATAAGTCTGAGAAAGAATAGAAGTATGTTTGTGTGCGTGTGTAGGTATGGTATGGTGTATGTGTGATTTGTGTATTTTATAAAGTAATGTGTGTGGTTTAAACGATTTCTGGTATTGTTTGAATGGTTTTTGCTCGGTTTTGTTGGTTGATTTCTATTGTTTTTTTACTTGTTTTCTGTTGTTTCTATTTTGTTTTTCTTGTTATAACGCTCCCTTCTCGCTCGCCTGTCTCTCTGTCTCTCTCTCTCTCTGTCTACTTTTCTTGATTTGATATCATTTGTAGTTTACCTTCGGGATAAACAGCCGCCGCAACGCCACCGGCGGCAGCGGTCGGCGGCGTGCGCATGAAGTACTCCTTGTTGACGCAGTTCCTCAGGACGTCTGGAATATTGCCGACGATCGCTCGACGGATCTCGGTGGCCGCCATTTCGCGGAGCTCCGTGGCGGACGCATCGCTGAAGAAAGCGGCATGCGGTGTACAGATCAGATTGGGGGCGTCCTTCAGTGCGCCCTGCAAGTCAATAGAAAATTTGTTAGTCCAAAACACATCCATCGTGGGTGCGGCGCCAACTCAGATTGCGTAAAATGTCTCGTTTTACAACAATCTCTTACTTGAAATACATTGTAAGGTTCGTTTTCGTGCACGTCCAATGCGGCTGCCCTTATCCGTCCTTGTTTCAGCGCCAACGCCAAGGTCTCGTCATCGACCAGACCGCCCCGGGCGGTGTTCACCAGAAATGCACCAGGTCGCATCTAATAATACAGAATAGGTTAAAATGTGTTCAACAGGACAACAACATATATATATCTATACTGCTTTCAATAAAAAAGCTTTCCCATGAAAGTGGTTATAGGTACGAATGATACAAAATCGCTTCTATAGAAATATATGTTTGAAGCACAAAAATTTTTAAGTTGATATACAGTATATCATTCCATTCCATTTTGAAATAGTTAAGTATCAGAAACTAAACCACTTTAAAAATCAATTTTACGAATAACATGAGAAAAATTCGAAATGCCGCCAAAGAGAAAAACTTCTCTAAAACGATTTTTATCAACATAGTTACATAAAAAAATGTCCTAATTGTTCGAATTCGATATTCATATTCTAAAACAAATTTAAAATTATTCAAAAGCATATTCGTGCAATTGCAATTTTTCGTTATTTCGATGAAAAACCCCCCAAAAAAAGGGCATATTTTGTTTTGCTAATAAACTTTAAACAGAGGCATTACGTTTTGACTTCGGTTTTGTAACATCACTGGAATAATGCAAAGATTCAAAATAAAATGCATATATAATCTTCCAATATATTTAAGTAGGAAAAAACAACATCCAAAGTCCGATGGAAAAAATGTCGCGTACGACAATTAAAATTTAAATAAAAAAAAAACTACCGTATATTTGTAAGTCAAACAAAGTACATTATTAAGATAATTCATTGCATAATAAACTTAAACTGATTGCATTAAAATCTTTCATCACGTTTCGCTTAAATCCGTTGTTGAAGTCGAATTGTGATTTCTGGTTTTGTCGCGTGCGAATACGTCACATTTTTGTAAATATCTTCAAAACGAACGATTGTCGATCAAGAGCTATTCATTTCAAATGTCGCATTCGAAGGAAAATATCACATTTACGGTTAAAATATCGATATACAAAAAAAAAAAGACAACGACGTTTTCAAAAAACATATCCGTAGCAAAATTTGAACTATAATTCTTATTTTCAATTTTTATAATAAAAATTGAATCATAATTTTTATTTTTAATTTTTATAATAAAAATTGAACCATAATTCTTATTATTAATTTTTTTAATACAAAAAGGAATATAAAAATTATTTTTAAATTTTTATTATAAAAATTGAAAATAAAAGTTTATGTGTTTCCGGGATTTACCGTTAAAAAATGGTATATGTGTCCTTTTCCCACTCCCCGCAAAGGCTTTTTAGTGGTTCAATTTTTTTGAACTCATAATTCTTATTTGCGGTCCCTGCTTCAAATCTCAAAGTGCCTTCCATAGTAATTATAATACAACTTACCTGTTTAATTGTGAACTCATTGATTAAATGATGGTTGTGCTCGTTAAGCGTACAATGCAGAGAAACGCAGTCAGACTGGAAAAGCAGATCCTGTAGCGTGTAGACGCGTGTGAGGCCAAGCGACTTGTCGATGCCATCGGGCAGGTAGGGATCATAAAAGATTACATTGAAGCCAAATGCCTTAGCGCGCAGGGCGACGGCGCTGCCGATGCGGCCAAGTCCCACCAGACCCAATGTGTCGCCGCGGATGCGTGCGCAGCCCTGTGAAAGGAAATAGATGTAAGTTATATTGAGCTTCTGACTAATTTAATTTATATTCAACTTACATGCGCTGCCTCCCGCACTTGCTCGGGTCCGGTGAACTTTTTGCCCTCGCGCACCATATTCGCCAACCAGTATGTCCGTCTGTAGAGGTTGAGGATCAAGCACATCGTCGTGTCCGCCACCTCTTCGACTCCATAACCGGGAACGTTGCAAACAGCAATGCCCAGTTCGCCCGCCGCCTTCACATCAATGTTGTCTGTGCCGCTGCCGATGCGCACGATGATGCGTAAAGCTTTAAACTTCTCCAGATCCTCCTTTGTCAAGATGATGGTGTGCCACATCAGTGCTCCCACTGCCTCGTTGAGTACCTGCATATAAATAAAATCTATCAGTAGGGTGATAAGCAAGGACGTGAGCCTCTTACCTTTTCGTGTATTTCGGAGGTGCTCTGTGCATCGCAAAAGGCCACCGTGGCCACATCCTTAAGGATGGGCATTTCGATGGAGCAATCACGTCCATCGAGGAGGGCCACCAATGGCCTGGCCTGAAGCGGGCCATTGGCGAAGCTTCCCTTCACATCGATGCGCGAACGCTTCGGCATCATTAAATTTTTGTCCATAGCGTGCTGTCACTGTTTTTCTGTCTGATGTCGTCGGACGTCGAGGTGTATCTTTCTTGAACTCCCGAACTTTCGGTTCCTCTTGATTCTCTGTCAGTGGTTAACCGTGAGCAAAGCGGATGCTTGTGAGGAATAGAGCCCTTTCACTGCTCTTACTGAAGGCTAATCGACCGTTTTTAATTTAAATCAATGAAAAAAAACCGTTTGAAGACTATACTATGCAAACGCTGCAATCATTTTTGGCGCTTCATATTGACATCGAGAATCCTGCAATAAAAGCAACAATAACGAGAAACATATAAATTAAATGGAAAACATGAAATGTGATGTTGTCGTTAAGAGAGAAGAAAAAAGAAAGAAAGAAAAAAAACACACAATGTCAGCAAAAATTGGCCGATGAAGTTTTTGTTTGCATTTCGCCGACATCAGCGATAAAGCTACGTTATTGCCGCACTCACATATCCCCCGCCCATTTTTCATATTCCCTCCGTATCATTGAGTGCAGTGTACGGGGAGGAGTGGACATGTCGGTGGGTGGGTATTGGGAGGTGTCGTAGCAGAAACATAGAAATTTAACGCCGTTCACAAGCGACAAAAAAATTCTCTGGCCTGTGCCCGGCGGTTCCCCTCGTTCTCGCGCCAGAAAGGGCGTGGCTTAAAGGCCATGTGGGCTCGAACGCCCCATCTAGACAAATGGAAAGTCTGTAACCCCCGCAACTAGTAGACGAACAATTTAGACGCCTGAACAAAACTCGGTTACTCAGGAACACAAGGTACTGTACCGTCACATAGGTCTCTATATATATATGATCGACTTGGATTACGCGTAGTTGTAGTCGCCCACCGTATCTTATCAACGGCACTTCTTGGTTATCTGACGAGGAATGGCATGGGCCGACGGATGGAAGGAAATTTTAGCTCGGCGTGATGACAATGTGACCGATACATGCTTGTATGTATTTGGGATTGACTTAAGTTCGACCTGGAACAACGGGAGCGACTTTCTTCGGTTTAAAATATATTATTATTTGTAGGATTTTTATGGAAAATGCTATAAAGCTTAGGTTGACGCTTTTCGACTCCTTTGAATATTTTTGTTAGGAGGAAAGCCCTTCGAGCTCAGAATTAGAAATAGCAAAAAATGCATATCACCGACAATAGAAAATTAATAACTTTAGATAAAACAAACAGAAACTCCATAATACTAAATAAAACAAAAAAATAGTTCCTTGAATGTAATGAAATAATCAGGCTAAAAAAAAAACGTATGTATCACATTAATTTCTGCCTGACCTTAGTAGTATTAGTTTTTGTTATATTTAAACAGAAAAGATTTACTCTACATCGCTGATAAGCGTCGCAAAAATCGGTACAAAGTGTATGCAATGAGCCCTGTATGTATGTACAGCTGTGTTCAATGAAATAGCAGTGCTAACGACCTGCACGTTTAAGGTAGAATAATACTATAACAAACTCGATGTTGACAACAAGTTTTTTCATTAAGACTTAGTATATTTAATTGTTAATAATACAACAATTATTTATTTTGGGTAACTTAAACATTTCAGAAGATATAGCCAATAATAACAAAATAAGTACGTATTATGCTGTTCATTGAAATAGCAGTGAAAGTAAGAAATTGAAGGAAAAATGTAATAAATTGCAAAATTTCTTTAAAATAACATAGTCCTTGTGAAATACAAGTTGGCTATGATCTAATACTTCATTTAATAGCCTTTGTTGCCTATCACAGCCTGCCACCTACGTGAAAGGACGTCCACCAAATCTTAACAAGGCTTCAGGGGAGTCTGGCCCCATGAATCCTGCACGAATTGCCGAAGCTGCGGCTTAGAGGTCGGGGACTTATTTGATTCGTAGCACTACATGTCCCCAAATAAGATTTTGATGGGATTTCATGCCATTACATATCCTTTTTATGTTCCAAGCTTTCCCTTGGCCACCTTGATAGTATGCTGCGGCTCATTTGGGGCTCATTTGGGGCTCATTGTCATTCTGAAATGTCCAAATTAAGGACATATCTTCCTCAGAATACGACTGCATGACTGTTTTTAACATTTTTACATATGCATCTTAGTCCATGATCGCATAGACCATATGTATGGGGCCTACACCGTTGTATGAAAAGCATGCCCATATCATGACTTTAAGGACATCGGTCTTTACTGTCTTAAGCGTATGGTTTGGATTGTACTTTGTATTTGGAGGTCAACGGAGATCTTCTCTTATCCTTTTCCACAAATAAGAATTAGTTTGGACTTATCCGTCCAAAGGTTAATACGCTTTTTTGATAGTGGCCAGTTCAAGGGGCCTTTTGCGAACTATAACCTGGCTTTGATATGTCTTTAACTATGAAGTGGCTCCTTCTGTAGACTTCGTTCTTTTAAATTTTTTTCTAGAAGTCGCTGGCGAATGTGCCCCTCACTTATTCCGGAGCCAACCTCCGCTTTTATATCCCAAGAGAAGGCCAAAAGTATTAGCTTTGCTCAAGCGTACCATGCGTCGATCCTCTGTAATTCTGGTTTTAAGAATCCTGCCTCGTTTTTTTGGCTTCGGATCATTATTTTATGACATTAGAAACCATCTCGAAAGAAAATTTCAACAGACCTTGTAAGTCCTTATATATTTTTCCCTCCTTTCTAAGCCAAATAAACTTTTCCCTTTTTCTCTTGGAGTAGAGAGGTCCTGTACCCACTAAAATGATTTTTTTTGTGTAGTAATAGTTTATTGTCGTATAAACTATATAAACGAATTTAATAAAAATCATTTTTTACAAAATTACAAAAAAATTCGACACTTTTGGCGAAGCAAAATCAAGAACTGCTATTTCATTGAACAGCCAAAACGATTGGCACCTATGTAAAAATATCTAGAAAACACAAAAATAGAGCAAATCGTATGGAACTTTTGCTTGTTTCTTATCTTTATGTTCCATTTTACATAAACAATATGAAATAGATCACCTAACAAAAAGCAATATGAAAATAAAACGTTTTCTAGTTGTTCTCCAGTCGCACTGCTATTTCATTGAACACAGCTGTATATAGAAGTGAAAGCCGCGAGGAGAAGGCAGCATGGAGCAATCCATTCAATAAATAAGGAAGCTATTAAATGAGATTTTTCTCTTAGCATCGTTATTGGAAAAAACATTTGGATTAAAAAATTAAATTCTTTTATTTTGCATTACATCTCAAAAAATTAAACACGTGAGAATCATTCATAAACCCCAGTTAATACAACAAATTATTAAGAATGCAAACATAATTAAGAATTGATACATAAATCGGAATTATACATAAAAATGCACGAAATCCTACCAAATGATATTCCCTTAAACCGAATATACCCATTTATACCCCTCTGGTATTGGGTATAATTAGTTTTTCTTTGTTTTGCCAAGATCTTGTTTATCGCTAGCCGCCGCTTCACACTCTAGAAACTCTAAATGTCACAACAACACAAAGGGCACGAAAATTCATTAATAGAAGTGGGCGGGAGGAATACCAAAAGGGGGCGTTGTGGACACAGTAGGACACAAAACTCGACCTTCAACAATTATTCAAGTCACGCGGGAAACCCTGAGCGTAGAGAGAGTATATAAAAAATGCAAAATGTTTAATAATAATTTCGTTACTCACCTCAACGTAGGGGGATGGAGCATTGCAGCTGTTTGTTCATTGCTGGAAGCTGTGAAAAGCTGGAAGTCTGGAAAACTGGAACGAGGACTGGAACCTCCCGTAGACAAAGGCGTGGCAGGGCGGAGTCGCGTTTTATATATTTTCGATTTGCATTTTTACTCTTCGTTTGGGGGCTTTAGATTGCATTTTGTGGTTTAAATTGAATTGCAGCTTGATTGATTGACATAATACGAAGTTGGCGTCGAAATTCGTTCGTTTTTAAAGCGATTTTCGTTTCGTTTTCGTTTTCTTTTCACGAGACGCGGTGTTAACTGGGTGTTGTTGTTGTTATTGTTGTTGTTGCAGTGGCTATTATTGTTGTAGTGGAAACGTGCTGATTGTTGCTGTTGTCATTGCAGTTTTTTTTATCGGTTTCTTTTTGCATTAAAAAAAGTTTAAAAGGTAAACGAACGAAACAAAGGTGCACTGTGTCTGCATTGTGCTCAGAAATCAGAACGGAAATTCTCCAATTCTCACAATTTCTTTGGGAGTTTTCCCTATTTTTATCGGTGCATTAAAAAATTACATTTCCTACTTAAAAGCGAAAGCATTACTCCGTGTGTATATATCTTAAATCACAATTTACATAATTGAATTCTCAAAAAACTCAAACAGATTACGTTCGGTATTATAATAGAATGATTTAGCATGTCCCTTGGATTCGGTATGCAGATTATAGGCCATGATGAGCATGCTACTTGCTGGCTTGGATACTATGTAAAGGTGCAGAATGGTCGATTTGTTTCACATATTATTGTTAAATTTATAAAGTTGGTTAGATCAGATCGAGTTTGAGAGCCGCATGCCATAGAATATTTTTTTGTGTTTGGGTTATGTGTGGGGAATATTTGAATTCGATTCCGATTGTTAGTTTTGGTTTTATTGATGCGTGAAAGAAAGGAAAATAAATAAGATTAATAAAAGGAAAGAAAAAGTATATAAAGCGTGTGTTAAGTGTTAGGTGTGCAGTGTGAGTGTGGATTGTGAGTGTGAGTGTTAGTGTGAGTGTGAAATGAAATCATAACTTAAAAAACTCAGCTCAAACTTATGGCAAGCGAAAAACTAGTTTGTAGGGAAGTCAGTTTATTTATATTGTCATAAGAAAAAAATAAGAGGAAATCATAGCAACAAAAAACTTGTTCAATTGTTTGCGCAATACCAACAAAACCTATAACAAACAACAAAAACTGTATAATCAACGGAATTTAAACGGTTTAGCGATTAATTTGAGTCTGTGAGTGAGTTGTTTACTCTGTTAAGTCAGCATTCCGTCAACTTCCTCAACTTTTAGAGATTCGTTTCGGTTTCTGTTTGTTTATAGCCTTCTTCATTGAGAGAATGTTTGAGAGAGTGGCTATTTATCTAGTTTTATAATTGTATATATATATATGCTGTGTGTATAATTTAGATATATATATATTTATATATGCATTCAATAAATATGAACATGTTAAGTAAATAGCATTATAGTAAATAGTCAATATAGTTATTATCTAGCATAATAAACAATCTTTTTTTAATAAATATTCAAAAGTTAACTAGAGATTTGTTGCATCCTTCTCTTCTTCTTCTTCGTCATCATCTTCAACATCATCAGTGGGTGAGTGTGGGTGTGTGGGTGAGAGTATGAGGCTACTTTAAGTGAGAGTTTTTAACAGGACAAACTAAACTAGTTGAACAAATCAAAACTAAATGCATTTTCCGAGCCGGAAAAACGATTTTCTTCTTGCAACCATTCTCCTTTCTCTTTTATTATTTTGTTGTTGTGTTTCTTGCAAAGCATTAGCAGTGAGTGTATACGAGTGTTTTTTTATTATAATAATTTCTTTTTTATCATTTTTTTTTTGCTTCGCATTATAACAATAATCAATAAAATTTCATGTTTTTCTTTTTTTGCAATTACTTGTTTTGGATTTGTGTATTTTTTTTTTACTTTTTCAATTAGCAATTTGTTTTATTTACTAAACTTTTGAGTTTTCTTGTGTGTATATAAGGTTTAGACTCTGGAGACTCTCTTTCTTGTATATAACTGAACTAACCATACATTTTTCTCTATATATATTAGCTATAATTGGTGTGATCCGAGCCCTGCTAATAATCTGTGTGTCCTCACTGGTTGCGTTCTCTTACAGTTTAAGTTTTTCGATTTTTTGTATCATTTTCTCTGGGTGGGTTGCGCAACATCCTATTAAAGGGGTTCTTCTTTACTCAAGGATTTTAGGGGATGTGTGAGAGAGTGTATGTTGGGGGAGGATGTGGATGTGGATGTGGGTCTGGCATATAAGTAATTGCATTCGAGATTTACATGAAATAACTGCTAACATATGAGGCCGCTAAGATGCCCAGCACAGTGAGGCAGATCAGTATCATAATCTTCTTTCGGCGGGCTTTGCTCTGGTACTTGAGCGCCTTCTTGGTGTCCTGAGTTGCCGTCTGCACATAGTCCATAGCGTGCTCCACATGGTACTCAATGCGATCGATCATCTCGCCCTGCGACTCCACCAACATGGCCATATCCATGAACATGTCGTGCAGCTCCTTAATCGATGTCTCCAGCTTCATGATGTCCTGGTGCCGGGCCTCGATATCCGCCAGAGTCTGTTTTGCCTGCTGCGTCTCCATGATGATGCCCTGCGTGAACACCGACGAGTTGCCCTCCTCCAACATCTTCTCCAGCTCATCGTCGTTTGTCGGCCGACCGGTGATCTCCAGCTGACGCTGTATCCTTCCCTTGCAGCGCTCTCGGTAGTCGGTCTGGGTGCGATTGTATTCCGTCATCACCTCGACAAACTTTCGCGACAGCGTCGAGTGCTGCGTCTTGCGGATACGCAGATCCGCCGACGACTTGTTCTGCTGCTCCTCCTGCTCGATATTCTGCTCGATGCCCTTAAGCTTGCCACGCACCCGATTGGCATTCTTCTTGATGTCGGCCATCAGGTCCTCCAACTCCTGCTTGGTCTTCTCGTCCGTTTGCGGGGCGGACAGGATGGCCGAGTGCTTCTTCTTCACCTCCTCGACATTGTCCTGCACTTTGTCGATCATGCCGCGAATCTCTTCCACCTGGGCGAAGAAATCGTCCATGTAGGAGTCGTGGCCGTCCACATTGACGGCCACCTCCGTCTCCTCCTCATCGTCGGATTGGGCGGCATGGAGAGCGGCTAATCTGTCCTTAGTCATCGTTGTGTCTGGCTGTTAATTTAAGGGTTTTTTTGTGGGTATTTCTTCGTTTCTGGTAGGATATGGGCGCGTTTTGGGGGTTCTCCTTCTTTGAAGTTATCCGTTCTTTGAGTTTCTTTGTGGGACTTTTGATTTTGTGCTTTTTTTTTGTTTATTTTTGGGGTTTTTCGTTGTTTTATTATTTTTTGTTTTTTGCTTTTGTGAAGCTTTACGTAAGCTTTTGTTACGCGGTTTCGCAGATTGCGTTTTGCGATTAGCAGTTAAACGTTAACGCACACCAACACATACACATATAAGCTACACACGTGTAACCGCGCGCGGAGTTTATTATTCGTTTTTTGCAGCTTGCTTTTTAACTTGTTTGCACGTTTTCCCACTGCAAAGTGAGAGAGAGAGAGAGAGAGAGGGATCTCTTTATTGATTTTCAGCCCCTCGCCTTTCTAGTTTACTTGTAGTATATTTTACTAAACTGACACTATTTATTCTGCAATTTTTGTTTGATATTATTATTCCCTATTGTGTGTGTGTGTGTGTGTGTGTCGCTATTTCGCTGATGGAATGCGAAAGGAATGGGGGAGACGGAGAAGGCAAAGAGAGCGCGTGGTTGCGGGCGGCAGCAGCGACGTCAACGGCGACGACGGCAGAGGCAGTGGCAGAGCACCTCTTCAATGCCAGCAGCTAAAAAGCTAAAGCTGCTGCTGAATTAATTTTTTGCTTCTTTTTTTTTCTTGTGACTCACGGTGCGGCGAGATTGCTGCTTTTTTAAAAACAATATATAATTTGAAGCTTTTTTTCTTTCGATTTGGTTTGTTTCACTTTCGCACAAACACGCAGACGGGTCGCGCGAACAGGCACAGTTACACGCACACGATAAACGATTTTCGGCAGTGGGAGAGGCTCCCGAAAATCTCTTAAAATGGGCAAAAAAATCGATTTCTGCGCAAAGCTCCAATTCTGCCGTCTGCTTTTGCCTTAGCTTGTTCTGCTGATACTAATGCTGCTTCTTCTTCTTCGCGGGGGGTGTTACGGTGGGCGTTATTTGTTCTTTCTCTCCTTTTGCTCGCCGTTTATTTTCGTTTGTTGCGTACGCGTCGTCGTCGGCGGCTCCGGTGGTTAGAATGAGACGCACGATCAACCACCTCTCTCGCACTAGCACAGTGGCTGTCTTGGGTGTCACACGAGTTGTTGTTGTCGCCTATTGTTTTTTACCCGCACATTGCTAAAAGCAAACTTTTTTATTTATTTAAATAAATAAATAAATTATTTATCGATATTTCTTTATTAGGCAGGAAACCGAAAAATTATTTCGTGTTATTTTTCCCGGCGACTGTAATATTTTCGATGATGCGCGGAGCAGCACCTTCCCGTTCGCGTTCAATTTTGTTGTTGTTGTAAAAGTATGGCTGTTCATAAAATTCCCAAGCATCATAAATAGGTATTTTTAATGTGTATTTTATATTCCCTGTTGGTCACACTATCCTTCTTATTTTACATAAGAATAACAGTGTTTACTGTTATTGAAAGAGTTAACAGCAGAAGAGAGGATTTTTCTGTTATTGAGAGAAGTTAACAGCGTTTTGCTTATGAAATCTAACAGAAGAGAGGAATTATTCGTTTTTAACAGCGTTTTGCTTATGGAATGTAACAGAAGATTTTTTAAATTAAGTCGTGCTGTTTTTAAAGAAAATCTGGCCTAATTTTTTCTTATATTATAAAACACCGATCGCCGATTTATTGTGGTATTTTTAAATTAGTTTTTTTTATTCCCTGTTGGTCACACTAATCTTTCTTATTTAACATAAGAATAACAGTGTTTACTGTAATTGAGAGAGTTAACAGCGTTTTTCTTATGGAATGTAACAGAAGATTTTTTAAATTAAGTTGGGCTGCTTTTAAAGAAAATTTTGCCAATTATAACTCTGCGGGGAAACTGTTTTTAGTGGGGCTATTATTTATTATGGTATTTTTAAATTTATTATTTTTTTGTAGTTCCCTGTCGATCACACTAATCTTGCTTATGGAATCTATGAGAAGAGAGATTTAGCTGCTTTTGTCACGAATGCAACTTCTCTAGAATATGCTAGAAGAATAGTAACACATGCAATCTTTAAAGCTATAAACTAGTTTCATACTTTATAAGCAATTCCATTTTTAAACAGACAGATATTTGAAAATGGAATTGCTGTAAATATATTACTTTATAATGAATTTTCTAAACATTGTTTAGTCTACTTCCATACATAATATCACCGCGATACATCGATGACAAATTTAAATATCGATTATTCTTCCCACTCTCTCTCAAAACAGTGGATGTCATTTTCGCGTTTTTCCGTCCGATTTGCCTTTCTTAAGGTGTGATAGCGGAAAATTTTTAAGCATCGGGCAGCGCGAAATTTAACTTTTTCATTAAATTTTATTTTAACTTTTTGTTGATAATAAAAATTTTCTTATTTTGACATTTAATAAAAAAATACTGACATAACTCATGAGTTGGGGCTAGAAATACCAGCACGTTAGCTCAATTACGTCAGCCCTACAACAACAATAACAACAGCTAGCACTGGTTTGTTTGTGGATTCCATTCGTTTTTGCATCGCGAAACCGACATGCGCGTACGTTTTTATGAATGAAACGCGACCGGCACTTTTGTTATAGCAATCCTGAATGGGAACGGGCGTGGGGGCTAAATGCAATAATTTAACTCTGATATTAGAGATATTGTTGAATGTAATATAATTAAGTAACAAAACAGGTATCATTTTGGAACGTTTTACAACACTGGTCACATGGGGCGGGCAATTTCAAAGGGGTAAAAACTCGAAACACTAAATTCACTTTTTAAAAACAAAATATAATAAATTCATTAAGCTATAGCCACTTTTGTTTCAGCAAATATAAAAAAAAATCGCGGGAAATAAAAACAATTAAATTACTCTATGCGTTTTATAAATGTCACAAAGATGACATCCTGTCAGTAATTAGGATAATCATTCTGTCACTTATTTAAAGCAACACTTCAGTGTAGTGGTGACTTTAGAGGTGACAGGATGCAAAATATTACTTGGTTCTTGGTTTTCCCGGCACGGTTTCCACAGATTTCAAATAAAAAGAGCGGTACAAGGTAAGAAAAATCAGATCAACTCACCGGATACTTTGTCTGCAGAACGATCCCGCATATCTCGTCGCCGACGAGAAACTGCTCGCCGAGCATCGCCATACACACATTCTCCCAGGCCCGTTCAATCTTGTTCTTGCGCAGCCGTATCACCCATTGGCCTCCTTTGCTGTTGGCCGGATCCTCCCACATCGGCTTAATGCCCTGCTTGAACAGGCTGAGCTCCCGGAAGGGCTTTAAGGCGGTGGGCCGGATGAGGTGCGAGTAGAGCGACCACCATTGCTGCACGCTGGCGCACCGGCCGACCACGTGCAGCGACTTGCTGTAGTCGGCGGCCGCCCGCTGCGTCCCTTTGCGCGAGAACCAGAGGCAGTATGTGTGCTGCAGACGATTCTCGCCGGGCCCGACTTCCAGTGGCGGCAGCTTGTCCACATCTATCTCGTTCTCCACATCGCTGTCGTCGCTGTCGACGAGATCTGGCCAGATTTTACTGGAACGGGCGCGCATGGCACGATAAAAAAACAGCTTTTGATTAGTATGTCAAGGGTTAGAACTCAACATATCACACTTGCCACTCAACATCACCACTATCACCCAGATCTCTAGGCCCTACCGTTCGCACATTACATCCAGCAGAAAACTTAATATTCCCGAACAATCATGAAGCTGTCCATTATTACGCTGGACCGGCGCACCATAAAGGTGGAGATGAGCGACTCGCAGGACGTGCGCACGCTGAAGCAGCGCTTAAGCGACATGCCCGAGGTGGCCATGCCTGCGGACAGTCAGCAACTAATCTACGCCGGTCGGATCATGGAAGATGAGTTGCCCCTGAGCAACTATAAGATAGCCGAGGACAAGAACATTGTGTTAATGGGAAAGAAGATTGCCCCTCCAGCCGAACCGAAGGAGCAGGAACAGGAGCAGGAGCGGGACCGAAAACCAGAGCCTGTGGATGTGCCTGTGCCTGTGCCTAGCATTCCCACGCCGCCGGCAGCCGCTTCCTCAATTGAGGCACTGAGCCAGCCGACAGTGGCTCTACCATCGGTGGCTCCCAACGAACAGCGGGTGCGCGATCTCATGGACATGGGCTACGGCGAGCAGGAGGTGCGAGACGCCTTGCGGGCAAGCTTCAATCATCCGGAGCGGGCAATAGAGTATTTGATCAACGGAATTCCTTCGCAGACCGCCACAGATACACAGATGTTAGCTGCCCAGCCGACCGGGGATCCGCAGCAGATGGTCCCCTCGCCAGCCTTGACCCGTGTGCGCCAAATGATACGCGATGATCCGCGCCTTTTGGACCAGATCTTGGCCCATCTGGCCGAAACGGAGCCAGAGGCTTTCGAAATCATTCGTAACCATCAGGCAGAGTTCATGGCTCTGATTCAGGGCAGCGAGGATGACACCGGCGGCGATGCCGTGCAGGTGAACCTAACGGCTGACGAGGCCGCCGCCGTGGGTCGTCTGGAGGCGTTGGGATTTCAGCGCGCCTTAGCCGTGCAGGCGTACCTGGCCTGCGACAAGAACGAGGAAATGGCCGCCATGATCCTATTTAATCAGGCCGAGGAGGAGGAGGAGGACCATGATCAGGAGCAGTTGCCCTAAATAAAGCGAGAAAGCGCACGTAAACGGTGCCCAGAACATAACCTAACAATCGCGCCCAGATGTGTGCGAGATGCTGGCCCCGTTTATACGGTTGCGACAGCGGGCGGACGGTCGGGTGGTGGTTAGTGGGTGACGGCGGGAGGTGTGCTCCACTTACGACTCGTACTGCTTGCTGGCTACTTTCTCCATGCTCATCCTGGCAATGGCTTCTGCGTCTCCTGGTGCTGCTAACTGGGGCTGATGCTGCCTGCTGCTTGCTGGTTGCTGCTCTCGCCGTGGCTGCCGCTGCCTTTGGCTGTGTGGTTGCCTCTGCTCCAATGGGACGGAGGATCGCTGCGTTCCAAATCGCTGCCGCTGCCGCTTCTTCTGGCGGAATTCGTAGGTTGCTTTTAGCCTCAGAGCTCTCCTTTGGCTGGGCGCGTATGTGTGCGTCCGTGTGTGTGTGCGGGGTTTTTTGGTGGATTCTCTGCGCTGGGCGATTTTTGGGCCGCCGCTTCTTTGGGGGTCAGCGGTTCGCTTGGGGCCGCTTTTTGGTTAACAAATTTGCTATTTAGGGGTATCCAGTTGTTGTTGTTGTTGTTGCTTTGCTTATTTTACGGCTTATTTCGCTTATTTTTGCTGCAGTTTTGACGTTTCTTTTTGTACACACAACATGCGCTGATTGGGTTCCACTTGTGGTCCACATTCCACGCGGCGCTGTCAGATTGGTGTAGTGTTGGTAGGTCGAAGCACCGTTTGGGCATTAATCAACACTGCGCACAGTGCAGCTGCGCACCCTTCAATAGAGAGTATATAGGTTTTGTTAATGCTTGATTGCTTAAGAATATATATAAAAATTTCGAGTTATTATATAAGCTAATTAACTATTTCAACGTTCAATAATATATAACTTTGTATTTATAATTATCTTAAGATTTCACCCTAAAAATTCCAAAGGTCATACTGCTACATACCACCCGAGCTGCAGCTGATATTACAGGGTATCCGCCTATCGACTTTTTCCGTCACACTCAGCTTATTCGACTCTCGGTTTGTTTACGTCCAGTTGGACGCCGCTGAAAATGGGCAAAAGTGATAAAAAATCAAAGAAAAAACACAAGGAAAAACGCAAGGAGTTTAAGGCGAAACACAAATCCTCCAAGTCCAAATCGAAGAAGCACGGCCGACGGAAGCAGGAATCGCCCCCTCCCGCTGCTCCGCCTCCGCGGCCAGAGCAGGCGGAGAGTAGCAGCGAGCAGGATGACTTTGCCATACCAATAGGTCCGTAAGAACTCCCATTAACTAATTCTTTGTCGTTTGCGTGTGCTTGCTGAACACTCTACCCCACAAAAATTCAAGCACTGATGAACAGCAAATCACACGCCCCCGAAACGCCGGAGGAGTACCAGCGACGCCAGAGTCAGATCCGTCGCGAGGTGGACCCCGTCACCGGGCGCACGCGCCTCATCAAGGGCGACAGCGAGGTGCTGGAGGAGATCGTGACCAAGGAGCGCCATGCGGATATTAACAAGAAGGCCACTCGCGGTGATGGCGAATATTACGAGGCCCGATCTCTGGAAGCCGCCAGGCGACGCAAGTGAAGATCAAGCTATAACCAAAATCACATTTCTTTGTCTTTTTAGTAATATAATTAATAACTGTCAGCTTAATTAAACAAAACGCTAGCTCCGACTATATGTACATGCGAAATCATATGTGGAAATTCCTTCTTTTTTTTTTTTGGGTGCCGAGCTAGTACAACTGATGGAAGAAGGTGGTGCTGCCGTCCTGCCAGGCGGGATCGTCGCTGACCTTGGCCCGGCACATCGGGCAGGTCTGCTCGCGCTTGAACCAGGTTTGCACGCACTCATCACAGAAGATGTGGCCGCACTCCAGCACAATGGGCGTGTTGAAGGCGTCATGGCAGATGGGGCACAGGGCGCCCGCGGCATCCAGTTCGTCTTTGGTTGGCGGTCGCTCAGAGTCCTGCACGGAATTCAATGGGTCAATGGGTTCACACAATCCTTCATTCGTATATCCCTTGCTTACAATATTCTTCCTGAATGTCACAATAGCCTTGTGCAGGGACTTGCCACGCTCCACTAGCTCGAAGATCTTGGCGCCCAGATACAGGGCGGAAAATAGGCCACCGGACACCACCTCTAGGCCCGAATAGGACTCGTAGAGGAACAGGAACCATTGGGTAATGGGCGCTGTAGCCCGATAGAACTGCGAAATGTACTCCACCAGCACATAAAGTCGGGCCTGCGAATGGGAATAAGTGTAAATATGCATTATTAGGGGAATCCTAGGATTTGGAAGTGTGACAATAATCACAAAATTGTAGAAAATCGTACTTCATCTTTCGACTGATCCGTTATTGAAGTAGCATAACTGAAATAGTTCAATTGAGAACAATACAAATAGCATAACAATAATATATGGCTTAACTTAGAACACTCAATCGAAAATCAAAACAAAAAGCAAGAGAAAAGAAAGGAAGAAATCATAAATAAACAATTGGTTCAGCTTAGTCATAGTATTTGAAATGCAACTGCGGAGAGTACGACTTGAAAAGCTCCCCCATCAAGGAAAAGCTAAACATAATCATTGCAGGTAATCAGAACGCTATAATAATGCGTCATTATGGCTAATCAAAATTGTGAATACTATCACAAACGTAAAATATATGTTTGCTCCGCGATAAAAGGATTGCAGCAACATTAAACTAAAGATTAAGTAACGTTCCTATGACTCACCCGCACTTTGAGGCGCATTAAGGGATGCGGCAGCATGGTGATGCCCAGTTTTATCAGCATGGTAAGCAGCTTGAGAATGAGATCGCTCACAGCAATGTAATAGAGCATCATGCCCAGGGGAATCACCAGATTTTTATTGTTATTATCCGCCAAAGACGACGATGTCGACGACAATGTGGGGTCATCTGGCAGCTTGTCCCCCGCATCCGTGAGTCCCGTGTGAAAAGGCCTTGTGGTGGCATCTCCTCGAAAGTAATCCCTGGGTGGCGGCACAATCAGACCGAGTGGATTCGGCGGTGCACTGGCCAGGAACAAGCGCACCGTGACCACCACGGCAATCAGACAGGCGTCTCTTACCAGCACGGCGTAGTTTTTCTGAGCCAGTCGGGCCACCTGGTTACGCACCGATCGGTTGACATTGTACATCACTGTTTGCAGCACCAGGAGATCCACAATTCCCACAAGATGGTCGTGTATGAACTTGATGAGCAGTATAAAGATCAGTGGCAGATAGCGCACAAAGTGGCTGAGGATCTGCACCACCATGTCATCGGAGATGAGGTGCTCATCCTCGACTTGATGCTCATGGGGCTCCGCCTGGCCATTAGCTCCCGCTCCGATGCCGCCGCCATCGCCACCTCCTCCGTTATCACTGCCATTGCCATCGCCGTTGCTCAGTTCCAGACTATCATTCGCCTCGTTTTCCTCAAAGGCCACCGGATTGCTGTGTAGTCCAATGACGCTGGCATTGTGCCGGGTCCCATTAAGGCCGTGATGATTGTGCCGCATTTCTCCCTCGCGCAGAGAGATGCTCCTGCCCATAGCTCCGCTGGGTCCAGCTGCTGCTCCCGATCCCATACGGCCGAAGCGAAGCGGCGAACTGACTGGTTCCGGAACAGGTTGTTGCTGCTGGCCGAGCAGTACGTGTGCGTTGTCCTCGGGTTCAGATGTTCGAAATGGAACGCCAGGCGTTGTTGCTGCCGTAGCTGCTGCAGCGGCCGCAGCGACCGGATTTCTGAAGTTGGAATGTGTGATAAAGGAGCGCAGTGCCTCAGTGGACGGTGCCGTGGAAAGCGAGAAGACGTCGTTGAGGTTGACACGCCAAAAGCCCAGCTGCCGCACACTGGCTGCTGTTCCGGGCGAAGGGCCCGCGGCAGCTCCAGGTCCAGCTCCTCCTCCGATGGGTGGCTCGTCCGAGCTGCTAGCATTGGCGCCCATGCTGCGGGACTGTTGCAGCCGGCGGTTCATCTGTGTGGTCACTCGCACTGGCGAGCTGCTGTTGCTGGCCGGCGTGTACGATCGCTGGCGGGCCAGGAAGGACGACAGGATGTTACCGTGGCGGGCAGCAGCACCGCCTAAGCTGCTGCTGCGCGCTGTGGGCACCGGGCCGTGATCCAGGCTATTGCTGGGGTTGGCCACTCCTCCACCAACTCCGCCAGCTCCGCCACCGCCCCCTGCAGAGGTCATCGACGAGGAGGAGGCGGGCAGCAGGTAGTCGTGTTCCGCAGTGGTTGACTCATTGTCGTCGCTCTCAATACTGATGGACACGCCTGCCGCTCCGCTCCCATCCTGCTGGCCACCAGCTCCGCCTCCTCCTCCTATTCCGCCTCCGCCACGGTAGGGATCTTTGTTCATAGCCAATAGTATAATTTCGGCGATAGTATAAGTTGTCCGTAAAAATACAATTGCCTACTAGTGATGCAAAAGCGTCGATTGTCACTATCGATAGTATCGATTTTTTTTTAAAATGACGACATGCGAGGAAATTCGCGCTTTTGCCTTATTTTAAGTTAACACTGTTGAATATCCTCGAGCTGGAAGCGAAGTCCCCGGTGACATGCAGAAGCATTGTTTTTTCATAAACAACACCAGGAAACCTTAAAAAAAGTTTGTGAAGGGTGAACAGAACGGAGAATACAGAGGTTATTGGAGTTAAGAGGTATGGCAACGCCTGTTTTGGTCTGAAAAGATAGGCGCGCTTTTTTAATGTTTTTTATATATATTTATATTTTTCATAAACAATTACGACATAACTGCAGATAAGAAGTGTTCAAGCTTCCAAAAGAGCAAACATAAAATAGATAAGAAAATTTATATATGCCTAAAACAAATTAGGAAAGCAATATTTTTTATTTTTTAAATGATAATATATATTAAATATATTATTTGTACAGTATACTCCCATAACATTAACCTTATATTTTTTAGTTATAAGCTTTAAGTTCGATTACACATTTGGCATCAAATCAAGAAGTTAAATGATATTATTTTACTATTATTTTTAATTATATTAAAAATAAAAATTACATTTATAATATTTTTAACTAAAATATGATTAGTAAAAAATATATTTACAATTAAAAGTTATCATCAGATTGACATCTTTTTCGCTTCCTTTGCATAGCCAGGTTGGCCGAGCGGTCTAAGGCGCCAGATTTAAGCTCTGGTTCTCGTGAGAGAGCGTGGGTTCGAACCCCACACCTGGCAGTCGGATGGATTCTTGTTTCCTTTCCTTTTTCGCTTTTTTAAACCAATTTCAACATGGATTTTCTTATTATTTCGATCTTAGATATATGAATGCCTTTTGCTTCTTAGAAATTTCGGATACTTTAAATTAAATAATTTTGTTTTATTAGATTCTTACCTATTTATAAATATATAATATTTAATAAATAAAAATAAACAAACACTAACTAAAAATAAACAAACATTAAATTACCAATTAAAATTATTTGTATTTTCTGCGCTCAAAGACCAATTCTAATTATACTATTCAAAGCAACCTAGGCTCTAATTGCCACGCTTGAAAACGCATTTCTACCCCATAAATTATGCAAATAATTTTCAAATTTTTTCCGTGGCTTGTGCTTGTGGGCCACCCTTGTATGCACCTTCATATATCCTGGCCCATTGATAAGGATAAGGTGGAAATGGCTGAGTTAACCAGCCAGCCAACCGCAATTAAGCTGACCCAAAGCCGTTGCCTGGAAACACTCGCATTGTCCGTCCACAACAACATCGAGCCTGGTTCAGGACGAGAAAAACGTGGTCAAAACCACCACCGAGCCAACGGGTGCAGGCACCACCAAAACATAAAACACACAAGGACAAACCCTTGCCGCTGGTCGGGTCAGTTCAGTTCAGTTCGTGGCCATAAACAAAGAACACCCGAGAAAAGTGAAAATATTAAGTATTACTAATCAAATGTTGCTGCAAAATAAAATACAAACTCAAATGGGTAATTTTAATAAAAATATTTAGGTTCTTAAAAATTACAAAGAAAGTCATAGAGTGTAAATAAATTTTGTACAAAGTTCAAGAAAAATTATGGGAAAGAAGTTGAAACTGTTTGCAATTGTTCTCTTTTGTTTATTGTGGCAAATAAAGAAATTATAAATTTGATTTGAGTTGTTAAAACTAATTTAATAATTTCTAATATCTTCTTTGAAAAGACCAAAAAGGCAAACAATATTATTATGACGAACTTTAAAGATAAACAATCTGGGTGTCCAGAAATCAAATTTAAACACCATAAAATGGTCAAAAAAAGTTAGTTTTAGTAAGAAGTACTTTATGTACAAAGTTCCTTAAATTCAACTTTAAAGTCTAAACAAATTCTATGTCAATCAAACGTGAAAACAATTCTCAGGTTTGAATACCTTATATTGAATATCAAAAAAAAAAAAAGTGATTAAAGTAAAGAACTTCCAAGGACAAATAATTGCCAAACAACTGAGCTGTGCTTAAAATGACTAAAACCCAACGAAATAAATAAAAAACCAAGTCAAATGGGCATTTAAAATATAAATATTATTAATTATACACGAATATAGTGTGTGTTGGTATGGTTGTGTGTGTGTGTTTTATTTTTTTTTAACGAGCCTAATCTTGTTAGATGGATGTTGAACCCCATTGGCGTAAACAAAAAAAAAGAAATAGTATAAAATGCAAAAATATATACTATATATATTGCTATATATATTTTCCATTATTGATCAGTCTGTGTAATCTCTCTCGCTGGCCCCACCCTGCTCCACGCTCCCGTACTTGTTGCTCCCCATCCTCGGATGCAGTGGCTCCCCTCTCTCCCTCCTCCTCGTCCGTTCAATGAACCGGCACCGTGATGCGGGGCGATAAACTTTTGGCTGTGGCGCGATTCCGGCGCTGCAAAAACAGCTTCACGTTCTCGAGCGGCAGCTGGAAGTGATAGTAGGCGCAGTACGGCAACGGGTCCCAGTAGGCGAACAGCGCCTCCCGCTTGTCCAGGGCCGTTGTCGAGGTGCTACGCTCCAGCGCCGACCAGCTCCAGTTGGGCAGCTCATCCTCGGGCAGTCCCCGTCGATGGATGCACTTCATGGCGCGGCACAGGAGCTGGGCATGCGATCGATTGTGGCATATGTAGGGCAGGGCCACGCCCAGTCGCGTGCCCAGTGGCACAAACTGTCCGCCATGGGCGGGACTCTTGACCAGGCGGAAGCTAATGTGTCCATTGATGGGCCTCTGGAAGCGCACCTTGGCGAAGAAGGAGCGCAGCCAGAGCTCAATTTGGGCCTCATCGTCGCGGGGCACGGGTATAAGGTTCTTGGTGTGATGCTCCACACGGCAGCTCACGTTGGCCACCACCCGCGAGTCCTTGACGGTGGTGCAGGTCACATAGTGATGGTAGCCCGGCTGATCCCTGACCACCAGCCACGGTTGGCGCTCGCTAATCTCGTGCTGATTAAGCTTAAGCTCCGCCCTCCGGTTGGGCAGTATGTACTTGTGCCGCTCGAGCACTCCCTGCATTCCGGCGGCCATCAGGATGTTCCTGTAGCTGCCCACGAATCCGTTCTCGTAGATCTGCTGCAGCTGTCGGGGTGCCGTAAGGACGACGTGAGCTGGCAGGGCCATCTGTTGCTGCTCGCATCTCTGGAAGAGCTGCAGGCAGTCGTCCAGCTGCTGGGTCTCCTGTATTCCCGGAATAAAGCTGGCACAGCCCAGCACTTCCAGGTGCGGCCTGGCCAGGGCGTCGTAGTAGGCCGGACTGGTGGCGCAGACGGGTATGTAGACCGCCGGCCGCTCCTTCTTCACAATGTGGCACAAGGCAGCTATGTACTGGTCGGGATTGCTGGCCGAGGGTCGGGGCACCACGTAAAACTTGTCCACGGCCGTGGAGAAGCGAGCCAGGCCGAATAGTCCTTCGAACTCGAACACAACCACTCGGGCCCCGGATCCGTAGAAGTTCCTTGCCAAATGAAGCGTCTGAATGGTGCTGCCGCAGCTCAGAAGAATGGTCTTTTGGCGTTGCACCGATCCCAGCTCCTCCTCACCGCTCAGCAGCCACTTGACCAGGGCGATGGGCACCCGCAGCAGTTTCCAGAAAATCCAGAGCAGGGCAGACAGCCAGAAGCTGGGGGCCGCTATGGAGAGCGGTATGTAGAGAACGTATCTCAGGATGGTCAGCACCAGACGCATCAGCAGCTGGGGTCCGAAGAGCAGCACCCGAGCTCCGAGGCTGGGCTGTGGCGGAGCCTGTGTCTGAAACTGGCTTCGCAGCAGACTGCCGTCCGCAGTCCGTTGGCGTCGCAGGGTCACAAAGTGACGATGCGGCGTCTGGGCGTCCTTGTCCTCCTCCTCCTCCGATTGACTGGGATGCTCTGGTATTAGGTCCAGGGAATTGATGCGCCGGAACTTGGAGCGCGAGGCCTGGCGAAGTTGCCGGGCATGCTCCTGGCGCAGCAGCAGATCGTCCAAAGTCTGCGACATCTTCTCTTCACTCAATCGCTCTTCTCTCTCTCGCACACAACACACTCTCTCGTGGAGTCGCGTATTCCTCCGTGTAATCTTCACCGTATAATCTCCGCCGTATAATCACCGATTATCGTCGCCGTGCTGTTGCTGGCAAAATCCGAACTGTGACTAAAGCGCGTTTTAAATAGGAGCTATACTTTAAACCTACGGGATGCAGCCGGGCCGTGCCGTATTGATAACCCGCCCCAGGCACATGCCCATCGGCTGGGATCGGCCAATATATGCCAATACCTATGCCACTGCATGTGTACACACGGAGAAAAACAGAAGGAAGTGTTAAGGATTTTGTGAGATTTCTTAGCTATCAATCAAGTCGGATATGATCAGATACATTTTAGCTTTAAATTTCTATTTAATATAATAAATTAATGTCTTATACAAATTACTATAATCATTTACAATCTCAGCTTTCTTGCTGGTATAAATCAATTCAATTGTTTCCTTTTTCTTCTACCTATTTCTCTCTGTGTTAATATTTTGTCATCTAAATGTTAGCTAATTGCGTTGTTACATTTCTCGGTCCTAAGTCTAAGCCATTTTACAAATATTTCGTAATATTATACTTTAGCCATTAATAAACTGATTAAACATAAAGTTAATGCTTTGTTCAATCAAGTAAATTTCTTGACAACATTGTTGCCAGTGTAGAAAACCCCATACGCCTATTGAGTTTCTATAAACGATTACCTTTAGTGCTTCTTTATCGCGCTGATTAGTTTATTGAACTGTTTTATTTCGGCTGGAAATAGATTTCAGACATAGTGACCATGATTAAATTATAAGAACCTATCACTATCGAGGCGAGACAATCAGCACAACAAACTATTTACTCAAAAGTGACCTTAACAATGGTGATCTGCGATAATTTCTGGTAGGTCAGTATCAGACTTTTTTGGCAGAGCAAAAATTATAGTTGCTAAGCTAGAAATATCTTAGGAAATACCTTTTAAACGACAAGAATGTTATTGCAAATTCTGTTAATGTATTTTTTGAAAATCTGGTTCTGTAGAGAAGTCTCTTCGAATTAATTATACAACAGACTTTCTCCCAGTGTAGTAACAGTAATTAGCTACCGCACTTATAAACACTTTATATATGCCTGATCAGTGTTCGAGTATTAGTGATATTGTCGCCAACTCTCCTCCGGCTGATCCGCTCTTCTCCGCCTTAGTCTCCTCTTTGCCGGGTCCGCTGTCTGTGATCTTTGGCGATCGTTGTATAAATCATCACAGCTTGGAGCCCAGAGATTGTGGATTGTGAAGGTTTCATTAGCGCAACGGATGGGCGCCCGTTGTCAAGGGAAGGCGGTGATAGAATCGGGGAAATCTCCCGTTCTCAGTATCCCTTGATGGGATCTGCGGAGGAGAGTTGCGCCATCGATTCCCGAGTGCGAATGCAGCACGATTAGTGTGGAGAGTGGGACTTTGATCCCAAGGTATACTCAATCCCATTTCTGCCCCCGACTGATAAGCGGGTCTGACTATGAACCCACCGCTCGTTGGAGTGCGACAGGCAGGCAAACTTATGCTGGAAATATAATCTCACACCTACACATAGTATAGACCTTATGGCATCGGGCCGTGATTAAAAACTGAAAGTGAAGCAAACAAACACCTTAATGGCATAACCAATCTTCGGACTTTGAGAGTCTGAGTCTGGACACATAGTTGTCGCAGCGGAGCTCCGGGCTTGACATATAATGTGATCTGTTTGCACGAGTTTTATTGAAATCACCCTGTGTACCTGGCTGGCACTCCAATATTACCGCCTCAAGGTCGCTGTCCAGGTTAAAGCGAGGACTGATAAGGGCGGCGTTATATATATTTAAATATCATCGTTTCAGGCGGTGGCTCAGGCTTTTTTCGCGGCCATTTTTCGTTGTTGAGCCATAGAAATAGCTGCTGTCTCACCTATATGTGCCTGCCTGCCTGCTTGCCCCGGGTGTATATTATTATTATTGCACACACATGCAGTTCTCTGATATGGACGACGGCGGCGATAACCCCGAGGGTTCGCCTCCTCCATCGCAATAGAATTCGCAGAGAGCAACCTGTGCCAGGAAACATCTTGACATTTGCGAAGGCTAATGAAATGGTATAGAATTCGGCTCCGATTTCTGGGCATTACGTGGCTACAGATAATGCCGAGCTGATCTGCATTTTTCGGGTTTTGCAAATCGGGGAATTTTAGGTATTTGTTGGATTTTATTTAAAGATTGCTTTTAAGGTTTAACTGGCGAGTAACATTCAACTACTTTTGCTGTAGTTAGTATCTTTTGCTCTGGCTTTTTCTTTGAAGGGTTCAACTATTTATTCTTAGAACCTCATTGATATTCACCGCAAATAAATCATGAAAAGGGTTAATCGCATCGACAGAGTCACCTCCCGTACCTGCTCGATTTATGACTCGGCTCGTTGACTTATTAAAAGCAGTTAGGCATGAACCATGTGACCAGCTGTGGGACTTGCACCGCCTTCAGCGCCACCAAGTTATCAACCACCAACGCCCAACGACAGCTGCATTTAGAGAAATAACATTCCAAGTGGATTTTCAATTTAAAAATAATTTATTAAATTAAATAAAATAAAATGGTGTATGTTGTTTATAAAATAAATGACAGATGTGATCAATAAATAGGCTTTATTTTATGAAAACTTAAATCTATCATGTCGAAATTGTTGTCTATGAGAATGTGTTTATAGAGCACAATTTTATATTAGCAGTAACCTATGGTATCCTTGGGCTTGTATCCTATGAGTGTCGTTGATAAGAAGGCCAAGTCGATCATCTCTTCAAGGTATCATACATATTTATTAAAAAAATGTATTCTTTATTGTCATTCTATTTTATATAATCATTATATTCTTTATTATAGAAAATTATGTTTTTAAACAACTAGAGACTCTGTGATCCTATCAAAAGACAAAGAAAATTTCCAGAAAAGGATATTAAGGAACTGATTTTTGATAAGAACTTCTTATAAGGTTTAATGAAGTATAAACGAAAACAAAATTAATAGTGTGACTTAAATACAAATGATATACCTAGGTTTATGTAGTTATACATATATTTTTGTTCAGATTTTATACATCTGTGAGCTGTTTTAAATTAATATTTGTAGTGTTCCTAAAACCCTTAAATTTCAGACAGATTTTTGTTTTATTTAAGATCGAATCAGATTACTTGATTCTGAATTTTTCTCAGTGTACCCCATCGATATCGCCCCGATTTGACCGACCGCATTCGGAATATGCTTCGAGACACGATTTGCATTTGTTGCTCGCTCGCACGCCAAACATAATTGTGAGCTCCTCTTTCCGTAATCAATTGCGGTTGCCGCTGGTAACCAGGAATTTGTTAATTCAATGTTTATTCCGTCCCAGTCCCCCCATGCCGTTTGGGATTTCTGCAGCGCGGAAAGTTGCAGTCCCCAGACGGCAAACAGGCCTTAATGGCGGTTAGTTCGAAAGGGGAATCCTTGCGACTTGTCCTAGCGCTCCTTACGCTTCCTTTCCTTGCTTGAAAACTTTGGCTTTGACGCTCAGTTGGCTCAGTTCCGCGGGCCTAAACAGTTGTTCCGGTTCGATCCCAGCCAGTTACACAGGCACTGATTAACTTTCCCTCCTGGAGGAGCGTTTAGTTCCGTTTAGTGCTTCCGCATTCCGCAAATTTGTGTCAATTGCCACCAGGCAGGACACGTTAGTGTTGTGTTGGAGTGGTAGTGGAGACTCAGGCCTCGAGGCCCAGGATACCGTGATAACTTGATGAGTATTCAATTGGAGCTCAATCAGTTAACAACAGTGTCTGGTGCGCGGTCTTAATTCAAGTGAAAAGTAAAACATACACAAAGTTGTTGACGAAACTTAACTTAAAGTAGGATAAGGAGATATACGTATATCACCTGCAGTGAGAAGTAAGTTGAACCAGTTTTTGAATAGGTGTGATAACTTAAGAAAACATTTTTTTAACTAAATTTAAGGTAATCAAAGTTGTAATATTAATAAAAAACGTTTAATATTTAATTATAGTGCTAAGAAAAAGGTGGCTCACTTGTAAATTAATTTTAGTTCCAAGACGGATTCATGTCTTTAAAAGCGTATTGTGATTTCTCGGAATAAAGCTAGGTTTTTATGGTATTACTTTTTCTTAATAGTCAAATTCCTTGGTGTACCTTTTATTTAAACTTTAATAGCAAATTATTATTTGAGCTTTTCAAATTAAAATAATTAAAATAGTATACGTTTTTGAATACCTTTAGAATTAAGAAGGATTACATATGGTATTAGTTTATTATCCAAATGAATCCTATATTTTTAACTATAACTTGTTAAAGAGGTGATGCTTATAAAGTTAATTTGATTGTTTGCCAGGAAATATTGCTGAAACTTTTACTCATAATATCTTCAGCTCGGTCAAACCAATAATTCATTACCAAACCCTCTTTCCCCACTATATTTCCCATAAGCATAACCTGCGACGACCTCCATTTGACTGAAGCCGCGATGATAATAGTAAATCTGAAACTAAAATAGAAAGTACAAGCTCCTTGTCCCGCAGATTGCATGCCAAATCCTAGTCGGTCGTACTATCAAGGATATTATTATTATTATTATATTTTTATGGTTTGCATAAACACAAATGGAGAAATGGGGGCGGCATTGGGTGGTATGGGAAGAGCAGCATAAGGAGCTCAAAATTAGGAGACGCATTCGTGTCAAAGGAAGTTTCAACAGCGACAGAACGGCGGAACGGCGGAAATGTTGTTTATTAAAATAAATACGAGGACAAGAATATTATTATGAGTTTTCGGAAGGGGCAGACTTTGGGGGGTGCAGGACTGCAGGATTGCAGAAGCATGGAGTGGGCGTACATGGGGAATCGGGGGTGGTAAATACAAACACTTGCTGTCCTGGTGACAGACTGTGCAATGCGTGTTCTCCGGAGCAGGGGGGTCTGGGTCCCGGAAAACTATTGCCTCAAGTGGGCCCCCCAAAAAAATAATATCATTCGAAAGTATGAACGCAAAGAAGTCCTGCCACTGGGCGGGATCCTTCGAAGGGGGGCGCTCTGAGCTTGTTTATTTGCAGGGAACATCACCAACTTGGCTTCAGCTGTCATGACGACTGGCTCCCAGGGCCCGGAACAAGTTAATAAATCAATTTGGACTAACTTATCGAGTCGCTCTGGAGCGTAGGCGAGGCGCCAAAGTTTTACCCATAAAGTTTTAGCTACGGAATACCCTAAGATATCTTGGCTTACAGGGTTGACTGGATTATAGGGGGTTTAAATAAAATTTTTCTTTAAAATATAAATTAGATGTTTTTCTTTGCTATTTATAATAAATTTCTATAATTTATATGATTTCTTAAACTTGAAACTTGTATCCCTTGGATTATTAATAAGATACCAACCAATACCACAGGAAAAACCCGTCTTATCTACATTTTTTCTATATTATATATACCTTGAAACACTCTTGAATATCATAGTGTTAATGGGTAAAAAAAAGTACTAACCCTAAGCTACAGCAAATTCAACTTTTTGACGCTGCACGCAATGCAAAGCCGCAAAACACAGCAATTTCATCGAAGGAAACAAATCAAATTCACTCTCTGCCTTCCCACAACTCCTCCCACAGATGCAGGCGTATCGCGATAACTTCAAGCAAACGCCCTGCCCATCGGCCGTCGACCTTCAGACGGCGGCAACGGTACCACCATCCGCACCCACCGCTTCGCGCCTGCCCTTCTCGCGCGGCCAACGTGGGCGTGACCCATCGGCCAGTGCCGCCTCCGTTGCCGGTTCCGGTGTCCTCACGCCCAGGATGATGAGTCCGGGACCGCCGGGTGGCGGTGGAGGACCAGGAGGAGGAGTAGGCGGTGGCGATCCCTCGGCCCTGCTGCGCCAGAACCAAGAGCTGCGTCAACGGCTTGCGGATGAGTCGCACAGCTATCGTCGACGCCTGGACACCTACAAGCAGGCACAGCATAATCAGGCCAATCTGGTCAGCCGGCTGCAGTCGAAGATCCAGCAGTATCGCCAGCGATGCAGCGACCTGGAGGAGCGCATGCACGAGACCATTAAGCCAACGACCGGAACGGGACCTAAGCTGACCACGGGTCCCACGACCAGTCAGGTTCTGGTGAGTACCGGGAAACTCTTCAAAGTCTTTAAAGGACCCTCATAAAGTATCCATCGTTTCAGTGTTCCACTTCCCTGACCCTGGGCCAGAGCAGTTTGCCCTGCAGCTCCTCGCTGGACTCGCCGCCGCCCAGCTGCAGTCGGGACTATGTTCACGACGATGTCCTTGCCACCGGCGGTGGTGGCGGAACTGCTGACCTGTGCCGCAAGCTGGAGGAGGAGCATCAGCGCTGCGAGCAGATCATGGCCCAGAATAGTGCACTGCGCCAGCAGCTGGAGGAGAGCAATCGCACCAACGAGGCTCTGACCAATGACCTGCAGAAGCTAACCAACGACTGGGCGGGCCTGCGCGATGAGCTGCTGATCAAGGAGGACGAGTTCAAGGAGGAGGAACAGGCCTTCAAGGACTACTACAACAGCGAGCACAATCGCCTGCTGAAAATGTGGCGCGAGGTGGTGGCGGTCAAGAGGTCCTTCAAGGAGATGCAGACGGCCATGAAAGCGGAGGTGGCCAAGATGGGTCAGGAGATCAACTGCGTGGGCAAGGACATCAGCGGCTCCAATGCGGCAGTGGCCTTTGCCCATCAGCAGGCCAAGCGGGCGGCAGACGAGGAGCTGAAGCAGTCCCAGCGCAGCAACGACGAGCTGCAGAACCAATTGGCCACGTTGAAGGTGCAGTACGAGAGCGCCCGCCACGAGATCATGGAGCGTGATCAGCGGCTGCTGGAGCTGATGAATCAGCTCAAGAAGCTGGAGGACCGCTGTGCGCAGGCAGAGTCCCAGGCCGCTTTGGCCAGTCGCTACAGCGATGAGATCGAGCGTCTTAACAATTCCATGCGCGAGATTGCGCAGGCCGTCGTTCAAGACGCTGAGATCGCAGATCGCGAGGCAGACGCCGAGGTCACCGGCGGGGCCATGCAGCACATGCATCTGTCGCGTGACGCCGCCGCTGGAGCAGGTTCGGGCAGCACGGCCGGTGGCGGCGGTAAATCCCCCCGTCGCAACTCGACACGCGCCTCGCAGGCTTTCGCTGAGGGCACCATTTCAGCCGTGCAGGCGGCACTCCACAAGTATCAGCTAGCCCTCCACGACATGCAGGTGAAGTTCCAGCACTCCAGCGAGACGCTACGCACCACCAAGACGCAGCTGGATACTAGCGAGGGCACCAAACAGCTGCTAACCACCAAGATGCAGCAGCTCACGGAGAAGTTGGATGCCAGTAACTCGAAGCTGTCGGAGCTGCTGCAGGAGCGGGAGAGTCTGCAAAGGGGCCTGGACGATGTCCGCGCCCAGAAACAGCAGTCCGAGATGGGACGTGCAGATATTAACAGTGCGGTGAGTATAGTCTGGGGAAGATTTGGGTATTTCCAGGTGCTTAAGGTCGAAGTTTCGGAGATATAATTAAAAATCGACATTCAATCAGCTTGTAATCTATATTTTTCCATATGGATTAATCATTTTATAGCTATCATAATATTATAATTAATTTGTATTAATGACTTCGTGAACTTTACTTTTATTTCTCTGAGTGTGGATGTCAAGGAAGATTGGGGGCGGATCAGTGATAACTCGATTAGTCTGTGTCTGAGACTGATTACGCCGCAGATTGTATATTATAATTAATAATAACGCTTTCAACTTAAATCCGGGGTGATGCCATGTCTGCGATGAGTTACAAATTATGCCCGCAATAATTGCATTTATATACGGCGTGAGTTCCGTGGAAAGGGAATAAGTTCATAAGCACTGGGGATTTCGTATTGCTAAATGGGTTTGAAGGGATTCTGAAGGGTAGTGGCAAATACTATAGGATTTAAATGCAAAAGGATATCATAACCACTGAGTATATAAACTTTCAGAGAGGATCATTGAGCGCAGTGAAAGCTAATTTTGGGATCTCATAAAGTTTAGTCATCAAGTGTATCTGTATATTATTCAATCAGCATCGCCAGGCGACACAATCTAGACATTCCTTACGGTTTACTATTCAGGTTTGACGCATCTATAACTCTTATATGTGCATTTTAGAGTTTGAACTATAAGGATTTATTTAAATACTCCCTTAGTTTCTTGTTTGTCTCGTTAATTATACTATTTTCTTGCTGTGCTCTTCGTTAATTATTTAAAAAATATATATGTATAAGACTGTATTAAAATGCTAATATAATATACAAAATAATAGGAATTAATCTATTGAAATCGCTTAATCGCATAGACTCAATATTGCCAAGATCACACACCGAAAAATTGTTTCAAACATATTGAGAAAGTGTGTACAGTTTTTGCTGACTTTTTAGGCATTATGAAAAATTGCTGAGTTTGCTTAAACGCCAGACTGGTTGCTTAATCATTTTATTTAAAACTAAGGTCTTGCTGATTAAACTTGGGGTTCTAGGTTGGATTTGAAAAGAAAACTATTATAAAACATTATAAATAAACCTTTTCCTTCCTCCAGTTTGAGAATCTGAGCGGAGACTATGAGAAGCTGCAGTTGCACAGTGGAAAACTTCAGAAACGCATCGATTCCATGGAGGAGGACAAGAAGGCCGTAGAGCTGGAAATCCAGCGCATTCTGAAGGACAAAAACATCACCGAACTAAACTTGAGGTAAGATCTACGACTTGGACAACAATGAACTTCACTAAGCCCCCCTTTAACCAATAGATCCGAGGAGGATCGCAGCAGTCGCCTGAGGGAAGAGACCATCTCCCTTCGCGAGGAGCTCAATCGGGTGAGCCTGAACCGAGATCTGCTAGAACAGCAGCGCATCGAGTCGGATAACCTGATCAATCTGCTCGAGAAACAAAAGTCCGATTTGGAGTACGATCTGGATAAGCTGCTGCTGGAGAAGTGCGATCTTCAGGAGAAGCACGAGAAGCTGTCCAGCAACAGTTGCTCCACCTCCGATGAGCTGAAGAGTGTTCAAGGCTGCCTGCAGGAGGCGCAGGAGGAGCGCAAGAAGCTGCGACTCCAGTCCGCGGATCAGTGCACCGAAATCGGTGAGCTTAAGAAGGAGCTGGCAGTGCTGGACAAGGCAAGGCTCGAGCTGGAGACGGATAACCTGTCTGCCGGCGAGAAACTCAAGTGCCTGCAGCTGGAGAAGGAGAAGATCCTGCAGGATCTGGCCTGCGTCACACGGGATCGTGGTGACATTCACAACCAACTTACAGCCATGTGCCGCAAGAAGGAGGCCTTGAACGAGGAGCTGATGCGGACTCGCCAGCGCTTGGAGCAAACCACCGAGACGAACAGTCGCCTGAACAGGAACCTCGAGGAGATGGTCAAGGATTTGGAGGAGAAGCAGGTGGTCATTGATCTGCACGAGAAGGATACCCATCGACTGAACGAGCTTTTAGCTGCTCTGCGTTCGGAGAAGGAGTCGCTCGAATCGGTGCTCTTTGACACTAACACCTCCCTGGAGGCCACCGAGGAGCGACGCAGCCAGTTGGAACGCGATTTGCAGGAGGCCCTGGTGCGCGAGGAGTCCCTGAAGAACCATGTGGCCCGACTGCAGAAGGACCTCGAGCAATGCCAGCGGAAGGCACAGGAAACCAAGACGCACCTCATTAACGTAGCCCGTGCCGCCGAGAGTGACTTCAACCAGAAGATTGCCAATCTCCAAACTGCTGCCGAGGATGCGGCCAAGAGACATGGCGAGGAGGTGCTCCAGCTGAGAACTGCCCTCGAGAAGCGTATGCAGCAGGCTCTGCAGGCCCTTCAAACGGCCAAGGACGATGAGATCGAGAAGTTGCAGGAACGTCTGGCCACCTTACAGGCCCACCTCGAGAGTCTTGTCCAGCAGCACGAGGAGGCCCTGATTCGGGCCGAGAGCGAGAAGCAGCAGGCCTTGCTAATTGCCCACCGGGACAAGCAGGCGGTGGCCGAGCGCCTGGAGGCCGTCTCCAGGGATCTGAAGACCGAGCAGGAGGCCCTCGATCGCAGCCGGCGAGAAGCCAATGCCAGGGATGAGAAACAGAGGGCGGGAATTGCCCAGCTAAAGGATGAGATCGTGCAGATGCGCACCAAGGAGGAGGAGCACAGGTAAGTGAGGTTATATCTAAGGATCTTTAGATATTATTATGAATCTTTCATAGGATTAAACTGGAGGAGTGCATTCGCAAACAAGAGCTGCAGCTGAGCAGCATTCGGGAGGAACGGGACACCCTCTGCCGGGTCAGCGAAGAGCTGAAGATGGAGATCCGACTGAAGGAGGATAAGATGGAAGGCACCAACAACGAACTGCAGGACGCCCTGCGCAAATCTAAGGAGGGTGAGTACTAACGCATTCTTTTCTGATTTAAACCTAAATTGGAATCTTCTCCTCCCCCAGCTGAGGGCTTCATCGATAGTCTGCGTAAGGAGCTGACAGACAGTCGCCGGCAACTTGCGGACAGCAACATTGAGCGGGACAAGTACTCTGGCAGCAACAAGGAGCTGCGCGACCATGTCAAGCGAGTGGAGAGCGCCAAGCGGGAGCAGGCTCGCGCCATCGAGGAGGCCCTGCAGAAGATCAGCAATCTGGAGGACTCGAAGAACTCGCTGGAGAACGAGCGCACGCGGCTGAGCACCATACTTAAGGAGACGGAGAATCACTTCACGAAGACCACCCAGGATCTGAATGCCACCAAGGCGCAGCTGCAAAAGGCTCAGGTGGAGTTTGCCCAGAAGGACGAGGGTGGCAAGGAGCTGCAATGCAAGCTGGTTGCCGAAGTGGAGCTGAAGGAGCGGGCTCAGCAGGAGCTCTGCCAGATCAAGAAGCAATTGTCCGACCTGGAGGCCAATCTCTGTGCCACGCGCCAGGAATTGGGACGGGCTCGTTGCCAGAACAACCAGGAAGAGCACCGTTTCCATGCCCGCGAGCAGGAATTGGCTCAGCGCTTGGAGGAGGGACGAGGCCGGGAGAAACGGCTGGAGGATCAGAAACACAACCTGGAGGTCTGCCTGGCCGATGCCACCCAGCAGATCCAGGAGTTGAAGGCCCGTCTGGGCGGAGCCGAAGGACGTATCCGTGCTCTGGATGAACAGCTGTCCTGCGTGGAGCTCCACAAGCGGGACACGGAGCAGAAGCTCTCCTCGGTGGTGCACACTCTCCGAAGAATCGCCGGAATCCAGGTGGATGGCAGTGTGAATCTATCCCACCGCTTGCTAAGTCCCTCGAGGAGGTTCAGTCCATCCCGCAGCTGCGGAGACTACGATGCCAGGAGCACTTCCCAGTGCCCCGATGGACCCATAGATGTGGATCCAGATCTGGTGAGGAAGGGAGTCCGAAACCTGATGCACCAGGTGGCTCAGCTGGAGCGTGAGAAGGATGACTACAAGTCCCAGCTGGGAGCAGCCAAGAAGCAGCTGCAAGATGCCGCCGAGCAGCAAGTAAAGTGCGATGCCAAGCTGGGCAAGCTGCAGGCGATGCTGAGGAACCTTCAGGAGGAAAAGAGCAACCTGGAAACGGACCGTAAGATGAAGATCTCCGCTATCCAAGCGCTGGAGGAGAAGCTCAAGCACCGCAACGACGAGCTGATGATGCTGCGAGAGCGCTTGGCCCAAACTGAGATGCAGCTGGCGGCCACCTCGGAGGAGAATGCCCAGAATGAGGATCGACTGGAGAAGAGTCGCCAGCAGTGCTCCAAATTGGATAACGAAAAGCGTCAGCTTCAGGAGGAACTGGCCAAGGTGGAGGGCAGGGCTAGCAAACTCGATCTCCAGCGCGTGGCCATGGAGGGTGACCTCACACGCCTCCAAATGGCGCTTCAGGAGAAGGACTGCAGCATCCGTCAGATGGCCGAGCGACTGGAGAACCAGAATAGGGCCATGACACAATTGGAAGATCGCTGCACTGCCCTCAAGTCCACCGTGGATCAACTAAAGGAGCGCCTCCAGAAGGCCGCTGTGGGCGAAACCCAGCTGAGGGGCGAACTAAAGACACTGCAAAAGGAGCTGTCCGAGCAGGGTCACTGCGCCCAGGCCAACGAGGACAAGGTGAAGCTCTTGCAAAAGTCTCTGCAGACCACGGAGAACGAGAAGCGTATCCTAACCGAGCGCCTGGACAGCGCTCAGACCAATCTAAACGAGCTGCGCCGCAGTCAGCAGGCTCAGCTGGATGGCAACCAGAGGCTGCAGGAGCAGGTAACCGATCTGGAAGTACAGCGTTCCGCTCTGGAGTCTCAGCTGCGCATCGCCAAGTGGAACCAGGAGAGCGGCGGCGACAAGCCGCTGACCAATGGCAACGGAGGTAGCGGCGAAGAGGAGCTCAGCAGGCAGCTGAAGTCCACGCAGCGGGAGAGATCTGAGCTTAGGAGCAAGCTGCAGACACTACAGGACAAGGTCAAGCAGCTGGAGTGCGAGCGGAAGAGCAAGTTCTCCAGCGGCAACGCTTACGATCGGGCTGAGAAGAATAACTCTTATTACGGAGGAGCGGCTGATTCCGGGGAATTCGATTCCAATCGATATGATGGGGCTGGAGGCAATGGAGGCACCGGTGGAGGAGGCTCCTTTAACTGTGGCCTGGATCACAGTGTGATCGAGCAGGAGACACGAGATCTTCGTCTAAAAGTCCGCCGCCTGGAAACGCTGCTGGCGGAAAAGGAGTCCGAGTTGGCACGTTGCAAGGCGCGGATGAACGACAGCAGCAAGTGTGTGGATGGCATGGACTCGGATCGCTACCGCAGTGCCCAGATGCACGCGGAGAAGCTGCTCGATGCCAGGGAGCAGTCGCACCGACAGCAGGTTCTGCGGCTGGAAAATCAGGTGAGTGCTTGAAATAACGTATTAATATTTATAGATTCAACTTAAGTTCTTCTAATTCTGCGACAGATCTCCATGCTGCGCGAGCAGTTGGCTCAGGAGGCCAAGCGGCGACAACAGTATATTCTGCGCAGCTCGAAGGCCAATCGAGAGATGCAGCATCTAAGAAGCACTCTGGGGGATTCACTGAGGAACGTGTCCCAGCATCCGGTGGATGCCCACCTCCTGGAAAGTGAGAGCCGGCGGTGAGTAAATGGAGTCGGCGTAGCCCTATGGTCCTCCTTACATTTATTTGATAACCTTTTTCAGCCTCGATTCGGCTGTCTCGATGAGTCTGCCGCCCTCAAGCTGCCGGGACTACGATCGCGACTAGAGAGAGCGGTGTGAATTTTGAGATTTTGGTTAAACTTGATCCCGCCAAGAAGAAGACGTAACGCTCACTGCCACATGCATTTATTTAGAGAGGCTTCTTGGACCTTTAACTCATTCGTTCGTTCTCGTTTGCCTTAGTACAATTCCAGCTGTTCATTGTCTGCCCCGATAGACAATCGAATATAGTGCGTTTCATTCAGTCGCATTCGATGTTGGCGATGAAGATGCCATTAATATCCAACTATACGCATTAAAGGGTCACAAGTTCCGATTCTCCCTGCTGCGAGGGAGAACACCGAACTAATATATCTCATCACGATCAGTTGCATTTACATTTATTGGCCGGAAACACCGAAACTAGTCAGCACGAAACAAAGCCACTAATCCCTAAATCTTAGCCGTATCTAATCCTATATACAGTGCAAGTTTTATAAAATATATATACAAGAGAAAAGCACACCTCTAATGAACACAGTAACTGTCGAGCCGAGTTTTTATTTCTTGGCGGGCTTTAGCTGCTTCTCCAGACACTCCACCACCATCTTCATGTTGGCCTTTTGATTCGACAGCTTGGCCACTTCGCCCACGATGGCGAACAGAGCCTTGACTTTGCCCTTTTGGTACTGCTGGGCAGCCTTGGCTTGGTTAGCAATGGCTTGCTGGCATAGCTCCCCGATTGCCTCGGGGCTGCAGATCTGCTGCAGGTTGTTGAGTTCTATAAGCTGCAAGAAAGTAGGTGGAAAATATTAAAAAATCAGAAGAGTTAAGTATAATCGTTGGACTCACTTCACTGATTTTAACAGCGGGGTTCTGCTGCTGTAGTTCTATAAGCTGGCGAGCAGCTTGAATGTTTATCTGCTCCGAGTGCAGGTAACTTAATATGTCCCTCAAATCATCAGCCTTAATGGAACTGCATAAAAAGGAAATATGAACTGGAGTTACTTGTTATTTTGTGTATGTATTTACCAGTCCTCCACATCCAGGTTTATCTTATTGCAGTACGTGAGCAAGTCGTTGATGAGAAAATTGTAAATAACTTTTTTGGGCAGTTGGCTCAAGCTGCGACTGATGCTCAAGAAATGGTCGAGGAGAACAGGTTCGTTCTGGAAAAACACACCAAAGAATGCTCAAAATAGTAGTCTCTGAATCGATATTCGAGTATGCATACGCACTACCAAGATAATAGAAGTATCTGCATTCAAATTGTACTGCTCCATCAGGCGTTGTCGCGTGTCCTCTGGTAGTTCTGGAATTTCCTCGCTGAGCGCTGCCACCGATAACTGATCTTCAGTGGACTTTGATCCAGGCTTAAGATTCACGTGAAGCGGTGGGAGATTGGGCTCCGGCATGAAACGGTAGTCTTGCAACACCTCCTTGTCACGCATGGCCACTGTGCGCCGGTTCTCCGCATCCCAGGATCGCGTTTCATTGGTGATCACTCCGCCATCGGCCACCGTTTCCAGCTGTCGGTTTATTTCGTACGTAATGGCTTGCGAGATGCTGCGAACCGAGCCAATATTCTTGACTTCGGTTCGCACGCCCAGCGGTTCGCCTTCTTGGTGAATGGATATATTGGCATCCACACGAAGGGCACCCTCTATATAAAGCAATGAATTTGTAAAAGAGAAGATAAACTGGATGATTAAGTTACCTTCCATTTTGCAGCTGCACGTCTGCAGGCGTCGCAGTATCAACATCAGTTCCTTGACCAACGAGGCAGCCTCCTCACCCGTCTCCAGATCCGGAGCAAACACCAGCTCCATCAGCGGCAGTCCAGCTCGATTGAGATCAACCAGACTTCGCTTGAGCTGCTCGTCATGCAGGGACTTCCCACTGTCCTGCTCCAGTTGCAGTTGGAGAAGTTTCACGCTTTTGTAGTAAACCTTCTTGCCGGGCGTTATCACTGGGAAGCTCATGGTGCCATCGTTAGCCAGGGCAGCTCTTTGCTGGGTGATTTGGTAGCCATTCTAGGAAGCAAACTCAAGATTTAGCTATGGTTTTCATATTAATTTCGGTCAGTTACCGGCAAATCCGCATAGAAGTAATGCTTGCGATCGAACATGGACACCTCATTCACCCGGCAGCCTAGCGCTAGAGCAGTTTTGATCCCGGATTTCACACACTTTCGGTTAAGCACCTGAAATCACACAACTTGTAGAGCAACAAGAAGAGCTTTTCTTTACAATGAGTTATTTACCGGCAAAGTGCCCGGTATGGAGGCATCAAAATAAGCCACGGACGAGTTCAGCGGTGCTCCGAATGAGGTTCCACTGCCAGAGAAAAGCTTCGATGCACTGGCAATCTGTGCGTGCACTTCCAAGCCCACAACGCTCTTCCATTTCCTGAAATAATAAGTCTAATTAATTCAACTAGTAAGACAAACTAATTAATGAATTACCGCTTGGGAATGGTGGCCAACTTGGGCTGCGTTCCTAGCCGCCGGATTATTGAATAATACATTATTAAATCGCCGGGCGCGTAATCAGCTGCAAAGACATAATACAATCAGCTGTTTTGTCTTTATAAATAGTCTTTATTAGCGGGCAGTGCTGCCAGAATTCGCACTTATCGGTTTGCTATTTCCTTTTGAAAGTTTTCGCAAACAGCTGATTTTGTTTCGTGAATTATCGATTTCGATTTACGCTGAAACTGCTGGCGATAACAGCAATATCACAAAAAAAGTAACCTTTTTCATTTTCAAGACAAAACATGTAAAAAAGATGAGACTAGCAGAGGTAAGTGCACCGAAAGCTCCACAACGGCGTCCAGACACGCTCCACACTTTGGAAACTTCAACTCCAGCGCTCTCGTGTTCACAGTTGACAGCGACCAAGACGAGAAAAAGCACACGCAGCTCTGCAGAAGACAACCACGACGACGACGACGACGACGAGTGAGTGGAGCGGCAGGACAAGGAGTAGAGGTGGAGTAGAAAATAACAGATTACAGCGAAACCATCATGGACATTGAGAGGATAATCGGTGACCTGGAGTCGAACATAACGCTGGAGAATGAGGAGGCCAAGCGGAAGCTAGTGGAGCTGTTTACGCAGAGTGAGTGCTTGTGAACTCAGTCCCTAGATCACTCTTCTAGCATTCCACATCGGGATCCCTTACTCCACAGACAAAGACCAGTGGGTGGTGCAGTGCATGCTGGACTACTTCTATAAAACAGGATCTCAGCGCATTCTGGAGGTGCTGGTCAAGGCCCAGGCACCGCACGATGGCTACATCTTCGATCGGTTGGACGACTGCCTCAAGCAGTCGCAGCACCGGGTGCAGAGCCTCCATATCTTCTGTTTTGTTGTGCGCCACCACCCCACCTGGCTGTACAAGATTGAGAAGCACCGGCTCATCAAGAGCATTTTCAAGCTGCTCACGGTAAGTTTTGCGAAGGGAACTCTTTAGTCCCGTCCAAATGTTCACAATCCTACCCCTTGCAGCACGAGAAGGAGATAGTACCACTGATGAGCGCCCTGTTGTGCATCATTACCCTGCTACCGATCATCCCGAATTCGGTTCCCAACTTTCTTAACGACTTGTTCGAGGTATTCGGTCACCTGGCCTCGTGGAAGCTGCAGAACACCAATCGGCTGCCGGACGAGAAGCTGGTCCACTTGCAGTTAGGCCTGCAGATGCTGTTCCATCGTCTGTACGGCATGTATCCGTGCAGCTTCATGGCCTACTTGGGGGAGTTCATTAAACGGGGCAGCGGAGGGAGCATTTTCCAGCACACAATCAAGCCGCTTCTGGACACTGTCCGCGTGCATCCAATGCTGCTGACAGCCACGCCGGAAACGGAGGTGAACAATACGCGCTGGAAGGAGATGGAGCCTCATGATGTGGTCATGGAGTGCGCCAATCTGTCCCTGCCCGTCCTGCTGCCCGAAACTAGCAACGGCGATGACGGCAGCACTTATACGTATCCGCTGACCCCTGGCTACAGTCGCATGACCTCAACCACCTCGGCCACCAATACGGACTACAGCTACCAGCTGAGGGACTTCCAGCACTCGAGGAACGACCGCTTCAATTCGTCCGGTGGAGAACTGGGTCCGATTTGGAGTCCGCACAACGAGATCACCACTTCTAGCAGTGCCATCCCGCTGACGCCCACCACATCGTTTATTCTGCCCCTCCAGCCGACGATGAGCTCGCAGCTGATGGTGGGCATGACGGGCTCCTCGCCGCCCGAGGCTGCTGTTGAAGCCACGCCGGAGACAACGCCACTGAAGGATTTGAGGGAGTTGAAACAGCCGCACGGCCTAGTCAACTCTCATGCGGTTAGGGCCATCTTTACCACGAGTCAGCCATCGTCACCCATGCGCAAGGATCAGCAGAATCAGTTTAGTTTCCCCGACGTGAGCCGGGAGGCAGAGGAGAGCACCAGCAGTACGTTCCTGGAGGTCACCAGGGTGACAACGTACGAGCGACGCCTCCAGCAGGTCATCCAGGACAGGCACAACGTGGAGCGAGCGGCCAGCGCTAACGCAACATTTCCCAGCAGCCTCTCGGAAATAAACTCTGAGCTCTACGGAGGTGCGCCGGTGGTTGCTGCCGTGTGTGGCGAGTGCAACGAGACAGATCGCAGTCTGTGCAGCGTGGGCGGACTCCACATGCCCACCAGTCGATCCATGCACATACTGGCCAAGGGACTGAAGCGACGCAACCGCATGGCTAGCTATAGTGGCAACGAGACTTGTGCCGACATCGGCAGCAGCAGCAGCACGGCAGCCAAGAAAGCTACCTGGAGTGTGGAGGCAGAGAACCCTATCCGACGGGCCAAGTCCTGCTCGGCACTGGCAGGACTGCAGCAGCATATGGAGGAAACCGACGACGATGAGGCAGATTGCCTGGCTCAAAGGCAGATGACTGAGAATGGAAAGACGCAAAAGACTGGCAGCCGCCTTCAAAGGAGCGGCCGAATCCTGGACATAGCGGCACCCAAGGAGCCGCCCAGGATTTTTAGGCACGCCTCTACCCAGACGGTGGATGGTGTGGCGAGCGCTCCAGCGCATTACGAGAATTGGTTGATTGAGCTTCTGCTGGAGTGTAAGGAGCAGCGGAACAGTTACGAGCGCAGCCTTCTGTACCCGCAGGACATTCTAGACGAGTACATCAAGCATGCGGTCAAGGCAAAGGAGAGCTTCGACGCCGAGCAAGGACAACTGATATGCCTGCAGCTTGCATACGAGAGCTACCGGCGCTCCATTCACGCGGAGCGCAATCGCCGCCTCATGGGTCGGAGCAGAGACAAGCGCAGCCTAGAGATGGAGGCCGATCGATTGAGGGAGCAGATCAAGAACTTTGATGCCAAGAACAAGGATCTGGCTGGCAAGATGGACCAGGCCATGCGGATGGCCAACGAGCGGCAGAACAGCCACCAGGAGGAAATGGCCGATATGAGAGCCAAGTACCAGCACGAGCTGGAGGAGAAGAAGTGCCTCCGGCAGGCAAACGACGACCTGCAGACCCGACTCACCACCGAGGTGGCTCGCCACAAGGAAATGAACTACGAGTTGGAGTCGCTTCGCGGCCAAGTCTTCAGCCTGGGCACCGAACTGCAGCACGCCCAGCAGCAGGCCGACGTGGGACTGCAGTGCAAGCAAGAGCTGGCGCGCCTGGAGGCTGAGTTTATCATCATGGGCGAGGTACAGGTGCGTTGTCGCGACCGCCTGGCCGAGATTGACAACTTTAGGGCCCGCGACGAGGAGCTGCAGATGCTCCAGGAGAGCAGCCATCTGGAACTTAAAGGTGCAGCCATTGTTTATATTGTGTTTATAATTCGCGAATGTTTATCACAAATCTTTTATTTATTTAGATCTGAGGCACAGCCTGGACGAGAAGACATCACAGCTGGAGAGCATGAAGCACAAGATCAGCGACCTGCAGACACAGCTGGCCAACAGCGAGAAGGCCATGACAGAGCAGAAACGACTTCTTAGCACTGTCAAGGATGAGTATGAGGAAAAGTTCAAGGTGAGTGGGATTTTTGAGAGACTAAAAAGTCTCTTAGAGCATGCTTTTTAAAATAGAACTTGCAGATACATATTTTAATACTATGTTTAACAGGTTAACATTTATATTTAATAATAATAATATTTTTAATATTATTTATTTCTTCCTTGCAGTCTGTTAACAAGAAATATGACGTGCAGAAGAAGATTATCATGCAGATGGAGGAGAAGCTAATGATGATGCTTCAGCAGCCGCATGGCGGAGTTGGCCATAACACCTGTTCCCCGGACACGGACAGAACTGGTAAGTGCTGTGAGGCTCCTTCCTAACTGGCTTAATCTATGTACTCCTCTCTCTCGGCTTAGACATTGCCTCATCCATGGAGCGCAACTCCCCGTTATCGACCTCGCTAGCTTCTAGCGAAAGTCTGTCGGCAAGCTTACGTTCCACGGAGCTGAAAAACCTGCACCAGCTGGTGGACACGCCCTCAATGCCGGAGGTGCTAAGCAGCATGGCCGCCGGCGCCCCCTTCGAGGATAGTGCGCGTTTGCCGGCCGTAGATTTGGCCACCTCGGCCAGCACCGCCAGTGCCATCAACATTGTTCCGCACGCCCTGGAGCTGCCCTCCACTTCCCACACGCTCACCCACCCACATCCGCATCCTCATCTCCACCTGCAGCAGCAGCACCAGGAGCAGCAGCAGCAGCTGCAGCTGCAACAGTCATCGCTGAGCCAGGAGCAGACGCAGTTTGTAAGAAAAAACTAGCTTTCCTTTGCTAAACAAATGTTTAAATGAAAAAATCCACGCAAAAATCTGCAAAAAAAAAAATTAAGAGTAATGATACCAGTTCTTGGTTTTTCACATATTTTCATATTCAGTTCCAAACTGTAACTAAGGTTTAATAAATCGCTGACTCCACGCAATAATTATAAAGGTTATACAAAAAATATTAATGTTTGAAATTTTAACTTGTTTAGCACATTGCAATTTGTTGTAAAAAAAAATGGTTTTGATACGAGGCAATAAGTAAGGCGCGCATTCATATTATAATAAACATTTAATTAAGATCAGCAAGCATAAACAATTGTTTCAATTCTGGTAATTAAAGCAGCTTGGCGATTATATAACAAGCGCCAAACATTTAAATTTATTTTGCCAAAGAGAGCAAACAAAAACATAAACAAACCCAAAGAGCATTGCCAGCAGCAAAAAGCTTGGCAAGGTGGCAACGCCAATGCGAACAGCTGACCGCAGGCAAAGCAACAATAAGAAGAAGAAGAAGCAGGAAACTCCCACAAATCCACAATCATCAAAAGTCGGCGAAAATCATCATAATGCTGTCCCAATACATGGAGGAGTTTGAACAGGTCGGTGCCGGGGCCCTCAATTTATGCCATACCTTAATCTAACAACCCATCTTAACCAGGAGCCCTTTGAGGTGGGCGAATTCATCGAACGCCTCACCTGGCGCACCAATAATGAGCTGCAAAACAGCGAAGACTTCAGTCCTGTGGCGCTCCACGACACCTTCATCCAGACGATCAAAGATCTAAAGATCCTGCAGGAAAAGCAGCAAAGCAAGTGCGAACGGCTTGAGGAATCGTTGCGCCAGGAGAAGGAGTCCCATGCCAAGAAGATAGCCAAGCTGCAAGAACGCCACCAGACGGCCATCGATTGGTTTGGGCAGCTGGACGAGAAGATTAACTCGGTGGCTGGGAAGATCATGCATCTGGGCGAGCAGTTGGAGAACGTAAACACCCCGCGCAGTCGCTCAGTGGAGGCACAGAAGTTGCTAAACTTTATGGCCGAGTTTCTGGCCGCCGGACCCGTTATTGTCAACGACATATTCACGGATGCCGCCCGCCTGAGCGAGGCAGCCGATGTCATACAGAAGCTATATGCAATTTCACAGGATCTGCCACCGGGGAATTTTGCCGAGTCCAAGCGGAAAATCGAAAAGAAGTACGATGAAGTGGAGAGGCGGCTGATTGAAGAGTTTGCTGCTGCCCAGAAAAGTGAGGACATAGAGCGCATGAAAACCCTAGCCCAGATCCTGTCCCAATTCAAGGGCTACACGCAGTGCGTGGACGCATACATTGAACAGAGCCAGATGCAGCCGTACAGCGGCAAGGACATCTTCATCGGCATCGTTCCACTGTGCAAGCACCACTACGAGATCATCCAGAAGGTGTTTGCAAATCCACAGCAGGTCATGTCCAAGTTCATACTGAACATTTACCAGCTGAAGCTGCACCAGTACGCAATGACCAAGCTGGAGGACAAAAAGGACGAGGAGAAGTACCTGCGCACCCTCTACGAATTGTACTCGCGGTAAGTTCTCAATGCTTTAGATCTTCCAGAAAGACTTATATATTTGAAGTGGCTTCTTAGCACACTGAAGCTCTCTACGGATCTGCAAGTCTACATGTCCACCATTGACGATGATTTGCTGCAGAAGCTAACGCAGCAGATCTTCATGAAACACCTGGCCGGGTATGCCGAAATGGAGACAAAATGCCTCACTGCCAAGTGCTCTACGGAGCTGGAGAAATTTTACGCCAGCAAGAAGCATCAAAAGACGCAGACGACCAAGGGCTTTCGACGCAACATGGAAGTTTTGATTGCAACGCGAGCAAACATTAATATAGCCGCCATCGAGGATTATGGCGGGGAGACGTTTCTTTCCGAGGAACTCGCTATAAATATGCTGCAGGAGGCAAAGGCCTCCCTCAAACGTTGCCGCCTTTTGTCCAACGAGTCCGAGCTGCCAGGCAATGCCATCAAGCTGAACGACATCCTTCTGCGGTTTTTGATGCATGAGCACGTGGACTATGCCCTTGAGTTGGGCCTGCAGGCAGTGCCGTTGGCCGAGGGCAGGGTATTTCCCCAGCTGTACTTCTTTGACGTGGTCCAGAAGACAAACATAATTGTCCACCTGCTGGAAAAGCTGTGTCACACCTCAGTTATACCATGTGTGAGGTGGGTGTAGTGCTTATTTTACTACTAAAACGAGTACTCTTAATATATGGGTTTATTTTCTGTAGTAATACCTCCAAGTACTCGGACTATGTGTTCAAGAAGCGTATTCTGATGGAGCAAATAGAGACGAAGCTGGACCAGGGTCTGGATCGTTCCATCAGCGCTGTCATTGGCTGGGTTAAGGTCTATCTACAGTATGAACAAAAGAAAACAGACTACAAGCCGGAGACTGATGTGGACACCATTTCGTCGGCGGTAAGTTGGAATATCGAAAGATCTTAATTCATTACTAATTACTAATAATATTCATAATTAAATTTATTGTTTGGTTTTAATTTAAATTAAAACTTAAATACATTTTTTCCCATAGGCCTGCCTTCAAGTCGTGCAAAATTTACAGCCAGTAATTACACAGATCAAAAAATGCGTTGATGGCGAGAATCTGCAAAATGTCCTGACCGAATTCGGAACCCGACTGCATCGGATCATTTATGATCACCTGCAAACCATGCAGTTCAATACCGCCGGCGCCATGTGCGCCATATGTGATGTGAATGAGTATCGCAAATGCATCCGCGAGCTGGAAAGTCCGTTGGTGACGCAGCTTTTCGACATTCTTCATGCGCTGTGCAATCTTTTGCTGGTGAAACCGCAAAATCTCCAAGAGGTTTGCACGGGCGACACACTGGTGAGTATCTTGCCAGGCAAGTTTCTAATCTTCACACTCTATCCAAATCTAATGTAATTGTAGAACTATCTGGACAAGTCGGTGGTGCGGCAATTCATTCAGCTGCGCACTGATTTCCGGATCATTAAGAACACCAACTATCTGAAGGGTATTATTGAGTGAGGAGAAGGAGGCCCGAATGACTCACATTCCGAAATTTTCCACCTCGTGCCCTGTCTGCGGATCGGATTGATATATTGGCGAGGACATTATCTAATAATAATTAATTACGCGACACCCTCTGTTTTCTAACTTTCAATTAAAGTCGATTGGCTGGTGGCTTTTATCTACACATCGGAAGAGTAGTACTTGATTTGGTTTGCGACTCACGCGTGTCCGCTGACACCCCAACCACCCATTCCCTGACCCACACAAGCCCCCTGAAGACGACGTCATGGACATTCCCACCTATCCAAATCTCCGGAATCGAATTCTTATCAGTGGGAGTGAGAGTCAGCGTTAGTTGCTCCAATCGGCTTCCCAATCAATAAATCAGAGTTTACTGCTTAAGCACCCGCAAAGTATTTATTTATTTACGTTCGCCAGGAGAGCGCGGGCTTCCAGTGCTCTCCGACCAGCTACTTTCTTGGGTCCCACTAGTCTTGGTGTCAGTCACCTGTTAACCGCCAAGCCAAACGTATCGCGAAAAAATCGTAGCCAGTCCGTGATCCTCATTATCGATCGGTCCCCTTTGTTATTGTTATTGATATTGGTATTCTGGAAGCTTATTGCACACCTCCGCGAAACGCGTTTGTCCGATATTCTAATCGAATCGGGAATCAAGATCTCCAAGATTTGATAAAGCCATGCGCGGCGCCCTCATGAGTTACTACCTTAAAATACTCTTGGCCATTTGTGCCGTCCACGAACTGGCCGGCGGAGTGATCAGATCCACCACAGATGCCGCCTACAAGAAGTATCTCTCCATAAAATCTCTGCCCTTTGAAGACTGCGGTGAGTACATCACTAAAGTTCGTGTGATTCAATTTTTAGATTACGAGGAGAAGTAATCTTTGGTGTTCAATATTCTAATATATTCTGGAAGGCTCCTTTAATTTAATGAATACTTTCAAAAATTGACTTGATAATTGTGTGTAAAATATTTGCCCAGCTAATATCTGAATTTGATCTTCATTAGTTCTTATACTTTCATGATCTCGCCTTCACCGACTACCATCTTCTCTCCACTAACGAAGAATAACCCACTTTCTATGAGTGCCTCCTAAATGTTATTCATAATTTGTAGCGTCATCCAGTAAGTATTAGCGATCAGATCATAATCGAACCCATTGTAAATACCATTATCAAGTGGATTTGACTGCTGCTTCCGTGAACACAATTACAGATTTAAAAAAATAAATTATTGCGATCGTAAAGTGTGTTTCCCCGATTGTGTCGCATAAATTGTTTAGGAATATGGACGCTGACCAGTTATTAATTTAGCGTTAAATGATAAATACGATTTATGATATATTACCCAAATTAATCAATGGAAAAATACAATCAGGATCTAAATTTAAAATTGGGCAGATAGCTGGAAACACCAGAAAATGATCTGTATGCATAATAAATTATACGATCGATAGGGAAAAAAGAGTAAGTCCATTGATCAGGACTCTTATCAATAATATTATGAAAACTGATTTACGGGCAATAATGAATAAACTCTTAACTGGTTAGCGTAATGCACTTTATAGTTCTTTTGTTTGTAAATCTATTTTTAATTTAATCAATCTTATGTATTTTTTTTTAGAGCATTTAAGCTTCACCATTCAACAGTTTAAACAAACTTTAAATTGTATTCTTTTTCCTTTTTTTATACGGCTTTTGATTAAATGAAGTATTTATGAACTAAACCCAGTAAATCAATAATTTATGTTCTAGACTTGACAAAGTGTAAACACAAATTATTACGCCCCAATGTGGGGGATTACGTTGCTGTTGCCATTGTGAACGACCACCTCTTGAGAGGATAGTAATCAAATAAATAACTTAATTAGCAGAATAGTGTTGGTATGCCTTAGAACAGGGTTCAATTTAAAGATAGAAACTGTTTAAAGGCCTTGAAAAGTGCACTTGGTCATAGATTATAGATTATTCCGAAACACGAATAGGTGTGTGTGTCTGCGGGTCTGTGTGGATCGCAGATAACTCGGCTTAGTTGCTGGGAAAGTTTGTTTTAAAGATAGGCTCTTAGTTTGTTGCCATGTTGTGGGTGGTGGAAGCATGAACATTGTCACGTACCCACTGGGACTATAGTTTTAATCAATTCAGGAAAAGTATTTAGGACAATGGCCTTTTTGTTAAGGGGAAATTCTGAAAATTTTATTTTATGAGATCATTGAAGTTTAATAAGTTGTGCTATGTCTTCTTCAATTGATAAAAGATGTACGAAATTATCTCTGATTATTTTTCCCGCCTGGCTCTGGATTCTTTCAGGTTCTTTGTACCAGGTCAGCTACCTGGAGATCGAGAGTTGTACGACGCTGCCTTGCTCCATGGCCCGGAATGCGATCATTAAGGTTACGGTGCGCTTCGATGATAACGGTAAGTGGCTGCGAATTAACGCACTGATAACGCCACAGATCCGTGCATTCTATCATTTCCGCGGAGAAAGTGCCAAGAGGGTGAGAGCAAAAGTCAGTGGGAACGGGAACCGAAAATAGATCTCGTTGCGATCAGGTGTACGATGGATGTTTGAGGGAACAGGTAGAACCCCCAGAGGCACTCAGTCACAACTGCTGCGTGCTCAGTGCTGGCCATAATGATTAGCACCTGCCGTAAATATAATTGATTGAAGATTGTAAATCAACGAAATTTCGCCAATTTTCCTGTTTGTTTTGTTCGTCTCGATGTGTGCGGTGGCTACTATGTACTACTGTTTATTCCGATGCAGTCGTTGCGATTGCAGCCCGGGGGCCCCGACCCAAACGCCGTTCCATAAATCCAATAATTAATGGCTAATGATATTTTGATGAGTCAGCAGAAATGGAGACGAAATAGAAACGATTGATCGATCTCTGCTGGAATCGAAAATCTCGAGTACGTTGACGCCAATAGACGGCTAAAAACAAAGATTGGCCAATTTATTGGGTATTAAATGGAGCATGCAAAACAGATTCAATATAATTTGGAGTTTGAGGTTTGATAAAAAATCTTCGGCACACCTGAGGTGAAGATAATATTCCTTAAGAGTCTATATTTTTGACGGTATCTCTCCCTCTTGGTTATTTACTAATTCTTTTAATAATAATATTCTTTATCATCCCAACAGGCAATGGCGTTTCCTTTCTGAAGCACGAAGTCCGCTGGGTGTTCAATTACATCAAAACACAGGCTGCTATAAGCCCCGATCCCTGTGACGGGGATCATGGATGTATAGAGAGTGCTAGTGACGGCAAGGCCTATTGGGCCAACATCTTTGTGAATGAGACTTTGCCGGTGGTGAGTATCTGACTCAGCATTCCAAAATGGGAATTTTTGATAACTAACTTACTTGAAATTCAAAATTAACAAGCTCAGCGTAAAATTTATTATTATCATTATTTTTAAATAGTTTCTTTTCATCCATTTGAAGTGTTAAGATGTAGTACATAGAATTGATTAATAAAACTATAATACTTTCACTCTGTTGCAGATGAGGGGCAGCATGCTGTGGGAGTCCAAGGATGCCAACGATCAGAACCTAATCTGTTTTCAGGTTCCCGTTGTAATCACAGTGTAAATTCATATGTAATCACGAAAATAAAGTAATTGGTGCATGCAAAACAGCAGACCGGCGGGTGTGTGTGGGGGTGGGAGTATGCGTGCGAGTATGTGCATCCTTTAATGAAATTTTGAATGAAAACAAGGGAGGCGCGGCATCGTAGTAGAAACGGAGAGGAGGCAAGACAGCGGTGCGATCTCTGTTTTGGCACGCACACGGACCGCGAGAGCTAAAGAGAGGGCCAGAGAACAAGTGGAGCACTGCACAGTGGTTAAAAATTGATAATTTTTAAGGATTCAAAATTGATACAAGTTTTAACTGTAAAACTATTATAATTAAGATCATTAGTTTCAATTCGAAACGCTTTTCTAACGCTAACGTCCGCAGAATCATCCGATATCAGAAAATGATATTGCATTAGTCAAAAGAAAATTATGGTGATGTCCTCTGGTGGCTTTTTGTTATTTATTATGGTGATTTTTTTTTTGATTTCTTAAATTAAAATTGAAACTTTGTCAATTTTGCTATTATTGAATTAATCCCTTGACACAATGTTCTTAAAATTGTGGGCATTTATATAACAAAAGAAAATAAAACTAAAAATCCCCTTAAATTTGTGAATATTCATTTACCACCACATCAGCCACATTAACCACTGTGCCTGAGTGAGCGGCGAACGGAGCGGGAGACTGGGAATGGAATGGGAGCCCTGCAGGCCGTTCAGTGTGTCACTCTCTCTTGGCGGCTGCAGGTCGCACGAAAAGAGCTCCCACTTCGGTTTCGGTTTCGGTTCGCTACGGTTTAGGTTCCAAAGTGTGCAGCTCCAAGCTTATAGCTCCAAGTTCCCAGGAGCGGAAATCGGATCAGGCGGCGAATTAAGAACTAAAGTGGCAGCAGGCAATCATCAAAGAAGGCGCTCTAGCTGCGTAGGTGTACGAGATCGCGGAGCTCGCAGATCGCGGAGTGGAGCCAGTGCATCCGAAAGTGTTTCCCCGAAAGTGTTTCCATTATTGTGAGTACCTATAAATGCTTCGCACTACTCGCCATTTGTGCGATTCTGTCGGCGTAAAATGAGATTGCCTTCGTGCTAATTGCGGATGCGTAAGGATGATGCGGGCGGGGTGCCATCGGCGGAGCGGAATGGCGATGGGTAACGGGTGACATGCTGCATCATTGCAGTGGTCACACGGGAAAGATCTGTACGCCGGACACTTGAGGCACCGGCCTTTTCGTTTGCTATTAAAATCAGAAAGAAGCCTATAAAACACTGAGAAAAGCCAAGGAAGTATTCAATAGGCTTAATTTAAATTTTAATTTTAAGATTGGAGATCTTAATAAGAATAGGTGCAGAAGAGGCTTTGAAATTAGTTAGTTGGGAAAAATATATTCTTTGTAAAATACAGAAACCCTGAGTAAAATCGTAGCAACTCTTGGCACTGTCATTTAACACGGGAAATAGATATTTCCACATTCTTTGGTAACGAAGACAATATTTATTCTAGCTAACAGAACTCTCGGTTCATTTCTTATTGCAATCTGGAATCTGTGATTATTATATTATATAATCTTTTTTTATCCTCAATATTAGAATTCCCTAAAAGTAATCAAAAGAGCTACGTTTTTTTTAACGTAGAATACTTTTTATGTGGTCACTTCTGACAAAAACTTCACACACTTTAAATTCGAATTTAATTTAGGTAACTTCTCCACTTGCTTTGTGCTATGATACTTTCTACGCATCGGAAGTACAACTATGAATGTGCACAAGGAAAATGTAATCGCTGGACCTTGAGAAAGGCTTCAGGTTTAGCTGTAGAACCTGACATAGAACCTGACACCGCATGGACAGTGGTTCCACATCCTACTCGGATGCGCTCCGGTTGAGCTCAAGCTTGCGCTCACGCCCAGCTGGGTGCTTGAACCCCATAAATGGGCTTCCATTTGGGCTTAAATGGCATAATATGATCCCGGCACATGGCCACTTGTGCCGAAATCAAGTTTCTACCAAGTGGAATACCAACATCCCATTTGAATAAAATGAAAATTATATTATATTCTCACATTTCTGAAGGTCTTTTAAGAAAGGATGTTTTTAGATGTTTTTGCAATAAAAATACATTTCTAAAAGAAAATGCATGAATTCCTACTACACTTGAAAATATCAAAGAAAACTTATGGTGACCAACTTATTTGGTAATTTAATTTCCTCTTTTAGACTTATTGATTTATATTTAACTAATTTCACTACTTAATTTCAAGCTTAGTATCAAGAAATAAATAGTCGTTGCATTTCTTGGCCCAATTATTAATGAGAAGTTATTGTTCAAAACGCTGACTTCTCTCTGACTCACATTTTATTTTCATGCTTTCCCGCTGCCATTTGAGAAGGGAACTGCACGATTTCTTTTATTTCGCCACAGTAAACAATCAGTGGAAATTTACATAACGGATAACTGTGATTCAGCAATGATTGTGGCCGATAATGGAAACCTTCTCCCCAGCACAGATCGTCGAACTTCTCAATTTGATCTCTCTGCACCCGAAATTGATGGTGGCTCGACCTCGGCTCGTCCTCCTTCGGGGTGTTTTGTTACACACTTTTGCTACTCCTCCTCCCGGGGGTTTTTGCCCCCTTTGAACGTTAACTTTTATTTATTTTATTTATTTATTTTTTTTTTTGCACTACCGATGCACTTGGGCCGAAGCCGAGGCAACAATGCGATGACGTTGCTGCTGTTGGTCAAAGTGTTAAACGATTTGCATCATATTACACACTGGAGCTGCTGCTGCTTTGAGGTCGCCTGGCTGTTGTTGGGTCTGCACTGCTGCTTCGTTGCTGGCCATTGTCGCCGGGCCTCGTGCTTTTGCTATTGTACTAAGTCCCGAGCGGAGGAGTCCGGGGGAACGAGGCAGCTGGAGGATGGAGAAGATGGAGGTGGAGGTGGAGCAAGAGCTGCAACGGGAGGCAAAACAAAAGCAACAGCAGCAACCACCAACGATTTATCACAGCAACGACGTCAACGACGAAATCGATCCGGATCTTAGTGCCCCTCATCGTCAACCCCATCCCAACTCCATCTGTGCTGCCCCCCTTAACAACTCCAATGTGCTTGCACTGCGAAAAAAATTACTGTCTAAATGAACTGCATCCTAAAACTTTTATAGCTTTCATTGGATACAATTCTTATTTAGTTGCCATAAAAGTTCCAAAGTTCCAAGTAACTGGTAGGTTCCTTCTCAAGCAACTATTTAGCTTAGCAAAAAGTATCTTTTCTATAGAAACTTAATAGTCCTTTGTGTATTTTTATAAATCACTACATTTAATATATGTATTTTAAAGGCCAGAATTTAATGTCTCCCTCACACTTGAAAATTAAGAAGAATCCCCAGATTAATTATTTCAAAATATTTGAATAAATATTTGCTCGGTGCATCGTTTCTGTGTGCTATATGCTCTCGCCAAGTGCCTTTCCGCCTTTGTGTGCGTGGAAGCATAACAAGTAATTTTGAATTTTTGAATCGTTAAAAGCAATTAATCGCCTCTACGCAACGGCAGCCAGCTTGGCTGCGACGACCGGCGCGATCCTCGGCGCGACTGTCTCATCAGCGTCAGCCGCAGAACCCATTCATCTGGAAGAGTCGTGGTCGCGATCCGCATGCTGCTGCATCCCCCATCCCCATCGCCATCTATATCTCCATCCCATGCCCGATCCCCGATCCACGATCCACGAAACCCCAGCATTGCCAACGCTTTACTGCCCAATTTTGTTGCAAATTTTTCGTTCCGCGGAACTTGGTGCATTTCATCTCGTCTGCTCTTAGTGATCGTCGCAGTCGCCGCTTCATCTTCTTGAGTCGATCGTCGCGTACATTCATTTGTCGCTTAATGTCCCTCAGTTAGGCCGCCCCGGGCCAGTCAGTCCCTGCTCCCTCTCCTGGCATCACAGGATCCTCCTTCGCTCCCCCCTCCCCGGGTCGATCGTATCCCAGTCGCAGTCGCAATCCGTGACAGCGGTGTTCAATGCATTAGGACAAACTTTGTTTTAATTTCAAGAAAGAAACTCTACATCTATTATAATGTCAATAAAAAGTTTAAAAGTTTACAGAATATCAGAAATGTTATTAAGTATAACCCCTTTACCCATAAAATCCCTTTAACTTTTAGTAAAGTAAGGCCTATTGTTCAGTTACATTTCTAAAAGGACAGACTTAATATTCTGACCTTTGGTGTGGGATATACGGGAGCCACAGCATGGCATCTGCCTCCTGACTGCCACTGCACCACTTCTCCACTCAACTGCTCCCAGAGTGTCTGTATCGCCTTGGTATGTGCGGCATCTGCTGGCTAGGCTTCTGTGATGTGATCTGATGAAGCTGCTGCTGCTGCCGGTGGTGGCACTGCTGCTGCTGCCCCTGTGGATGTGGATGTGGTGACATCCACTTGCAGCTCTTGCACATTCGTCGTAGTCGTATTTTTCTCAATTTTGTTTTCGCTGCCTGCACATTCACACGCAGTCGAACAGCAACAAAAACCGCATAAACCGACGACCATCGACCATACCATAAAACATTAGTTTCCCATTTGCGTGCTAAATACCCTACATGGAATCGTGTCGAGCACATTGCTCATAGCCAAGGTAAACAGTTGAAAAGGGTTCCCGAAAGGCATCCGTGCAGCAAGGCTTCCAAGAAATAGTCGATGCAAAGTTATGCTGAAAACTAAGTATTTGGAAAGGTGCGAAGATTAGTACACTCAAGAAATGAATTTTAAACGTTGTTTTTAAGTTACGGATTATTGGATCGAAAGTCTTTATTTATGGATTTAAACTTTGGATTTCGGGAACTTTTATTTATTGAAAAAGTGAATGATGACTTTATATTTCTTCTAGAGATTAAATGGCTTAAACTTTTAAGAACAAAATAATAAAAGCTTTATATAAATAAATAAATAATGTTATAGAGTTTTTTGCAGAGTAGGTTAAAGGGTTTCCAGATAAAATGTTAAAAAGAACGTTTACCTATTGCAAGTATTGAACTAGAACTCCCAACAGAGCCTAACTAATGCCTAATTAGGCCAAAAAAGTCATATAGAAGGCCATCTCAAATGTAGGGCATCAGGGAGTCATCTTTGGAGCAAAGAGATCGTCCGTCCGCCCGTCCAATGCTCTTGTGGCACGCACTATGATGCGCGCTTTGAAGTCCTGTCAAGCACTTGAGATACATTTATGTATTTTTTTGCATTTTCATTGCCTCGACTTCGGGGTCGGGACGGGGGCTGGGGGCCGGGCGGCACACAAATGCGAGGAATGATTAGTTAGTTGGTCATGCAAAATGGGTGAAACCGGTTCGGTTCTCACCGCGATCGAACATCAGAAGCATTGAGATCAGAACGGGGACAGAACAGAGCGGTCAAAGCAGAGCGGGCGATCCTTCAGCATAATCAACGGGCGGCGGCTGCTGATGATCGGCACAAATTACGAACGCACGGAATGTCCAGAAACCGAGAGCATAGCTGATCACCTGACGCACGATGATCATTTGCAGATTGCACACACCGAGGATCGGATCGGTTCGAATGGGCAGCATGCAAGCGGCGTTCCTGGCGCTGCTTCTACTAGGCCAGTGGTCCTCGGGCACCACATCATTCTCTGCGTCCTCCTCCTCCTCATCCACGTTCAACCAGCTGCAACGACAGAGGGTGGCGCATTGGTTCCGGGATAGCAACGATGTCAAGGATAAAATTGTGGAGCTGCAGTGCCTGGCGAGATGCGGCGGTGAGCCGTCGATCAGCGAACGCGAACAGTGCCTGGATCAGTGCATCCAGGACTTGTTGCTGGGCCCCAGAGCAGGCAGTTGTCCCAAAATCGGAAGGCAGACGCGTCTGAGGCTCTCCTGTCTGGACAATTGCCAGTACGATCATGAGTGCCCCGAGGTTCAAAAGTGCTGCGCCTCCAGCTGCGGCCCCATGTGCGTGGAGCCCCTGGGCGTGAGGAACAATACACAGTTGCCGCCTATTCCCAAGATCCTGTACTTCAAGAGGTCCCGTGGTCATGGCGTCGAGCTTAAGATCGAGTCCTCGCTGCTGGTCTACTACTTTCACGTTGAGGTGCGCTCTCACATTGGACGGCACTTTGCGCCCCGCAAACTCGGTCCCTGGCAGTGGCAGAAGGTGGAGAAGATCATGGAGGAGAATATTGGGCACAGCAAGCAGTAGGTTTAGCTCTATATTCGATCTGAGTATCCTACTATTCCTTATTTTCCTTCCGCAGCACGTACATCTTCTTTCACATGCGGCCGGGTCGTTGGTACGAGGTCCGGGTGGCGGCCGTAAATGCCCTTGGGTTCCGCGGATACTCACAGCACAGTGATGCCTTCCCCTCGTCGGGCAGTAAGTAATAAAATGAATAAATTAGTTAAATCAATTAGTAAGCGGGAGTTTGACCTAAATTTTAGAAATGATATTAGGAACCTAAAAGAGGGCTTTATTGCAGAAAATTTTAGGGCGTTATCGGAAGAGTTCTTTTACAGTGTTATCAATTCTGGAACATAAGAATCCTATATATTATAATTATAATAATTTTGTTGAAATATTCCCTCAGACCCCAAGCCACCCAAGGCCCCAACCGATTCGCAGATAGTCGCGAAGCAGTTTGATGGTCGGTACATGAACGTGAAGCTTGTGTGGTGTCCCTCCAAGTCCAACCTGCCCGTGGAAAAGTACAAGATCAGTTGGTCGCTGTATGTAAACAGTGCGGAGGCTTCGATGATCACCCTTGATACCTACGTAAAGGACGTGAGTAGCCCGCTTTATAAACCCCCAAAAAGAAGGAAGCCCCATTTATATTAACCGGCATTACTTGCAGACCCACCAATTCGAGATCAAGAAGCTGCTGCCAAACTCCTCGTATTACATTCAGGTGCAGGCCATCTCGTATATAGGATCCCGTCGCCTCAAGTCCGACAAGAAATCGCTGCTATTCAACACAACGCTACACTCGCTAGAGCCATTCGCCCCGCTCCAATGCTCTGGGAGCGGGTACAAGCGCAGGTACCATCACATTGGTACCATTAGCTCCAGCACCAGCACGGAACGACTGGCGACAACGGCAGCTGCAGCAGTAGCAGCAGCAGCAGCTGGCCTCAATGAGGTTTCGCCGCCCATAACGAACCGGACAACGGAGGCCGAGGCGGCCTATGAAGTGCGTTTCCGGCTGAACCGGAAGTACGGCATGATTGTGCAGATTCTGGGATTTCAGCCACACAAGGAGAAGTAATTATTAAGTAAACAAATTGGCAAAATCCAGAAATGACATGCAGCTATCCTCTATACAATTGCAGGGTCTATGAACTGTGTCCCCAGGAGACGAATTGCGAGCAGCGCGAGTTCCGGGCGATTCGAGCCAAAGTAAGTAATACCCTTCATGGCAGTGCTGATGGGAGCCACGAGCCACACGTCGAGCGGCCGGCTCTTAGTTCGTGCCGATCGGCTGGACCACCGGGCAAGGGCAAATCGATGGAACATCGTTGACCGTGGGGGATTTGTTAACAAAGCGAACTCATGTTTCCTTCGTTTGACACGGAAAACATGCCTGAACAATGGCCAGTACGTGGCGAAATGCCAATCAAATCGAGGGCCAGTGGGTGAGGAACTGTATTAGGGCATAGGTGCAGAAAATACGCTCAACAGGAAAGATTAAGCAAGTAAATTCGAATCAATCAATATTAAGTTTCTCTGCCCTTGTGCTTACAGAGGGATCCGCTGGAATTTAGTAAACTGAAGTACAACACCACATATGTGCTGAGAGTGCCGCGATCCAGTCCCAATTCCGTCCTAGACGACTCCAGGAACGTCTTTACCTTCACAACGCCCAAGTGCGAGAACTTTCGCAGGAGCTTTTCCAAGCAGCAAATCAAGTGCAACGACTAACGAGTAATTGGGAGCCCCCGGGACATCATGAGATTAAACTAGATTGTAAATAATTGTATTTAAAGCTTAACTTTTACTTATTGTTAGATTTAAGGACACTCAACACAACACACAACCGAACAAAGATTGTTTTCTACGCGAAAAGGTCCTTGAACTGCTGCAGGTCCCGCTGTTGGGCTGCGTCTTGGCTGCTTGGGGTCCCCAGAAGCTGGCAGTCTGACAGGTTCACACCGTGCTCCAGGAGAGCTGCTATCAGTCGCGTAGTGTAGAGCACGGGTCCTCCAACAAGGTGGAGGAAGTCGTAGTGCTTCTCACGTCGCGTGCTGAATAGAATTCGCTTGGAGACAAAGTCTCCGTAGTTGCTGATCCTTCCCACGCAAACGTAACGCTGCAGCGATGGAGCGTACACCTCGATGACGGCTCGCAGGCTCTCGGCCGGAGTGAGCGTGGCTGCTGGTGCGTAAGCAATCCGAAAGGGAATATTCAGTGCTTTGTAAAAGTCTACGGACAGACTCAAGATCTGCTCCATTTCGGCGTCCGCTTCGTCAGCTGTTTGTGTGGCCACAAAGCTCTGCACAGCATTCGTTTGTGTCGCCGTGTAGAGACTGGGATCGGGACCATAAAGTTTCGCTTCCGCCCGACTGTAGCTGCGACCACAGCACACATAGCGCAGTGGGAGGACGGAGGGATAAACGCACAGCTTGGTCATGGCGCCCAGATAGCTCTCGAAGGCGGCTCCTCCCGTCAGGTAGGCTGTGTTGATCTTGTTTTGCAGATGCTCCTCGCGCACCAAATAATAATCGTCCATGGGCGTAGCATTTGCCTCCAGGAGAACGCAACGCACGAAGTCCGGATTGGCGGTTTGAATGAAGTCCCCGTGTTTCACGAAATAGCGGGCTAGCGACTGCATGGCGTTCACATCGAAGTGAGCAGCCTGCTCCATCAAGTAGTACCGATTGTTGTCCACAAAGTGTATGAGATCTTTGCTTGCTAGGTGAGAGGGAGTCTTGGGCTCCGTTTCAGAGCTGGGCAGGCTGTGTCGATAGAGTAGCTTCTCCTCGCCACCAGTGGGACACTGGGCATGTAGGCGATTCGGCAGATGAAGGTAGTCATGTATGAAGTCATCTTCTATGGGATAGAGTGCCTGCTTCAGTGTTTTCAGGTCATTGCGCAACGACTTTCCACGCTCCTTGAGCTCCTCAAGCTGCTCTGAGTTGGCTCCAGTCTTGGTCAGCTCCTTAAGACGTTTGGTTACAGTTTCCCGTTCCTCCGCCACTTCCGCCAATTGGTTGTGATACGTCTGGTACCGCTGGTACTTGCCGAGCACACTTTCTAGTCGAATGTCCAAGCCACGACCGGCGATGCTTTGCTCCAGAGACTCCCTGTCCCTAAAGGTTTCCTTGAAATCCATGTACGGCTGCAGGGTAACGTAGTTTTCGTTGGCCTTGTCACCAGTTATGTACAGAGCCGAGATGCTCCTGCTGCGAGCAGAGAGGCATATTTTTAATGAAGTTCGTAGGCTTAACATTACTTTTTTTATTTTTATTTAAAACAACAACAACGGCAACCGGTAGATAGGGCCAGTCAGCTGTTGCAGCGTTGCCATATCGAGTTGGTTCGTTAAGGGTACTCCACGAACTGTTGTCTTTCAATTACAATTCTTGGGATTTCCCGCAAATGTTAAATCCGTACATTCACCTTAAAACTATTCCCTCCAAATAGTAATATATGCAACAACAATTATTTTATGTTATTAAAATTTATTAGTAATTTATTTTTTTTTACAATCATTCATATTTTTACTTGTGTTCTTTTCTTAACAAAGTCTACCTATACAAATCGTCCAAAACCGCTGCGTAAAATGCCGGCGGCTTGAAGTTTCTAATTTCATTGAGAATAAGTTCCTTCCAGCAATTTATGGGTAAGTGCATGTCCTCAAAGTTTTGATCGTACGCCGGGGCAATATCCTCAAGATGGTGATGCGGTTGAATTAAATCTCTGAGATAAGGATGCTTCATTGCCTCATCGGCTGTAATTCGATTATCGGGCATCATCACCAGCAATTTCTCCAACAAGTCGACAGCCTCCGGATCGACATGTGGGAAATTCTGCCGAATAGAAATACGGTGAGCCGGATAGGAGTAACGTTCCACGAATTGGCGGGCATCCATATTTTCGATTCCATTGATGAACTCCTGCGGGGGGGCGCCCATAAAGTTGAGCACGAGTTGTAGTTGATGGTATAAATGCCTGCTAGGGAAGAGGGCACGACCCAGAAGAAGTTCCGCCAGGATACAACCCACCGACCACATATCAATAGCATTTGTGTATTGATCCCAGCAGAAAAGAAGCTCAGGAGCACGGTACCACACTGTTCCCACATGTTCGGTCATATCCTTGGACAACACCCTAGCCAGACCGAAATCCAGAATGCGAACTTCCAGGTTTTGGTTAATGGCAATGTTTCCGGGTTTCAGATCGCGATGCAAAACTCCGGCGCTATGTATATACTTAATACCTCTCAATATCTTGTACAGGATCATTTTCACTTCATGGTTGTTTAGCTCAACTCTTCGCGTAAAGCTATACAAGTCCTCACTCATCAGGTGAGTCACCAGATACACCTGCTGAAAGTCATCCATTGTGGGGTTTGGACTCGGTGACGGCGGATGAAAGGTGTCCAGCAGACTTATCACATTAACATGGTTCATGTGCTTGAGGAGGCGGATCTCGCGATAGACCCGCTTGGCGTGCTCCGGTGACTCGAACGGTTGCAGTAACTTTTTCATGGCCACATGATTAGAGCTGCCGCGCAGTCTGGCATTGGCCACCTGTCCATAGGAGCCGGCTCCCAGGTGACCAACAATCTCATAAATGTCCGGAATCACCCACTCGTTCCTATTCACATTTATTCTAGTGAAACCAGCCATTTCTTTTATATTTTCGTGCGAAGCTGAATATACTTTACGGTTCAACAATTCAAAGCTTAATGCAGTCGTACTAAAAAGTACATACCTCCAACCAAGAAAATTCTTATCTTCAGTAAATACATTAAATATAGAATACTTGTGTGATTCAACTCATTCTCTCTTTATGACCGGAATTGACCATGCTAAGATAAGGAATCTCTTGATAACAGATAAAAATAAATCGACATTGATTAATATAAATCACACAAAGAAAACGACTTAGGATATTGAACTAACTAACTAACTAGCTTAATCATTAATGCAATTTCATAACGTTCAGAAACATTAAGTTTATAAAAAAAATTTATTGTACAATTTACAGTATTAGTGGCCATAACACAAACATGGTAAAAACATTTATAAAATAAAAGGATTAGTCAACATAAGTTTATATCTTGCTATAAAAACAAACATCCTGTTTAATACTTTAAGTCCCTGTTGGGCGGATCGCTCCCTACTTTATATCCTTTAGAACTTGGGCAAACGACGGCGGAGGCTTGAAATTGGTCACCTCCTTGAAGATCAGCTCCTTCCACTTGTCTACCGGCAAATCCATGTCCTCAAAGCTGTGATCGTACGGCGGCGAGGTCTGCTCGTCGCTGGGCTCTGCGTACTTCTCGAGGTACGGATGGGCCAGTGCCTCCTCGGCGGTGATCCGCTTCTCGGCGTCCAACTCGAGCATTTTCTCCAGCAAGTCGATGGCCAGCGGATTTGCGTTCTCGAACACCTTCTTGAAGCTACGCCTCTTCATTGGTGGCAGTGACTGGATGTATGAGCGGGCGCTCTCGGAGGAGATCTTTTTCATGAAGTCGGCCGGCGGCGTGCCTAGCATCTCCATGATTAGATTAAGCTGGTGAATGTGGTCGGTGCCCGGGAAAAGGGTGCGCCTGTTGATCAGCTCGGCCATGATGCAGCCCACCGACCAGATATCCACCGTCTGGTTGTAGTGCATCCAGTTGAGCATGATCTCAGGAGCCCGGTACCACCGCGTAGCCACATAGCCGGTCATTTCGTTCTCCGTAGGACGCGCCAGTCCGAAGTCCAGTATGCGCAGTTCACAATCTTCGTTCACGGCTATGTTCGAGGGCTTTAGGTCGCGGTGTATCACACCGGCGCTATGGATGTACTTCAGCCCACGGAGAATCTGGTAGACGAGGAACTGGACATGGTCGTCCGACAAGTGCTGCATCCGTATGATGTTGTTCAGGTCGGCGTCCATCAAGTGAGTGACCAGGTAGACTTGCTGGAAGTTTTCCAGGGACGCGTTCGCCGGATGCGGATGGAATATGTCCAACAGTCCGATCACGTTCTCATGATCCATATGTTTCAGCAGTCGGAGCTCCCTGTACGTCCGCTTGGCGTGCACAGCGGACTGGAAGGGGCGGGCCAGCTTCTTGATGGCTACATGCATGTTCGTGCCCCGCACCAATGCCTTCGATACCTGACCGTAGGCGCCAGAGCCCACGGGCTGTAGGTTTTGATACATCTCCGGGATCTCCCATTCCGTCCGGTTGATATCCAACTTGTAGAACTTCTGGGCCTTGGAGGCGGACATATTTTGGCTCTGGAGGTTATTGCTGGCGAAGTGTGGGGACGGTAGGGCGTGTCACCCTAAAATTTTGGCACCGCACCTATCGAAAGCGAGATATGTATTAGGCCACTAAACGGACGTGCGATCGAAAATACTACGCTGATTACGTTTATCTTGAGCAGTTCTACGGTAACGACGAAATGGGACTTCTGCTCCACGCCCAAGAATATCAACAACTAAGTATTGGTCGCTGGCATATTTCCTATATTTGCGCTATTACTCCACTCCGATGAGTCTTAGGAATTGGCTCGATCGGCAACGATTCGGGTGTGCCCTACGATCGTGAAAACCTTCGTTATTAAGGTGATTGCGTAAGTTCATTGAAAAGTATTTACAGTTATTTATACAGCACATAAATATAAAATGGTAAAGATAATTATAATACTCTTATTTTGGAATTATTTCATTTAAAAAGTAAATTAAATAAGTAAAAGCTCCTACGTATGTACCCTACAAACTAAAAAGAACCGCACGTAAATAAAAATAAACACTTGGCGTTGCCAGACCGACACTAGGCATGATTATGTGCTGCCACATCGTGTAAAGCTTTTAAACACAACAGCCCCCCCGGTGGGACTCCAGGGGACTATCAGATTCGTTAATCTTATCTAAGCATAAACGCATCCCAATGTTTAATTTTTGGTCGAAGCAAGCTCTTTCAGTTGCGCACCGAAGCTGCTACCGGTCACATCGCCTAGTTTTGCCCAAAAAAAGTAACAGTAAGTGGATCTCTGTTGAAATTACCCTCAACATTAACGTTAATAGATAAGGGTTTGACCTTGACATACGTTTGCCAAAAAATCAACTGAATCTGAGTGAAGTTCAAGAATCTCATCTTTTGAGAACGCACATGAAGATATTGAATTACTCAGGCCAACAGCATTTTATACCAAAACCAAAAATATTTTTCAGAAGGTTTTCGATGCTCGGAACTCTCGTTTTGGGGTCCACATTGGAGGTGCTGAAACTTTAATGATAATTTCTATTCAAAATGATCGGTACGGTATCTTATTGCCATTTAAAATCAGTTTTTAAGCTTAAAAAACTCGTTACTAGTTACCAAGATAACGTCTTTTGAATTTATATGGAATAATTTCGATATAAATTAAAAAAAGGATATTTTGAGGACCAACAAAGACTTTCCCCATTTTTAAAAAGCAATTTTGACGGAATGGAAGTTCGGATAATTTGAAAAAATATTACTTTTAAAATTTCAGTACATCAAAAAATGATTTTTTTCCACTTTTAAATTTAAATATGTATAAAACCTGACGTATAGAAAATATTTAATAGTTCTTACAATGTTAACATCGATCGAACATGGGTTTCAGTCCGAGTCCGATTAGATAGTCATTGGGTAGCACCTGGGTTTCAAAGAGTTCCAAAGGGTTGTTTATTATTCTGGTAGATAAGCAGCTTTATTTGTCTGTTTTCTTTTCAGTAATAACATGACTTCGTCTCTCCTACCCGGTAACATTGTGTACGGCGGTCCTGTGACCGCCCACGACGGCCAAAAGTCCAGATCCCTGGGCCAGTACATCTTAGACAAATACAAGTGCTTTGGAGACCAAACGGTGCTAGTGGATGCTGTCAACGGTGTGGAGTACTCGGCCAGCTTCATGCACAAGTCCATTGTTAGGTTAGCTTATATTCTCCAGAAATTGGGCGTAAAGCAGAACGATGTGATTGCTCTGTCAAGCGAGAACAGCGTCAACTTTGCGTTGGCCATGTTCGCCGGCTTTGCAGTGGGAGCCACGGTGGCTCCTCTTAACGTGACCTACTCCGAACGTGAGGTGGATCATGCCCTCAATTTGTCTAAGCCGAAGATTATATTCGCCTCCAAGCTCACTTTGGATCGAGTGGCCAAGGTGGCTAGCAAGAACAGCTTCGTCAAAGGCATCATCGCCATCAGCGGCACTTCAAAGAATTTTGAGAATATCTATGCTTTTAATGAGTTAATGGACAACGATAAGTTTAAGACGCAGTCAGACTTTACGTCCCCACAAGCTAATAAGAACGAGGATGTGGCCCTGATTGTGTGTTCTTCGGGAACCACGGGAATGCCTAAGGGTGTGCAAATCACCCAATTGAATGTGCTGACCACTCTCGACTCGCAACTGTAAGTATCTTATCAAAATTATATAGAAATTAAAAGATTGACTTTATCCATGAACTGTTATCAACAGCGAGCCCACAAAGATACCCATGGAAGAGACAACGGTACTAACCGTAATTCCCTGGTTCCACGCCTTTGGCTGCCTTACGCTTATTGTTTACAGCTGCATGGGCTCCCGGCTGGTTTTCCTGCTGAAATTCGAGGAGAACCAGTTCCTGTCGGCGATCGAGAAGTATCGCGTGATGATGGCCTTCATGGTGCCCCCTCTAATGGTCTTCCTGGCTAAGAACCCCATTGTGGACAAGTACGATCTGTCCTCGCTGATGGTTCTTCTATGCGGAGCTGCACCGCTGAGTCGCGAGACCGAGGATCAAATCAAAAAGCGTATTGGAGTGCCTTTTATCCGCCAGGGCTACGGATTGAGTGAGGCCACTTTGGGCGTTCTGGTGCAGAACGATGATTTCTGCAAACCTGGCAGCGTGGGAGTGCTCAAGTTGGGCATCTACGCCAAAGTGATTGATCCGGATACTGGCAAGATTCTAGGAGCCCATGAGCGGGGTGAGCTATGCTTCAAAGGCGACGCTATTATGAAGGGATATATTGGGGATTCCAAGTCCACACAGACGGCCATCAAAGACGGCTGGCTGCACACCGGTGACATTGGATACTACGATGACGACTTTGAGTTCTTCATCGTGGATCGCATCAAGGAGTTGATCAAGTACAAGGGTTTCCAGGTGCCGCCCGCCGAGATTGAGTCTCTGCTGCTCACCCACGAAAAGATCAAGGATGCGGCAGTAATTGGCAAGCCAGACGAAGAAGCCGGCGAGCAACCGTTGGCTTTCGTGGTGAAGCAAGCAAATGTCCAGCTGACCGAGAATGATGTTATCCAATTCGTTAACAAACACGCCTCGCCAGCCAAGCGGCTCAGGGGTGGTGTAATATTCGTGGACGAAATTCCAAAGAACCCCAGCGGCAAGATCCTGCGACGCATCCTGCGTAACATGCTCAAGAACCCAAAGTCCAAGCTATAAAGAGAACGGATTGCTCTTGTTTCATTGTTTTTGTTTTACTTTTTGTTCAAGTTTGTACAATAAACTGCCAAGTGGTTTGGAGATGTACTTACTCTTACTTTGTTTATTTTTTTCTATGTTTTCTATTTACAGAAATTAATCTTTAATTAATTAATTGAATGTTTGACACAAAATTATATTAAACTACAACCCTGCATCATGTATATGAATAACAGATATTCCATCAACTAAAATATATGGAAACAATACAAAATAAATAAATAAACAAACAAACGGCGATGCCTGACTGTCCACTGATAAGTGGCATAGTTTGATTAATGCTCTGTCAGTTTGAAGAGAGCTTTTAAACAGAACAGCTGCGAATACTCTCCCTGCCGATCTGGCTCCAGAGGACTTATCAAATTGGTTAATCTTATCTTAAAATAAAAGCATCCCAATATATGTTATTCTCTGTCGAAGAAAATTCAGTTTCGCACCGAAGTCGCTACCGAACGGATTACCCAGGAGTAAAAACACAACAAAAGAAGACTGTGAGTGAATCTCAAGAAAAATTAAACTCAAAAATAGATAAGATTTGACCTAGACCTACTACAATTTTCATAATAATCAACTTCGGATTGGGCAGGGATGCGAGAAACCTATAACCTTTGCACTTTGACCCGCTAACATAAAGATTTTTAAGTTCTCGACAAACAAAGATAACAGGAACATACATAGATAACATTGGTTGAATGGATACTTAGGCTTCAGCAAAACATTTCTAGGCTTAGTCAGATTAGATAATCGTCGGTTCTCTAAAAAGTCTAATATTATTCAGTGAATAGTCCTATTTTTCTCCTTTGTCTGCAGTTATAAAATGTCCTCGACTCTCCTACCGGGTAACATCATATACGGCGGTCCTGTAACCGCCCAGGAGGCCACGGCTTCTAGATCGCTTGGGCAGTACGTCCTAGACAAATACAAGAACTTCGGCGACCGAACGCTGCTGGTGGATGCTGTCAACGGTGTGGAGTACTCGGCCAGCTTCATGCACAAGTCCATTATCCGCCTCGCCTATATTCTCCAGAAACTGGGCATAAAGCAAAACGATGTGATCGCTCTGTCCAGCGAGAATAGCTTCAACTTTGCGCTGGCCATGTTCGCTGGCTTTGCAGTGGGAGCCACGGTGGCTCCTCTTAATGTGACCTACTCGGATCGCGAAGTGGATCATGCCATCGATCTGTCGAAGCCAAAGATCATATTCGCCTCAAAGCATACTTTGGATCGAGTGGCCAAGGTGGCTAGCAAGAACAGCTTCGTCAAAGGCATCATCGCCATGAGCGGCACTTCCAAGAACTTTAAGAATATCTATGCCCTTAATGAATTAATGGACAATGATAAGCTTAAGGCGAAGTTGGACTTCACGCCCCCTCTGGCTAATAAGAACGAGGATGTGGCCCTGATTGTTTGCTCTTCGGGAACCACAGGTCTGCCCAAGGGCGTGCAGCTGACTCAGAAAAATGTAATGGCCACCATCGACTCGCAAATGTAAGTTTCTGTTCGCAAGATGACCAAAGACTTTATCCTCTTTTCTTATATACAGCCAACCCGCGCCAATCCCTATGCAGGAGGTTACTGTGCTGACCGTTATTCCCTGGTTCCACGTCTTTGGCTGTCTTACCCTCATCACCACCACCAGCGTGGGTGCCCGCCTCGTGTATCTGCCCAAATTCGAGGAGAAACAGTTTTTATCGGCAATAGAGAAGTATCGCGTGATGACGGCCTTCATGGTGCCCCCACTGATGGTCTTCCTGGCTAAACACCCGCTCGTGGACAAGTACGATCTGTCCTCGCTCATGGCCCTGCGGTGTGGAGCCGCACCGCTGAGTCGTGAAACCGAGGACCAGATTAAAAAGCGCATTGGTGTTCCCCAAATCCGACAGGGCTACGGACTAAGTGAGTCCACTTTGAGCGTGCTAACTCAGATCGACGACTTCTGCAAACCTGGCAGCGTGGGCGTGCTTAAGGTGGGCATCTACGCCAAGGTCATCGATCCGGATACGGGCAAGATTTTGGGTACCAACGAGCGCGGAGAGCTATGCTTTAAGGGCGACGTCATCATGAAGGGATATATTGGGGATACCAAGTCTACAAACATGGCCATCAGGGATGGCTGGCTACATACTGGTGACATTGGCTACTTTGACAATGACTTCGAGTTCTTTATCGTAGACCGCATCAAGGAGCTGATCAAGTACAAGGGTTTCCAGGTACCTCCCGCCGAGATTGAGGCTCTGCTGCTCACCCACGAAAATATCAAGGATGCCGCAGTGATTGGCAAGCCAGACGAAGAGGCCGGCGAGCTACCGCTGGCTTTCGTGGTGAAGCAAGCCAATGTCCAGCTGACAGAGAATGATGTTATCCAATTCGTTAACAAACACGCCTCGCCAGCCAAGCGGCTCAGGGGTGGTGTAATATTCTTGGACGAAATTCCAAAGAACCCCAGCGGCAAGATCCTGCGTCGCATCCTGCGCAACATGCTTAAAAAGCCAAAGTCCAAGTTGTAAGAGGATCGGATGGCTCTAGTCCCCTTTTTTGTATGATTTAAACTGTGTTTAATAAACTACTACTAATACTTTTGATGCATTCTTCTGTCAATTTTAATTTTAAAATCATAAAAAATTGATGAAATATTTTGAAAGAATGTCTCAATTGTTTTTTGTATGTTTAATAATAATGTGTCCGATTCTTATAAATTTTAATTTAATTCAGGAAATTTAAGAAATGCTTCTGAGGCAATCTGAGGAAGTGCGAGGACCTTTTTGTTAATTTAGACCCTTTTTTTTCAAAATTGGTTCGTGATGGAAACGTTTGGTTTTCGAACTAGCAATATACAGACCGATATCTTTCACAATCAACAGGTTTTATTCTCCGTAATTTTTCTTGTCGGCCTGTGTTATTCGTTTATCTGTTTTGTATAAAACGTTTTTATTTCGAGGACTTACTTCCCATTGGGTGTTTGGTGTTTCAGAAAATGTAATCACTGTATAGTACAAAAATTTAAGGCACTCCAAATTATAATAGATTAAAAATGTTATTGGACATTTCTAGTTGGAGTGGCAAGCAAGCCTTCCGTCCTGTCAAAAAAAGGTTTTACAAGGAATTAGTATGAAATGTTACACATTTTATACTTTGTGTAAGTTTCCGAGTATCTCATAACAGATATTCGTAGGCCGCTCGGTACCGTTGGCATCGAAAGCTTGGAAGGTTTGTTGGACTTTATAAAATCCCTCTCGAAGTCTGGCCATGGCCATGGTCGCGCTCAACAAGTAAGTCTCGAAAATAAGTTTTGTCTGTAGTAAAAAGTTTAGATAGGTGTTTATCGATTTTGCTTGACTGCTAAATATAAATGTATATATATATACATATGTACCTACCCCGGGATTTATGCATTTGTTCTTGACGTCTTCAAAGTTTAAAATGTGTCCAAACCAGTAATGGTGCCACGGTAGCTTTGAATCGTACATTGACTTGCAGAAATCATTTGATGTTACGGTATAAAAAGTCTGTGTCCAGGTGCCTCGATCAAAATATAAAAGTTTAACAACCGCCTGAAAAGTAAATATAAATTTGTATTAGATTGCCTAGACCTTTAGCTGTCCGTTCCGAACTTTTCTTCACCTTTACACGATCCTGTGGTTGAATATCCCATACAAAGGTTATATTTCCTGATATTATCATACCGTCCTCCTGCAAGGTTGTGGGGAATTCCGATAAATCTATAAAGCCATGTACGTCAAGTGTGCCTGGTGCAGTATCTGGGCAAGCGCTAAACAAATCCTCATCCGAGAAGACTAGTTCGTACAAGGATTCCTTTCCGTGGCTTAATGTGGCAAAAATTGCCAATAGGATAACTTTGAGATCCATTATACAGGCGAAACTCAATGCTATCTTTGAAATTCACAGCAATATATACCATTCCGTAGCACGCAACGTCTATAATAATCATAATTTATAAATATTAATTAATTATAAATAACTACTATTATAAATAATTATTTAAGTTTTAAATATATATTTAAGTCTTAAAACATCACATAAATAATATGGTGTTCTACGTCCAGCGCCTTTTTTACGTGATTTATCGCATTTCCAATTTTAGTTTAGTCACGCTATAGTACATTGATCTAATCTAAATCTAATGAAACGTGTTGGGGTCCTTATTAACTATCTGCACTTGGCGGTGACGTAAAACAAAATAAAATTTGGTTTGGGTCATACTTAATTTTTATGTCATTGTGGACTTATCTTAAATAGTTTCTCTTAAATAAAATAAAAACGAAATTTCATTAATAATCGTTGTTGTTTAATTCAAAATTTTTGGAAATTTTTCCGTTCTTTCTTCGGGGTCTCATTTACCAGAGCCTAAGGAAATATCATTTAAGGTTGTGCCCCCTAAATTCAGGTTCGTTATGCTATACAATAATTATTAACAGTATGAAAATGAATTCATGATCTCAGAATTGTAATAGCACGACATTTTTATTGGACATTTCTGATGAATTCCGTCAGAATACAAGAAATTACACGGAATTAGTATGAAATGTTACACATTTTAAACTTGTTGTAAGTTTCCAAGTATCTCATAACAGATATTTGTAGGCCGCTCGGTACCGTTAGCATCGAAAGCTTGGTAGGCCCAGATTACCTTATAAAGTCCCTCTCGAAGTTGGCCCATGGGCATGGTCATAGTCGCACTCAATAAGTAAGTCTCGAAGATGAGTTTTGTCTGTTGTAAAAGGTTATGTCAAATGTGTTTATTGGTTTTGATTGATTGCTGTTTATAATCGAAGTATATGAATATACCTACCCCGGAATTTATGCATTTGTTCTTGACGTCTTCAAAGTTTAAAATGTGTCCAAACCAGTAATGGTGCCACGGTAGCTTTGAATCGTACATTGACTTGCAGAAATCATTTGATGTTACGGTATAAAAAGTTTGTGCCCAGGTGCCTCGATCAAAATATAAAAGTTTAACAACCGCCTGAAAAGTATATGAAAATTTATATTAGATTGCCTAGACCTTTAGCTGTCCGTTCCGAACTTTTCTTCACCTTTACACGATCCTGCGGTTGAATGTCCCATACCAACGTTACATTTCCGGATATTAACATACCGTCCTCTTGCAAGGTTGTGGAGAATTCCGATAAATCAAAAAGGCCATGTGCGTCAAGTGTGCCTGGTGCAACATCCTTGCATGAGCTCACTAGATCCGAATCCGAAAAAACAAGTTCATAGGTGGCGTCCTTTGCACGGATAAGGCTTAGGGTGGTGAGCACTACCAAAAGGGTGACTTTGATACTCATTTTACACTCGCAAATGAAATTAGTTGTTGAATATGGCCTATATATACCATCCGTAACCTCGCAATTCCAATGAAAATTATTCGTATTATACGATAAGCACTATCTGATTCTGCCCTATCAATGTCGATCTCTTATCAGGAGTTAAGATCAGACATTTAACTGCTTATGCAACTTCGATAGTCTGACACGGGTTTCTAAGGGTTGGGGTAAATAGTTGGGAAAAAAGGTACTAATAGTTAAGTAATATTCTAATACAATACACACTACGGGGTGCCCTAGGTAGCGATTACTATTCAACCAAAAGGATTTACAACATTACAGAGAGAACTTGATATATGGGCCGCATTGATAAAAGATCATATATATATGATGCCCTGGGTATAAACATTATGTTTTTTTATCAGAATTGCAACAAATACCAAAAAGATAATACGATCTCTTTTTATATAATCCCTATTATTTTCTTATTCAACATTTCAGATTCGTTTTAAAAACTACGGAGTGCCGCGAGTAAATAAACTGTGCTGCCAGATTTTCCGTTAAAATTTGACATATTGTGTGATGCCACATCGAGCAAGGTTTTTAAACCGAACAGCTGCGAATTTCTCTCCCTGCCGCCACCCCCGAATGGCCATAATTGCACTATTTAGTTTACTTTGACTAGAAAAAAAAAGTGTCACTGCACGCGCCTGCGCTCTTCACCCAGCGGACTTATCAAATTCGTTAATCTAATCTTGGCATAAACGCAGCCCGCCCCGATTTTCATCCTCCGTCGAACCGAACCCGGTTAGTTTCGCTCCGAAGCCGCTCCCGCTCGCATCGCCCAGGAGGTGTAACCTAGAAAAAGTGTTTGTAAGTGGATCATGGGAAATATATAAATGACAGTCGACATAATGACCGCGGAAATTATAAACATTGCAAGCGTTGACACTGTGTGTGCCTTAAAATCAAGTGACAAGCGAGCAGGGGGTGCGAGATGTGTCGCCTCATCTGCTGAGACCTACGACCTTTGGAACGTGGACTGGCTAACATGCAGATTCCCTATAATCCACGAACTGAGATAGCGTGAATATTGCTAACATCGAAAAATTGAAAACTTGGGTGGCACCTAAAGATCTGCTGGTCGAATGCGATTAGATAGCCGCCGGGTTCAAAGTGTGGTAATTGGAGTGCAAGAAACACGTTCGATTCGAGTTCGAGGGTTGCCAAAAAAAATATTCCACCCCCCGAGCCAGTACAAACTACGTTTTTCACTTAAAAACTATTAACTTGATCTAACTAATAACACATTATTCTGATAGATAGGGAGGTTTATTTTTCTGTTATCTGCTGTAACATCCCTAATTGCTGGATTTTCTCTTTTAATTATTCAGTCACAATATGACTTCGTCTCTCCTGCCCGGTAACATTGTGTACGGCGGTCCTGTGACTGCCCGAGAGGCACAGGATTCCAGATCCCTTGGTCAGTATGTACTGGACCAATACAAGAGCTTCGGCGACCAGACTGTGCTGGTGGATGCCGTCAACGGAGTGGAGTACACGGCCAGTTTCATGCACAAGTCCATTATTCGGCTAGCTTATATTCTCCAGAAATTGGGCGTAAAACAGAACGACGTCATCGGTCTGTCCAGCGAGAATAGCGTCAACTTTGCGCTGGCCATGTTCGCTGGCTTTGCGGTGGGCGCCACCGTGGCTCCTCTTAACGTGACCTACTCGGAGCGCGAGGTCGATCATGCCATCAATCTGTCCAAGCCCAAGATTATATTCGCCTCAAAGCTCACTTTGGATAGAGTCGCCAAGGTGGCTAGCAAGAACAAGTTCGTCAAAGGCATCATCGCCATTAACGGCAATTCCAAGAACTTCAAGAACATCTATGACCTCACGGAATTGATGGACAACGACAAATTCAAGACCCAGTCGGAGTTCACTTCCCCGCTGGCCAACAAGGATGAGGATGTGGCTCTAATTGTGTGCTCTTCGGGAACCACAGGTCTGCCCAAGGGCGTGCAACTCACGCAGATGAACCTTTCAGCTACCCTCGACTCACAAATGTATGCGTCTGTATTCGAAATATGACACCCGATTTAATTATTTATCTCTCCTATAAACAGCCAGCCCACAGTGATCCCCATGGAGGAGATTACTCTGCTGACCGTTATTCCCTGGTTCCATGCTTTCGGTTGTCTTACGCTCATCACCACGGCTTGCAGGGGTGCTCGCTTGGTATACTTGCCCAAATTTGAGGAGAATTTGTTCTTGTCGGCCATCGAGAAGTATCGCGTGATGATGGCCTTCATGGTGCCCCCATTGATGGTCTTCCTGGCCAAGCACCCCATTGTGGACAAGTACGATCTGTCCTCACTCATGGTGCTGCTGTGTGGAGCCGCGCCGCTCAGTCGCGAGACCGAGGATCAGATTAAGGAGCGCATTGGTGTACCCTTCATTCGCCAGGGCTACGGATTAAGTGAGTCCACGTTGAGTGTCCTAACGCAGAACGATGATTTCTGTAAACCTGGCAGCGTGGGCGTGCTCAAGGTGGGCATCTATGCCAAGGTCATCGATCCGGATACGGGCAAGATTCTGGGTGCCAATCAGCGCGGAGAGCTGTGTTTTAAGGGTGACGGCATAATGAAGGGTTACATCGGGGATACCAAGTCCACACAGACGGCCATCAAAGACGGCTGGCTGCACACCGGTGACATTGGATACTACGATGACGACTTTGAGTTCTTCATTGTGGATCGCATCAAGGAACTGATCAAGTACAAGGGTTTCCAGGTACCTCCCGCCGAGATTGAGGCTCTGCTGCTCACCCACGAGAAGATTAAGGATGCGGCAGTCATTGGCAAGCCAGACGAAGAGGCCGGCGAGCTGCCGCTGGCTTTTGTGGTGAAGCAAGCCAATGTCCAGCTGACCGAGAATGATGTCATTCAGTTCGTAAACGAACACGCCTCGCCAGCCAAGCGGCTTAGAGGTGGCGTGATCTTTGTGGACGAAATTCCAAAGAACCCCAGCGGCAAGATCCTGCGTCGCATCCTGCGCAACATGCTCAAGAAGCCAAAGTCCAAGTTGTAAAGGGATCGGACCGTTTCCTTTCTTCGTTTTTTTGAGTGCTTGTACAAAGAGTTTACTATGTTTATGTTTTATTATTGCTAAACTTTGTTTTATAAACTACCAACTGGTTGGGTTTTCGATTTACTCATATTTGGCTTTTCCTCCGAACTTTACTCGCTTAAAACTTAAATACAAATAAAAACTGTTGGGAGTCCCTGATGCCGCAGCTGGGAACTCCGATGGAATTACATACGTTTGGATGTCCGGTCTACCGATAACAAGTTATATATAAACAACTACACACAATACATTCGCTCTCAACTCGTAACAAAACTTGTCGTATAATTTGCTTATGTTTTTCCATATTTTTGTTGTCGCCTCTATATAGACTCATTATTAATTTCGCATATGGTGTATACATATATTTATATATATAGATTTATTTGAAATATTTAACTACTCTGCTTTGCTTTTGTAAATAGTCGTTTAACATTTATTGTTTTTGAAAAGTTCTCGCTAAATTGCATCAAATTGCATATATACTTATATGGGGGTCATTTGTGTTTCCGGTATATAAAGAGAGGTTTATATGTCTGTCTGTCTGTCTGATCTCTAGCATTAGTTCACTAATTATTGTGTATGAAACCTTAAATGTAAGAGAAATGCCTTGGTTTCTATATAACGGAAATATCATAGTTTGTGTAAAATCCATCTCAACCTACGCCTGCTTCTTGTATTGTTGCAATGCTAATCGACTGACTTGGTGCACGACCTATTACTCTTAAACCTAGCACGAGAAATTAGAGGCTTAAATTCAGTTGTTCACTTCGTTAGTTGCTTTCCTTTAAATAAAATAAAGTGCTGATTTAAAATTAGCTCGCTCATTGATCTACTCCTTCGCTTGGCACACATCTAGTTTCCTTGCTTCTTGGCACAATTCTGACAACAAATGGGTTACTCTGATTGTCACTTGTGAACAAAACTATACTGTGTTTCTATGTGTGTGTGTGTGTGTGTGGTGTGTATGTTTTGAGTGTAAGAGTTGAGTATATTATTGCTAAAATTGTATTTTGATCCCTGGGACCACATATAAAAGTCGAGAGACCTCAACACGGCAGCAAAGAGCAATACATATATCGATTGCAATTGCATGATGACTGGTGAGAATCATGGAGTCGGATAGAGCCAACCCGCGTTTCACCTAAGGCTAAGAGCTGTCCCGATTAGATTCCCCGTCCGATGCTGCTGCGGATCACACAATTATCTCCATGCGGTTCGCCTTGCGCGTGACCTTGGGTGGGCCTTGTGCTAAGTCCGACATGCCGCCGTATTTGAACGAGAAGATGACAGTCTGTTGGCCAAAGTTGGCTTCAAATCTGCGGAGGTGAATAAGTTACAATTTATATGACATTAACAGCGATCCGAGTAAAGCCGTAACACCAATAGGAACAAATACTCACTCTGTGCTTATGTGTATCTCTGGCGGTTTGCCTGTAGCATTTTGAATGACTAAAAACATTTTGGTAACAATTTCAATGACGTGACCCGTTTGAAACACGAAATCTCCCTTTTTGCGGCCAAATTCCGACTGAAAGAGACAGAATAAATCAGACTTTGGTGTTTAAACACAGCGAGTAACAGACGTACCGCCTTCACATGGAACACAGCAATGTCATCCAGGTAGGGACTCAGCGACATTCGATAAATCTCCGAGGCAGGCACTCTGTACTTGATTTGCAACGTTCTTTGATCCAACAGCAGCAGCGAAGAGGTGGATAGGACCAACAAAATGGGAACGAACTGAAATTATTAATGTAAGATTACAATTATCCACTTGAGAACAATATTCTACAGTTTACCTTGCCGCTGGAGCGCGCGATCTTGTTGATTATGTCCGCAAAGACCACATACTGATCGTTTGTCTCGGAGCACATCTTCTTCCATTGCTGATTATGGCGCAGTCGGACATAGTCTCCCACAAAAGGATGTCCCACGCTGCAGAAGCAAATGAAGGCCAAATAAGTAAAAGCGAATAAGTAAAACTATTTTAAAGCTCATACCTTCGGGCATAGGAGGCTTTCCGATCCTTGAAGATTATACTGGCTGTAACCTTCTCCCGCATCCGATTGCGCGCCGTCTGATCGAAGGAGTTGCGGTAAATATAGCACTTCCAGCGATGGTAGATGGACCGCAACAGCCGCGAGGCGTCAGCGAGAAAACCTGGTGCCGCAGGCCACTCCGTAGAAAGCGGGCTCAATGTATTCGGAGGCAGTCGAAGGGGTATGGTTAGCAGGAACTGCCGGATCTTCCACTGGCGATAGTACCGACCTATCACGTCGATGGCCCACTTAACCTGGCGTTTGTACTTGAGAGACCGATACTCTTCGCGAGCCTGTTGGGGGAACGCAAAAATCATGAATATTTAAGGACTAAAAACTACCAAACAAATTGAATTTAAAAAATCAAGCGGTGATGAATAAAATGAATTTTATATTATAAGCCCAGATAAGTAAATGAATAAATTGTTTTGTAGTTATACATTGATAACACTGCAAGGGTATAGGAACTTTGACTTCCAGAAGATATGTACCTTTCATTATTGTTTTGATTAAATTAAGAATAAGTAATATAGAACATGGGCAATGCTTACGACACGATATAAACTCCATAAATGCCTACGACCAGTGAAGGGAATGCCAAATCGGCACTCCTAACATGCATAAAATCAAAGTTAAAGAAAAAATCACGTCATGCTGTGTTAAAAGAGTGATTGAAAAGTTAATCTTACCCGCCACGTGCGCCAGGCACTGGAGATGATCATCTGGCTCTGTCGCATGCGTTGGTAGCGCTTTTTAGCATGATACATGCGGAACATCTTCTGGATCAACACGGCCAGCTCGCTGATGCGCAGGCGGCGAAACTGTTCCAGTTCGTAGACGGTGCGCGGACTGCGCACGAACACATTCTTGGTGCCTATTGTGAACTCGGCCGAGGGCAGCGGCAGGTTTCGGATGATTAGGGCTATGCCCTCCACCTGACTGCCGCCGTGGAAGTGCGGCCAGGTGAGGCTATTGAGCAGCTTGTAGCGGTGAAAAAACTTGACGTGCAGCAGGTGGTAGCAGTGGCCGGTACGGCACAAGTGGACCAGCGGCATCAGGGACATGTAGCGCACCTGGTGCTGCACCAGCGCCATGTCAAACTGATGCGGTTGCTTGCCCTCATTGGGCTTAATGCAGAAAACGTAGTGGGAGCGGCGATGCTTCACGATGGCCAGCAGGGTCTGGAGCTGAGTGCGTATGTTCGAGCTCAGCGTGCTGGGCTTCTTGGTTACCTGTCGGCGGGGATTGCCCTCGGGAAACAGACTCTGTATTAGCGACAACTTGCTCTGGTAGAAGGCGGCACTGATGTACTTGGGCAGGACATCAGAGTTTTTCTCGAGGAACCGATGTATTGAGTAGTTCACCACGTTGGCAAAGTGTCGAATTCTGGAAAATACAAAACCAGGAATTAGGATTTCATAAACGAAGAGTAACTCCAGATACTAACTGAAAACACATGGAATTGCTGCCGGTGGTCATGAAGTTGGGATGACCCGCACAACACTGTTGAACACGCGAGAGCAGGGCCTCGTTGCTGTTTAGATGGGATTCGTTTATTAAGCTCAGAATGCCGTAGCTGGGCTTATCTATCAGATCGCAAATGGACTCGTTGTCGAAGTAGTCAATTCGCGACCACTCCATTCCCTCGCGGATGTAGAGCTCTTGCTCTGAGCGCAACACATGGAAAACAAAGTTCTGGAATCGAAGTAAAAATTCAAAAATTAATTAATTATGCTCGGAATATCTAAAAAAATCAACTATTCTTGCCTGATGAATCTTCTCCGCACTATAATTTATGGCAAACTGCTCGAAAGAGTTGTGGTCAAGCACTTCGAATCCATAAAAGTCCAGTAACGCCAGGTTCTTCTCGCGCTGCGTAGATTTCAGGGACTCGTTAATCTTGTTGACCAGCCATGTGAAAAGACGGCTGTAGAGAGTGCGACATAGCGTGTTACGATTGCAGGCAGCCTGCCTGGCGTCCATTTCGCAGCCTACATCCTCCTGGGCGCTGTTTGAACTGTTCGCTCTGGTCAAGCAATTGATCAGAATCTGAGCCTCCATGTTGAGGAGCTGTGCTGTCTCCTGGACCTCTGTATGGGTACATTTCATTGAATATCGTTTCATAATCTTTGTAAGGACTATGAAAGTGGCTTACCGTAAACATTGGACACCTGACAGCCCTCGGTACCATCGATATTGGTAATAGGCACAAAAATAAAATTGCCAAGTTTCAGCACCACAGCTATGACTCGAAAGATAGAGCTAATTTCATCGCAGCTGAGGCCCAGAACATCCAGAGAGCGCTGAAATATTAATTTCGAATAAAATGGCTCAAACGATTTAACACACAAGCTTATTAGCTCACCTTGGTATAGTGAAAATTCATGCGATCCTCCTCCATGGCAGTTGTGTTGCGAAGCAGCTCGTACTTCTCCACATTCCGGTACAGCTTGAGCGATTCTAGTGGCACCAAAAATTATTTAAAAAAAACTCCCTTTACTAGCTTGCTCTTAAACTTACTTAGCAATTGGAGATCAGCCCCTAATAGCAACTGGTAAAATATGTGAAAGTTGCGCTCTCCCATAATAGTGTCCGTAATACGGGTCTGTGAAAGGAAAATGCATTATAAATAAGATTAACTTTAAGGGTGAAAGATTCTAAGGATGTGGAGCAAACCTTTTCCAACATATCTTAGGGTTAAGCATGTAGAAAATGAACGATTTATTAAATAAATAATTATTTAATATTTAATTACTTACAGTGAGTTATGTGCACTCCCATTGGATCGCCCTTGAAGTCAATTTCAATATCAAACAATTTGCCCTTTAGGAAAACAAAAGCCATTCAAAACAGAAAGCAAAGTAACTTCGGCAAGCCGTAGTTTATATAGACTTATATATTTTAAATAAGGTTTTGTTTTAGACTCACATATCGACTCGAGTTGTTATTCTTCAGCGTGCATGCATTGCCCATGGCCTCCAGGAACACATCCGCACAGGTGACGCACTCGCGTAGTCTCTGCGTTGGCGACTTGTGACGCCTGTGCAGCGAAGAGCTGGCCGAGGGCGTGGGTGACACTGAACTTGGCGGGGGCGGCAGGTCGCCCAACACCTTGCTCAGCTTGTGTGCATCGTACAGCGATATACGTTGCGTCGAGCCCATAAGGGAGCTCCGATCCCTTTCCCGCTCCGGCTGGCTTTCAGTCGAGTGTTGACGCATCAGGTTGGAGCAGCTGCCACGGTGCGGATGAGCAGACACCTGGGTGGTGGTTGCAGCGATGGTGGACAAACGACTGTTACTGCCGCGAAGCTCGGAACGCTCTTCCTTCTCCAGACTCTGGGCACGAACACACTTGCTGTGGCCGCACTGGCGGCAGCCTCCGTAGCCGGACAAAGAGGGCACGGCATATTTGGGCGATCCCTTGGCAGCAGCCGGGGCCGTGACATTGCAGGCGCCTACTTGGGTTTGCTGGTGCTTGAAGCACGACTTGGTCGGATGCAAGTGGTGAGCGTGCGATTCGAGCAGGCCGCTGATGTTTTCGCTGCTCTTGTGGTGCGAGAAGTCAAAATCCACGATCTTCTCGCGCATGTGGCGTCTGGTCTGGCGCTCGATGCTCTCGGCCCTTGTTCGCGATCGCTGCGAGGGTCCTGGAGAGGGACTCTGGCGCCGCGAATTAACGGCCGGTGTCGGATTTTCAGCTCGGTTCTTGCAAATGATAAAGTTGGCAGTGCCAGAGCAGCTGCTCGAGGCGCGCCTGTGCGCGTGCAGCACCACACCACTGGCCGAGCTGGTTGAAGATTGCTTACGAAGGACATTCGGGGTGGGAGGGCAGTGCGCGCGATCCTGGATGTGGGTCAGGAAGTTTACGATCATTTTGAATGTCTCCGTCTTGCCCGCCCCACTTTCGCCCGTGAGGAGTACACATTGGTCCTCGCTTTGGTCCTTTAGCGACTGATAGGCCAGGTTCGTAAGCCCATAACTAAAGGGGATAAAAAATGTGGTGTCATTGAGCTGAAATCAAACAGATCGAATACTTCGTACATGTGGGGCGGCAGCTGGAAGATGCCCTTGTCGCCATAGTTGCGGACATTGTCCAGCGAGTGCTCGGATATGTGATGATATGGATTCAGAGCCACAACAGAAGTTCCAATATAGGTCTGCAGAAGGGAATAATGTAGAAGAATGTGTACACTGAGCCTATGATTCCAAACTCACATATATGTGATCGCGCTTGTAGCGCTGGTGGATGTTGTTGATGAAACTATCCTCGGACAGGTTCTCCAGCAGAACCGAGTCCCAGGTGCCGATTTCCTGCTCCATCGCGACACCCAATTACAACAACGTGCACGGCAGTAGTGGCAGCAGTGGCAGCAACAACAACGGCGACGGCCAAAATCGAGCTCAGCATTTGAATACATCAACTGGTAACGGGGCCAAGACGAGACCAACACCGACACCGACACCGAGAACGGGAACGGCAGCGGGTGGGAGGGTGGTCGTTAATGGCTGCAACAATTGCATAATTTATCGCGGGCCCGCTTGCATCTGGGCAAAAATCCGTGTTTTGATTTTCTGATTCAATTATTGATTTTCATGTGCTGGTGAGCAACAGCCTCGAGAACGTGCACACACAGAAATTCCCGTATCCCCAACTTCGGGGCTTCAGCTCCGTAACTCCAGCACTTTTGTTTCACTTCCGGGGGCTTTACTTTTCGGTGTAATTGCTTTTTTAAGCCACGATTTGCACATTTTGTTTACGTTCTCATTTATTTTTTGCATCCAGTGGGTACTAAGGGTGGGCAGCCATCGATGACAGAAGCAGTGTATTTCCTTTGGCGAGTTATCGAGCATCGAGCACCAAGCTCAATAAGGTAGGTCGGATTTTGCGTTTATCGAGTGCTTTTCTCATCGCTATTGCCAATTTGTTGTCCCGCAGAGAATCTGTAAAGGCTTCTATGCTTGTCAAAATCCCGCCCAGGCCATGAATACCGACGAGCGAAACTTCCGCTCCAGCTACTATGAGAAATGCCTGATCAACAGCGTGGAGGAGAAGAAGTCGCTGAACAAACTCTTGCAAGATGATGTCCGCAACCTAAACAAACTGAAGCAGTTCTGCATGAACTACACGGTGCCCAACATCCACAGGAGCTATCTGTGGGCCCTGGTCATGGGCATCCTGCCGCTCCATAAGGCTTCCACGGTCTATATACGGGACCAGCGACGAGAGGTCTACGAGGATCTACTGCGAGCTGTGACGGTACTTCAGTGTGCTGCCCAGAAGGAGAAGGAGCTGGTGATGCACACTATGTGGCTGCTGGAGTCCAATCGACTGTGGCACGGGAACGCCAGTGCCAGTCTCCAGGCGGACGACACGCACTTCATTGAGATAGTGCGGACTCTGCTGCAGATATTCAACGACGACGTGGAAACCTACTGGATAGCCAAGGGATTCTACAAGTACACCCGCGAGTTAAAGAAAGAGTGCTCCAAGCTGAAGGAACAAACACAGATGCTGCTCAAGCGCGAGGACCATCCGCTATTCATGTGAGTTTCCAATTGGGCCCAAGTGGAACAGTCTTATTGATTAGGTTCTTCTTTCAACAGCCATTTGGAGGAGCTGGGAATGTTTGACAGCAACTCTACCCTTCTGGAGAACTGGTTCATCACCTGCTTCGCAGGTGTCATTTGCGAGACTGTTCTGGTCAAGATATGGGACAAAGTGTGCGGTGGCTCGCGCAAGATTGTTGTTTTCCTATTCATTGAAATAGTAAAGGACCTAAGGTCCCTGATTCTTAAGCAAAAGTCCCTGGCAGAGGTTAAAAGGCTGATAGAAGGGGTAAGCCTAGCTCCTATACATCTCCTATACGCCTTCTCAAGCTTTGTGTCCTCCCCCAGGTAAAGGATCTCGATGGCGTCATTGTCAACAAGGCCATCAAATCGCTGCAGATTAACAACAGCGAAGTCGAGTACACACATTAAGTACATAATTCTACATTTTTTATATATGGGACATAAAAAGGCGAAAGCAAGCAACTAAATGTATTTGAAGATCACGTCCTTCTTGTCACCCACCGTTTGCAGTTCTAGCGTCACAGGGCACTGCATCCAGTAGGAGAGCAGCTCCTCCGTATAGCCGATAAGGAAATACATTTTGCGCGGAGTAATCGCCTGCCGAATGAGGGCCGCAATTCGAATGGTGTTGTGTTGCCGCTTAATTATAACCTCGGAGCAGACAAGGGCGTGCCAGGTGCCCGTCATGAACTTGCGAATGAACACATCCTCGATGGCTGTCTGGGAGGGGCGCTGGCCGTCCTTCAGGGCGGCTGGAATTGGGCAAAAGATTTCGTGAATATTTATCGTTAATAAATTGTTTCCAACTTACAAGTGTTCCACGAGTTCCACGACTTGCGGTGGCCAATAAAGTGCGGCGGATTGGCCATCTCGTAGGTGAGCGGCCTGTTCCGCTTTGTCGTTATGCGGTAGCGCCCCGATTGCACGCGACAGCACACGGCGCTGGTGTGGATGCTCGACCTGCTAAGCAGCTGGGCCTCCGCCAACGCCACCTGCGGCACCAGCTGTGATGGAGAGTATAACTTTGATTACAAAAACCCATTTTATTTCCATGTTTATCTTACCTTTTTCAGGAAATTCATTATTTTCCGGCAGAAACAATTTTGCGTCCAGCAACAGCTGATTGACGTGACGTAACGGCTGATTAGAGATGGGAAACTTGTGCAGACTTGTGTCCGATATCTAAGAAGCTTCCAAATTTGAAATTAAAAAATAATACAAATTTAAAATGTATCTATGGATTTAGCTTATAAGAAATATTTAATATTGAACTTTAATAAGAAATAATTTGAAATAACATTAATATTTTACGGGCTTCTTAACGTAATTTGGTTATTTTAATGCAAAATGGTACCTCATCATTTATTTGTTATTTTTTAGTTTAAATAAATACATATAATGTTTATAATTATGGCTTAAATTTTTTGATTTTCTATAATTTTTAAAAGTTTTGCTCACGATCGCGGGGGTTTATTGGACCGAGGGGTAATTTCTTAGACTTGGTAACACTGGCAAGAGTACTAGGCCTGCGCGAAGCGCTTGGAAAATGGCCTAAACACAGGACACTGAACAAAGATAGCGGCGCAGAGGATCAACTGGTGAACTACCTGCTGAACGAACGTAAAACCAGGCTCTTGGAACTCCTTCTACCTGCCGAAGTGCCAGAACGGTTACATTGGAAGCCATGACGCTGAACGAGAACGACGCCACTCGCTTGGAGCTAACGCGGAACTTCCTGGAGCTGTCGCGCAATGCCGAGACCTGCACCGCCCTTCGCAGCTCCGACTGTATCCAGCTGCTGGTGCAAATCCTGCACGCCAATGACGAGGGACTGGCCACGGCGCGGAAGTACGCCAGCCAGGCGCTGCACAACATAGTTCACAGCCATCCTGAGGAGAAGGAGCGCCAACGGGAGGTAAAGATGCTGCGCCTGCTGGACCAGATTCTGGACTACTGCAACTTCCTGCGTACCCAGCTGCAGAGCGGGGGCGAGGCAATCGCCGACGACGAGGATCGGCATCCGCTGGCGGCCATGAAGCTGCTGATGAAGGCCAGTTTCGACGAGGAGCACCGCCAGACGATGTGCGAGCTGGGCGCCCTTAAAGCGATTCCCAACCTTGTGCACCTCGATCACGCAGTCCACGGACCGGCTGCGGGCAGAGAACAATGCAACGCTCTGAGGAGCTACGGCCTTATGGCTCTGACGAATCTCACGTTCGGGGACGAGAACGTCCACAACAAATCCTACCTGTGCGGCCAGCGCCAGTTTATGGAGGTGGTCATTGCCCAGCTAAACACTGCTCCGGACGAACTGCTGCAGGTCCTTGCTGGAGTGCTGCGTAACCTCTCGTGGCGCGCGGACAAGCATATGAAGACCATCTTCAATGAGCTTGGCACGGTGACATCCTTGGCAAGAGCGGCCATGCAAAACAAGAACGAAAATACTCTGAAGGCCATACTCTCTGCCCTGTGGAATCTCTCGGCGCACTGCAGCACCAACAAAGCCGAGTTCTGTGCGGTGGACGGGGCCTTAGCCTTTCTGGTCGGAATGCTGAGCTACGAGGGCCCGAGTAAGACCCTCAAGATAATCGAAAACGCTGGTGGCATTCTGCGGAACGTGTCCAGTCACATAGCGGTGTGTGAACCCTACCGCCAGATCCTGCGGCGTCACAATTGCCTGGCCATTCTCCTGCAACAGCTAAAGTCCGAGTGCTTGACAGTGGTGAGCAACTCGTGCGGCACCCTGTGGAATCTCTCAGCACGCTGTCCCGAAGACCAGCAGTTTCTCATCGACCACAATGCCATTCCCTTACTACGTGCCCTGATCAGCTCGAAGAACTCAATGATCGCTGAGGGAAGTGCTTCGGCCCTTAAGAATCTGGTGAACTTTAGGGCGACCCTGGAGCTGATGCCCAATGGGGATGGCGGATCGTTGCCGCTGGACAAGGAATCTGGCCACGCAGGAACTCTGCCTCGGAGATACAGCTCACTTCGCCTAAGCTCGAATCCTACGGGATCACTGAAGAAGGGACGACCGTCCGCAGTGAGCACGACTGGAGGTTTCATCGCTAGGAAATGCGAAAGCCGCGAGTCTATTTACTCCGGAAAATCGGACTCAACAAAATACTCAACCAAGTCGGAGGGTGCCAAGAATCCTTTTGAAATAGTCACACCCACCGAAGAGCAGCCCATTGACTACTCCATGAAGTATATGGAGCATAAACCCAATAGTTCGAAGGGCTTTGAGATCGACTTGGACCAACCCACAGACTTCAGTGCCAGATATAAAGAGAGGCGATCCGTTCAGACGCCTGCGCAGCCAGAGCTGAAGTCAGAAACAAACAAAGCTACCAGTAACGCCCTGCCGCTGGCCAAGTCATCCTCGGCCACGGAGCTGCCCAATGGAGCAGGTCACTTGCCAGTTTCAGCAGCGAAGCAGAAATTAGCGACCGAAGCCGAGACGGAAGCTGGGGAGCGGGAACGTCCGATCAACTACTGTGAGGAGGGCACACCTGGCAGCTTCAGTCGCTTTGACTCGCTCAACAGTTTGTCCGAGAAGCCAGAGAAATCAGTACCTCCTAAAACTCCCACGAAACAACCCATTGTCCAGCCAGGACAACTAGACCGAAATACGCCCCAGATCATTGACTCTGCGCTGGAAACACCCTTGATGTTCTCTCGACGCAGCTCGATGGACTCGCTAGTGGGCGACGACGAGACCATTGCCTGCGAGGACAACGGCTCCGTCATTAGCGAGTACAGCCGGATGCAGAGTGGCGTCATATCTCCATCGGAGCTACCCGACTCACCCACCCAGAGCATGCCGCAGTCTCCGAAAAGGGACAGAAAGATGCCGGATCCTGCACAACATGGCTCCCAGACGCCCGTTCGCAAGCCTTCTGAAAATGTTTTCGAGGACAAGGTCAGCAGGTTCCATGAGGAGCACACGCCTGCCAACTTCTCTTGTGCCACCAGCCTGAGTAACCTGAGCATGCTGGACGACTCCAATGCGAATGTCAATCGAGGACCGCGAGCCAATGACATTAATGGCAATGCGGATGCTCCTCGAAGCTATTGCACTGAAGACACACCTGCTCTGCTCTCGAAGGCGCCTAGCAACAGTGATCTGTCCATTCTGTCGATCCCCAACGACATCAACGCCAACGAGGAGCTGCCGGAGGTTACGAAAAAAGCAATTGTCCCAGGGATGGACACCCGGACACCGGCGGAGGACGCTATCTCCAAGATGCGTTGTGGCGGCAGTGCCTTGCCCAGTTATCTGCCAGTTTCGGATGAAATGAGCAAGTATTATGTGGAGGACAGTCCCTGCACCTTTTCGGTCATCTCCGGACTATCTCATCTCACTGTGGGCTCCGCCAAGGCGGGGCCTGTCTCAAGTCTGCCCATGAGAGCTTCCGAAGAGGCGCCCAAGCTGCCGCCCAGGCGCAGTGCCATTCATGGGGAAGTTGAGCCTCGTCTGCCACCGAAAAGAAGTGATTCGTTGAGCTCACTTTCCATGGATTCGGACGACGATGATAGCAATCTGCTAAGCCAGGTAGTTAATGTTTATCTTATCTGTTTAATATTCCAACTATTTTCGCTAATCTCTCGCTTAGTAAGAGTCTCAAGATTCAAAAAGCATTGGTTTACGATAAATGCATACCACAGTCTCAATTAACTTTTATTTGATATATTGGTTCTTCACAAAAGAATTTGGAATTTCTTTTTTTTTAAATTGAGTTCGAGTCGGAATGTTACTGAAAGCTTAGAAATATTATCAAGAAATTGCACTCCCTGAGAAAGTTGGTAAAATATTCTGTTGTTTCCCATCTTATCACCAGGCCATTGCAGCGGGCAGCTGCCGACCACAACCCAGTGGGGCTAGCACCAGTTCTAGCTTGGCAAACACCAGCACCAGCACTCTCACCAGGTCAACAAATGGCCAAAAGAAGCAGCAGCAGCCGGAGGAGAATGGTGAAAAGCCGCACTACAGCTCGGATGATTCCTTGGACGACGATGACGACGATGCACGATCCAAGTCCCTGTTCGAGCAGTGCATTCTGAGTGGCATGCACAAGTCCAACGATGCGCTGGAGTCGGAGAGTGGCGACCCGACAGATCAACAGCGACAGGAGACTAGCGCTCGGGATCGGTTTGTCAGCAACCAGGTTCGTCAGATCGAGTCCATGCTGGCGGGGCGTCAGCACTAGCGGCGGATGCAAGAAGCTTGGTTAAGTGAGAAGCGCATGCGTTTGTTTGGTGGCTTTTTTAATCTTGTCTATGCAATAATATTCTCACGGTCTCAATTTTCCTATAGTTCAGATTAAAAATTTGCGCTTAATTTTAACTCTCCAACACGTGCGATATTATGTCTACCCTGATCTCTCGAAAAAATAGTATTTGGGAAGGGCAATTAAGGAAACTAATTGGGTTGAATGGGTTACAGTCTGTGTGTATGTTGTGTGTATAAATAAATGTTGCGATCAACTGTGAGGTCCGGGAAACTCTTAACAAGGTTATGGGGCGACGGGTGGCCTCAGTAAAAACGCTTTCGCGCATTGCGATCCTTGAAGTAGGAAATGGCGAAGATGGCCACCGCCGCCGCCGCAACTACTACGAACAAGAGGATGAAGAAGATCTTGGCGTTCGACATGCCTGGCTTTGGATCGTCTTTGTGTTCACGCGGGGGCTCAAAGGTCTTCGCATTCGGAATTATATTCGTGCGTCGAACAATCTCTTCGTGCTGCAAGAGAACGCATGCGGATCAATAATCGTTGGTTAATGCACAATAAATATTAATCACTTACAGTTGTGTCTGTGTCGATGTCGTAGAATTTGAAGCTATGGATGTCGTGATTGTCTGACAGATCGCCAGTCGTAGCAGACAGTCCCAAGTAGTAACCGGTGGGCAGTTCCACATTGGCCACCACAAAGCAGCTCTTCCACTCGTTCCGATTCTCAAGATCGGTGGACACAGACAGAATGTCGTTCTCGTATCGAATGCTGATGAGCGTCTCATAATCCACGTTGCGGAAGCGAACTTCGCAGCCGGCCAACTGGGTGTGTGTGCCGTCGCGATCGTGATCATAGCTCCAGCTGCCGTTGTTAACCATGGCGCTCAGATAAGGATGTTGGTGCTGCAAAAGGACAATTTCTTAATACCATTGTATGCGTTGCCCTGGGATTACTTACGTTATGCGGACCATTGTGATTGCTGTATGTGTCCAGAATGATGGCCAGTCCAGAGAAGTGGTCTTTGCTGCCGAAGACCGGTCCTGTCTGCATGCGGTCCTTGGTGTACCAAATTGCGAAGCCATCGCCGAAGAGCTCGGTGCCCTTTCCATGAACCTTAAAGTTCACATGAACCTCCCAGTTGCGCCCCATTACGGGCTTGATGAGTAATAAAAAGACAGAACCCAGAATGCTGATAAGGTCAGGCAAGGGAGTGAATGCCAATTAGACTTACAGAGTAGTTCCAAAGGGCGCCACTCTTGGATTGCAAGTCCGGTGTCAGTCTTATATAGTTGCCGGTCACCATTGTGTTGCCCAGGAAGTCCCAATGAGGCAGGATCACGCCCACACCTGCAAGGAAGGAAGCGAAGATGCAGCCACGTTCCAAGTACACGTAAACCTTCGCTGCCAAAACCTAAAGCAAAACGAAACTTACCTTGAAATGGACGCACCAGCGAGTGATCCCGCTTCATGTAATCCGCCTCGTCCGTCATATCCACTTCGCTCAACACTGCTAACGGGACGGCGAGGAGCGCCAGCAGCGCCAAGGAACAGTGTGCGCCGATCGGCTTGGTCATGGCTGCATTCGTTGGCCTTTAAATTGGTTAATAAAATGACGAAAATAAAGACAAGTTTTCTCGCCGGCCAATTAGTAATGATAAGCCCTAATAAAGGTAAAAATCCCAGAAACGGCCCATATAAAAGAGCGAAGATTTCAGTTTTCGCATCATCTGGGCACCCTAAAACGCTGAAAACCATTGCACAGTCTGGCATCGCTCAATCAATTCGCATTCAATTCTCAGTAAGTTATCGAAACTGCCAATCGAGCGTTATTTGTAAATCGAATTTGAATGCGAAACAAACAATTAGATTAGTTTTTTTAATTCTGCTTACGCTTTCAATTTAATCTTGAACAAAAGTCTTTGAACTTTCATTTAAATTATAATTTTTATTTTAAGAGAAAATTTAACTGTGAAAGTTACAGTTAGCCCAAAAGTACAAGTACACGTGCAAGATTTATATATTAAATTTCTATCCCTAACTCTTGTATATGTGGAGTTCCAACTTTGTCGTGCACAAATATGGGACAAATTGCACCCGCTGTAAATTGGTTACGGAAGTGCAGCTAATGCCACTAAACTGATGAATGCAAATTATTGTTTTGGACAGTTTCCCCCTTTTTCGGCACTTAATTCGCGCGTCCAACCAGTTTATTATTAATCGCTTTGGATCGGCTTACAACGCCAACAACGCAGCCCCGTTTGTCATGGTAACGGCCAGCGCAGCGTTGCTGCGAGAGACATTTTTATGGCTTATTGCACACGCACATTGGCGCCTTCACGCCTCGGCTCTTGGAAAGGGGGCCAGGGGGAAAACCAGTTCCAATTCCAGTTGCGGTTCCAGTGGCACTTCCCACCTGATAGTTTTCTTCTCGGCGCGTGCTTGGGGGTCACTGTCAAGGTCGTGGAGTGATCGTGAGAACGATCGATAGAGGAATAATGCAAATGCGACAGGAATGCAAGTATTTGTCCGATTCAAATGCGCATTTGGGCACAATTAGCTAATTGGCAGACGGGGAACGGCTAACGGTGAAAGATCACCTGTCTCAGGTGCGTCGCGTCAACTGTGAAAGGCGCAGTGGCGATGGAGATTCTGATGCTTCCTCAACTCGCCGCTAATTGGCATATAACCTGCCTAATTATATCAGTCATTTATGAAATCATTTCACTTTTCACCTCCCCAAAGCTTAATGCATTATCTGAGCCAGTTTCCGCCGCGTTATATATTTTGTTCGTCATTTGTTCTTGTCGATTGGCGGCTTGAGTCACCTCACCTGTGCGATCGATCGACTTCCTCATGGTTGTGAGTGAAATATGGCGGTTATTTCGGGATCGCGTACCCAGAGGGAGTGTGGTGTGGTAGGGGGAGTGGAGGCCCGAAAGCCCAAGCTCCCTAATGAAAGTTCAAGTGATTAATGGTTCGCATGGCAGAGTTTTCCAACTGATTGGTAGCAGGATGTGGCTATCAACATAGCTGGGATATCGCATCACTCGCTATTTATGGACAGATAGAATCTGGCAATTAGTAGCACGCTTAAAAGCTCATTTGTCTGGTGTATATTGTAGCTATCGCCTGTCATGTGCGGACAACTTGGGGCCCAAACAAACCGAAACGAAATCCGAAACCCGAAACCCGAACTCCGAACGCCGAACTTTTCAATTCCTCAAAGTGGCAATAACCTGGGGCCAGGCCAAGACAGGCCAAGTCTGAGGCCGCTCGGCATTTCAATGATTGATAACCTGCTGCCGAGCCACGAATCGAACCTGGCAAAGAAAGCCAAAGTACGCGCAAGGCAATTGGCTAATTGATTCAGCATAAATCAATGGCAATCAGCAATTAGCCGCATTAATTGCCTCGCTTACAGCAATTGAGTCTGAACTTGACCCTCTCGCCATGGATTTGAAGACAATGCAAAAACCAAAGAGAACAGAACGGAGAACGGAAGGCCAGCCAGACAAAGCCCTGGCAAAAAAATCTGAACTATCGCTTATAGAATGAGTATTAAAGTTGGCAATTTATGCTATCTGAAACTCTATAAATATTGTGCATCTTTGGCAAAAGGAAGTTGTTTTTTTTATAATATTTAAACATTTATTTAATGACTGATTGATCAGCTAAAAAAATATATATTAAAAAGTTAAGCCAATCTAAATATAATATAATATTTTTTTAGTTGTTTGCATATCAAAGATGAATCCCTTTATGGTCCTAAATTTTGTTTATAGGTTAAGCTCTACGTTTTAATAGAAATCACCCTTTAAAATCCATTGTAGGATGGTCAAATTCAATTAATCTTAATCTAAAACTGTTGTTTAATCGAATAAATCCAGTAAAGTTCTGAAAACATTCATGTTAATCGTATCAAAATACATTCTGGCACACTGAATAACCATAAAGCCTAGACCTTTAGCTGACATAACCCCTTCGCGGAGAGTATAAATTGAATATTCAATCACTTCGACTTTGGCGGTTGCAGCTCCGGCCAAGGAGCTTTTGTGGCCAGCTGTGAATTGAACTTGAACTTGCTCTCTCCCGCTTCACTCCGCTCCTCACTGCCCCCCGCAGACAGACAACTAACATAAAAAAAAGACACGACTAAACACTAACGCATTTCTCGCATAGCAGCTGACAAGTGTGCAAATCGTATTATTAATTAAAGCTAATCAAGCATGACAAGCATTCCTCATGAATTTCACATTTATCGCCGCTTTTTTAAGGGCCGCCGCACAGCAGCAAACATTTAGCGAAATCCATAATGCATGTCCGCCACATAAATGTCAATCGTTTAACGATACACTTATGTAGCTCGGAAAGATGCTGCCGTCGGGGGTTCTATGGGGCATCATGGAGTGCTCCGCTTCCGGCTGAGAACGATCGAACGAGCGTGCTGTTGTGACACTGCCGCCGCTTGTGTTATGATTATAATTATGCATATTGGCATTCTTAATCACAGAAGCGAGCATAACGTAAATTGTCATTTAAATCCCAGCAAATACAATGGCAAATTTCACGGTCAAGTGGAAGTGGCCGACCGAGGCGGAAGAGGCCAAGTTGTTGTTTTCACCTGCGCACCTAGGTGCTGCTGCTGCTGCTGGCCAGCTTTCCAATTACATATGCTAGATAAACGGATTTGCATGGGCGTCCAGCTGATCGACCCGTTTGGAGACCCAAAACTGGTTACCGGAACCAACAACACATGGGCAGCCCCCCTCAATGAATATTGATTCGCTAGAAAGTTGAATCCGCGCTGCAGTTTGTGACTCCCGTCTCCTCCGATTCCCTTGCAGAGAAGAAACATCACGTGGCATCTGGGTAAAGGCAAATTGCACGTAGGCCAACGTTTGCTACCGTTTCCATGCTTGGCGCTACCAGCAAACAGCTCCTCCGAAACAAACGAAAAAACTCACTCAAGCTGGCTGAGAAAACTCACTCAAGACAAACGCACGGAACAATCGCACGGCGACGGGGACAGCGACGTCGACGCCGGCGTTCGGGCCATGCTTTATATAAAATCAACTGAGCATATCTGTTGGAATTCATTAAACGTTTTACTGCACAGCCGTACAGAGCAGTCCGAGATCCGATCCCAACTCCGAGAGTCCACGAAAATATCCACCGTGTAAGAGCCAGCACTTGAAGTAGAGTCAGTCAGTCAGTCAGTCGGTACTCCGGGCATTACATTGTTGCGAGCGGACGGTCCGCAGTTCACAGCCTTTGGAATCAGAGTCTTTTTTCCTGGCTTCGCGTGCTCGTCGGTACCCATAATAAACGCAACGGAAAAAACACACAAAAAATAACAAACAAAAAAAAAACAAAGAAAATAACGCATTGCTGCATTTGTTTACGAAACTAGCAACCGAAGAATTTACCAAACAGACGTTGAAAAATTAATTAAATTCAAAGCCAAAACGTTTTCGTGTTCAAGCAAATAATAAAAAGTGCAAGTGTTTAACAATAATTCCAATATTTGTTAACTAATTGCAGCTTCTCACACACGCACATACCAGCGCAGCTCAATCAACCAGCAATATGAGATTCGTAAGTATTTTTTTAAGTATTTATTTTGCATTTTTCGTTGCAAGTTCGTTTCCTAAGTCTTTCGTTTTCGCGACAAGTTCGCTTCCTAAGTCTTTCGTTTTCGCTACAATTGTGCTTGCTAATGCCCTGTAATTGTTAACACGTTCAAGCCTCGTTTAAGCCACAAATGAAGTCAACTATTTCGGTTTGACAGTTGCCAAATGACCGCCACGGTCTGGTCCAATGACGACGGCTGCATTGTTCGCTCTCTTTAAGAATTTTTATTGGGCCCTGGCACTCTAATTTATGGCCAACAGAGTCACAAAGTCGTGTGTGTCAGCCAGCGGGCCATGAAAGCCAGCCAGCCAGCCAGCCAGGCCACCGCCTCGATATGTCTATATCAGTTCCTATACGCTCTAGGCCACATATAACTTTATGGCTTACTTTTCTGGGCCTGCATTAATCCGAGAGGCCATCCGTTGAAAATTTGATGAAAACTCGTATGCATAATTTACTAGTATGCATAATCCGAGCCAGATCTTCTACATAATTCGATCTTGATAAGGAGATTATGAACGCACAGCCGGAATGCAAGCTCATTTCGTCTCAATGCTCGTTATTTTTTTGAAATTTCTTTTAATTTCACATAAAAGTTTACGTTTTCACCTTTGTTTGATTATTTAATTAAACCAGTTGGGACATTATTAACGATTTTAAATGTTATTTGGCTCCAAATGAACAACATTCACAATCAATTTTAAAAGTCACTTGTGCAATGCCTAAAATAATTTCAAAAAACAAGTAAACATTTCGAATCTTTATCAATTTAAATGGTTTTACCACCTTAACATTGTTTATATCTTAAAATAAATATTAATAATGGAATTCCGCTGACAATCGGAAGCTGCATTTGCTTAAAATTTGAATATTTCATCAAAGTGTTAGTCACCATGAGAAAAAATACGCATATACTTATAATGGGCTAAGCCCCAGCTGCTAATTAAACTAATTTTCATAAACGTTGGCGGTCGCATATTTTCCCAGGCAGATTCTGAATCATGTCATAATGTTTATGGGTCAATGAAACATTTGCGTTTCGCTTGGGCACCAAAATTATAGAGCTCTAACCAGGTTTAATAAGAAGTCGCATGCGTTTCCGCCCCACAATTGGCCATCAAGTGGAGTAGCCTGCAATTACATGGGAAAACGCACTCAAAAACGCAAAAAACGCAAAATACTATTCAAGTTCATGTTGAAGGCCAGATCTCGGCAGTTCGGGGCAGACAAGAAAACAAGCTAAAAACGTGCTGGGGCATGCGTTTTGTAACTTAATTGAAAAGTGCGATACACACGCGCCAATCGCCAAGAGCCAAGAGGCAAAGCCAAAGCCAAGAGCAAGACCAAGCCAAAGTGGCCGGCTGACCAACTTCTCGTGTCCAATTGCGTGTCCCAAGCCGGCTCTCGGGCCAATCCCCCATCCCGGCGCCAAAAAGCAGTCATGAATGAATCAAATGAACCGAAGCTGTGCGTGGAAAATGGAAAATAAAACGACAGCGACAACGACAGACCGAAATCAAACTTAAACATTATAAAAATGCAAGCGTGCAATGCATTGAAAAAGAGCTTATGCAATGGGCCAATGGTGTGGACATGGAGTTGGCAGCTGCACGCGGCGAACGGGGATCGGATCGGAGTGGACCCAAGCAAAGCTGGCACCCTGGGAAACCGCAATCAACGTCGCTCTCGATTAGGATTTCGGCCATGCACACGAACAAGATTTATTAATTGCTCGCAGCCTGCTCGGCTTCAGCTCTTGAGCTCTCCAGCTCCATTCCCGTTTAGCCCGTCGCGTTAATCGCTTCGGCAGATGTCCGTCCGCGTTCCATGGTCCAAAGTTACTGCCTTTTGCACGCTTTGCGTGTGGAAATTCAAATTAATTGCCATACGTACTCGTACTCGTACAATTTGATGTTGTATATTTTGTATTTTGTGATTTAGTGTTTCGGATTTGGGTTTGTGGACTTGGTCTTTGCGTTGCGCTTGGCTTCCCTCTAATGAAGATGTCACGCCGGAAAGTGCCGATTGCTCAATGCCCATGTACGGGGACAACGACGACAAGTCCATTTCGTGCATAATTACCGCCACCACAGTTGGTTGGCTTGGTTTCGTTTGGATGTGGGCTTTGGGTCAGGTGGAGATATCGACACACTCTGTTGCAGAAGAAGGGGAAAAAACGGGGAGGGAAATGTAGAAATTAACTAAGGTGACAAAATTGGAAAAGATGAAAATAACTGCAATTATGTTTTGCTTTTAAATAAAAGAAAATGATAGTTTAATTTTAAATATTTGTTTCAGGCTACAAGTTCGTTGCCTAAGTCTTTCGATTTCAATGTTTAAATGTGCAGGAAATGGTTTTAAATCCATAAACATTGATGGTATACCAGTTCTTTAGCTTTTATAACCAAAATTTATTTAAGTATTTTAACAAATTAATTCCTTAAATAAATATATTTAAATATTTGTTTCTGGCTGCAAGTTTGTTGCCTAAGTCTTTCAATTTTAATGTTTAAACGAGCAAGAAATGGTTTTAAATCCATAAACATTTATGGTATACCAGTTCTTTGGCTTTTATAACCAAAATTAATTAAAGTATTTTAACAAATAAATTACCTAATTAAAAATTTAACTTATGTGAGGTTCTTCAGGAAATTCATTCATTTTTTTTAGGTTTGTTGAACCTTAACTCAAAAGTTCGAGTAATAAGTCAGCTAAAAGTGTAAGGTTAAAACTTACATTGACCTTTCACCTCAAACATTTTATTTTCCGCTTTCTGTTAAGTATATAATTGATAAATGTATAAGTAAATGTAAATTTCCAAATGCTTATCGTTCGGAATATGTAGGCCTTCCAGGAGATTCATTTAAGTCAGCACTTGGAGATTATTCCACACTTTAATCTGACAAGAGACCTAAACATTCCCAAGGCACCAAAGCTATCTGAAGCTGCTGGCCATGTCATTCGATATCGTCCCATCGCAACTGAACGGGCACAACAGTTTTTATTGCAGCTCTCTGTCGCGTCGCTGGACAGCGATTAGCGTTGGAGTCGGAATGGGAATAGGATCACGAGCTGGAGCTGGAGCTGGAGCTTGAAGCTGGATTTGAAGCTGGAACTCAGAGCAGCTGTCGCAATCGCTAGATTCGGGTCCAGCTGTAGTCCATACAATTGTCCGCGTAGTCAGTCACTCGGCAGGTCAGTCAGTGCACATGGCAAGTGCATGGCATGGACGACGTACACATGTCCAGTTGGCGACTAAAAATCAACTGCCCACATGCCCCGGATTGCGGGTTGCGAAAAGTATTTCTGCTAGATTTATCGCCGGCGATCGAAGGAGTCGCGAGTCGCAAATCGCTGAGTATTCGCGTGTCCATTACCATATTTATGAGGCATGTGCGTCTAGCGCTGGCTGGCTGGCTGTCTGGCTGGCTGACGCTGTGTTTGGCATTTTGTCAGACTCTAAACGATACAAATTTGGCCGACATGCAGCTGGTAACCAGTTTGAACTTGAACCCATTTCGATGGCAGGAAAAAGGAAAAGCGCCCTCCATAGCCGATTCTCACGCTGCAATTTGGCACTTCCTAGCGTCCAAATTGACGTTTAATAATTCAATTACAATTACAATTACAATTCCGATTACAATTACTCGTGCAATGACAATGGGGATGGATTAGGCAACACAATCTGCGGGGCAGCTGGCCACGAAGTCGCCAACTGACTCCGTTTCCCACCTATTAAACACAATTCAAAGTAATTTGAAGCGGCGGCAGTCCAAAGTCGTCCCAAGTCGTTGTTAATGTTGCCGAGTTGATGCTGATGTTGATGTTGATGTTGCTGTTGCTGTTGCACCTACTACATCCAAAGCACTCTGCACCAGCTATGTTCCAGCTCCGGAGCAGACCCGGCGATATTTGCGTTTGCCACTCAAAAGTCGGACGACCGGCCGTTCGAGCTGGGAGCTCTGAAATCCCGCAGCTCCCAGCTCACAGCTCCAAGATACGAGCTTCCGTGTTGAAAGTCAGCCAAAACGTTGCTCAATCGAGCATTGACCCCTCTGCCAAAATTGAGGGAGAGAGAGCAAAAAAAAAAAGCAAACTGGGCGTTGCTATCGCCGACAAAAGATAACAATAATAAGTCGTGTTCGGGGCGAGTTCAATTGTCTCGCCCAAATCACATTCACTTTTCCATCTACGTGTAGTTTTCACATAAAATTAATTACGCCCGACCAGGCAAATGACAAATCGTTTAAGCATAAGCAACAAGATTAATTAGCAGCTGCTTGCCTGCCACCTGGATATCCATCAGTCCCGGTTTTCCAGGCTCTCGGACTCAGAAACGCAAAATGCAAAACCCAAAACTCAAAACGCAAACTCCCTCTGAGTCATGCAAATTATTTAAGCTGAGAGCCAAGCTTCTGGAGCAGCGGGTCTGGAACATATCGAAAGTGCAGTGCACACAGTCCACTTTTCGATTACCTGTTGCGCTGGCCGAGCAATAAATATAATTTATTTTTATGCCGCATATTGGGAGCCAATCAAAATCTAAACACCCATAAATGCTGGCTCATGGAAATGGAAAAATCAAATTGAAAATATGAAGGGAGCAGCTTGGCAACCTGGCTGGAAATTATACAAAAACCAGAGCAGTTCAGGATAGGAATTTTAGAAGCCAATATGATCGAAATATAAAGATCAAGGAAACGAGATTTATACCTTACGATCTCTGATAGGCAAGAAGCAATTAAATAAGTAAAAAATTAGAAGGGGGTAGCCGGAATTCAATAAAACTGACTTCGAAATGCACTTAGTTTAACATTAAGTGGGTTTATCTATAGTATATATTTTATTTCATTGAATAAGTTTCTCAGAGAGATTGAATAAAACATATCCAAAGATATATGCATCTTATAAAGGCCTAAAAGCTACTATGCACTAGATATTATGAAGAAATTTAAATTTTATTATTTTCAGAAATTGGGGAATCTATTTCAAGTATTAGCAAAACAATCCTTTGATATTAAGGATAATTTCCTCATTTCAAAATCTCCTTTGTGGGGGCTAGTTGCATTTATGAATCAATTTTTATGCACTTTTAACTGGAAGCTATCAGCGGCATGACACTGCTATTATACCCCGAGTCCAAAGGCTATCAGCGCTTTCGGGCTAACGAGACAATGTAGCAGCTATCGTCGTCCGTCCATGGCCAACGCTAGTGATTTTTTATTTAGCTTTATATGCGCTGGCACGCTCACATGTTGCTGCACTTAATCATTGTTGTGGGTGGGTGGGTTTTCGCATGAGCAGCCGTTGGCCAACAGCGGCAGCAGCAGCACCAGCACCACACCGTCCACCGTGTCCACAGCTCGAGGCAGTAGTAGATGTCTGTCTGCGTGCCTCGATATCTGAATTGTGGTGTCTGCTGCTCCGCCAGAGTCACTGCATTGCAGTGTGACTTAGCAATTCAAGTCGCCCAATTACGAAATCATATCTAAGGTCATTTGTTTTGCTAATTTGTCTGAGTTCGAAACCCGGGTTCGGGTTCGGGGGGAGGCAGTACGCCCGGGAAGATAAGACCGCAGGCATTGTTCTCATACCACCACCATTACCTTAACATCAGCTAATTAGCCCAATTAAAAGCCACTAAATTAGCCAAAATCGATTGCTTTCGAATCAGGTACCGAGCTCCCGCGGCATTCGCGGAATTCCAGATGCAAACAGCACCACCGGCTGACGACATTGTGACGGCAACATGTGTTTACATGCCGCTGTTGGAGCCAAACTGGAGTACGTTGACTGGCCAAGAGAGGCCTGAGTGACCGGCTCAGTGGCTCAGTGGCCGAAGGGGAGAACCGCTGTGGCCAAGACAGATGGATCTAATTTGTATAGCTCACTTTTTAAAAGCCATTTCTAGAGGTGGTTCGTGCTCCTTTCCGTTTGAGCCATTTGTGGGTCTTACGTGGGCATAATCACTGAATGTTATCAGGTGAAAAACATGCTGTCAGCACTTAAATTTAATACAAATTGATTTGTAATTTGTTTGGTTAAGAAGTTACTTAAGTTTGAATCATTTATAATTGCTTATAGCTTAGTTTATCTTGAGTTGATAGATCCTAGTTTATTTGACTTTTCCCAGCAAATATTTATACAAATTAATGATTCAAATACTTGACCTTAAATCATTACTAGAACATCGTTTAAAAAAACCAGAAATAAATATCAGATATTTGCGAAAAATCTCACCATTAAATTTTAATAAAACATGACACAGTTTCCGCAATTTGCAGTCAAAATTTGTGGAGTAATCGCCGCAAATGGATTACAAACAGTCCATAACTTAAAGCCCCGATCAGATCATTAGTCAAAACTGTTCAAGTGACAGACCTGTAGCACTCTCTGTAGGATTGTGTTTCCCCCTAACGATCTCATGTTCGCCGATCTCGAGAACTCTTTAGCTGAAACCGATTCCTGAGCCACTGCCACTGTTTCCACTTTTTGAGATGTGGCAATAGACGACGACGACTCTCAGTCTCCGTCTCCGACTCCGTCTCTCAGTTTTCTGTCTGGCGGACAACAACTTTAGCAGCCACAACAAACACGAATTAATTAAAAGTATTTTTTCACAAGTCTCGTTGCTGGCTTGTTGGCAACTTTGCAGCCGCCTTGTTTGCATATTTTTTGATTATTTTGCTCAAACTGCTAACCATTTTTCAGAGCATATTTTGGCTAATAGCAATTAGCCTTATTGTTGCAGCCTGGCCTGGCCCACAGGGTCTCTGAATAGCATGTGCAGATATCCCTCGACGAATAACATATTAGTTTGCAGGCAAAGGCGCGGCCCATTAAACAATTAATGAAGCACAGAGGAGCTTTTGCAACATTTGCATGTGCAGGTTGCACTACTTAAGCCCAAGTGGTCATCGATTGGCATCGGACTTTGGCCAGAAACCCGTTCTATTAAGTCAAAACTGCCCTATGATTAAAGTCAGTCTGCCAACTGCGTGACGGCCTTAACTGAGACGTTCGACACCGTCCATGTCCAGGTCCCCAGGTCCACTCTACCGGCAGAGCAGCGCTCCGTGCCGACAGTCTATTGGATTTATGGACCAGTCGGCAGGCAATTTGCACAGCATGTGGCTTCCACTCCCACTCTCCGCCAGCCTTAAGCTCCATTAGCATCCCGGGCCACGGCGGAGATTGGGGTCAGCGGGAAAATAATCGCAGCCGTGATTGCTATTTAACAAATTTATCACACTTCGGCACAGTTGTGGCGGCTCAACGTGATGTGCATTGAATAAGGCGCACAGTTTTCGTGTTTGTGGCCTAGTGGCTTAATTCTGTTTGCAGCTTTGAAAGTCAATAAAAACAGAGCCCATAAAAGGAACTAACTAGCCTAGTTGGCCACGGGGAGTGAGTCTTTAGCGTGTCCACTTCCTGGAGCCATGGTGCAATCATGATTTTATTTAAACTGCAATTAAACTGCAGTCTTTCAGGTTTTTTTAAATTAACAATTCAAAGTGTAAATCACTTCCAACTCAAATTAAGTTTTGCAAAGCGGATGCCTGGTGAGATATTTAAATTAAAACAAAATTTCTTATAAAAAAAACTCTTTAAATTCCAAAATTACAGCTAGTTTATGGCAAGCAGGGAATATCCTTTGCTGATTTTTTCACAAATATTATTAGGTTTCTTTTTTGAACGTAGTATTATTTAGTTGTATTATTTATTTAGTCTCCCAAAGAATTAACCATAATTGTTAGCCTATGCCCTTATTTACAACCAACTTATTTGTCATAAATTCGTCTTGGCCTATTGCACCAGTTGGCGTGGCGAATTGCCTAGGTGCTTTGGCCATCGACCAGAACCGTAACCGAAAGCAATTGAACTGGAACTTTAAGCTGGCAGTACGGCAAATCCGACACTCCGGCTTTCTGGCACCATGCCTTTCGGGCTCTCTGGCTTCGTGGCTCGTGCTCAAGGCGACTGCACTTGACCGGGCCGAAAGCGAACCATGTGGCATTCTGCGTCTTGCGTTTGTTATTTAATTGTCGGCTTATGGCATTGGCACACATTTCCACGGCTTAATTGCTTTGGCCAGCGTGTAACCAGTGCAATTGTCTATATGTAACATAGTATGTGCTCCGATATCAAAGTATTAACCCCACCGATCTCTGTCCTCTTTCACTTGCAGTTAGTCACCATCGCCGCCGCCCTCTGCCTGTTCGTGGCCTTCGCTGCGGGTCAGCAATACTTTTTGGGTCAATTCCCCAGCAGGGCTCGCTTTGGATTCCCGGATCCTTTGACTCTGGCACAGCCCTCGGCCACACAGGTGCGGGATCCCCGACAGAACCGAGGTGAGTATGGGGTTATCTTGGCTTTAATTGGTGCTGGTAATGAATGAAAATTTAACATGAATTTATAATTGCAGGTCCCGTGGTGTTCCCTCCCTCCCCGCCAGATGCAGTGGATGAGTCCAGCGGCGTGGTTGTGGGTGCCTCCGGATACGGTTTCGTGCCGCCCCAGCAAAGTAATGCGAATCTCTTTAAGCGCACTGTCTGAGGCAGCTCTCCATACTCATCACAGTCACTCCAGCACCCACACTACACACACAACACACACACACACACACACTCACGCTCCTAGAGGAGAAAAGCTTTATTAGTGCAATATGTAGCCGAGTTTTTGTTGTTATTTCTTTGTTATTGTTAAATAATTGTCGAGTAATTTGCAATCAATCACATACACAATGTCTTATTCGCAGGAAAACGCTCTGGTTAAAGTAACAAATCTTCCACACACCGAATTACCAGTAATTAACACACCCACACAACACCTTAAAAAAAAACAAAGCACAAACTCAAGCACCTGCACTTGCACCAGCACCAGCACCGGAAACGGAAGTGCGTCCCTCTTAGCTAATTACAGACCCATCCCCTAACTCTGCACCAACTCCCAGATCCCAACTCCCAGCTCCCTCTTCCTCCCCCTTAAACAATGTAACATTTACTTAGTTTAATTAGCTTGAAAACCCAATGTTAATTCCCACTTTATTGTTTTGTATTTTCTTATGATTTCTGCTTTATTATAATTTATATTTCAAATTGGAATTGTATTATGATTTTATGTTTTATTTTTACCTTATTTTATTTGTAACCACAAGCTAAATTTAAATTTAAATTATGAATAAACCGAAAGATATTATTAAACAACAAAAATGAAATAAAACACACTCACCACCTCTTGTTTTGGCTCAAAATTCCTCCACTCCCTTGGCAGCCGGAAAAACGTTTTGGCACACAATATTATTTGTTCGTTTTGCCTTTTACGTTTGTCAATGCACCATTTGTTTATATTTCTTTATTTTTACATATGGATAAGCACTCCACTCCAGTGGTAGCAATTATTTTAAGCGCACATAAAACTAGCGCCTAATTAACACGGCTACAATCCGGCTTTGAAGTGCAGCGGCGCACTTAAACCACGACGCAGACGAAGACGGAACCTGGGAAACCATCGACTATGACCGGTCCGAATATGCTCTCCCCCACAGCTTCACACGCGGAGGAGCACAGTGTGAACTCACTTGGGAAGCCGCAGACGAACACATGTAGACCAAGTGGCCCATTGGGGGGAAGTCAGACAAAACGATAGGTAAATTCAAAAAGGGGAAGATAAGCTACATGGGGTATATCTTGGGATATTTGTTTCTTTAAAAACTTGAACATATTTTGAAATTTATCCAAAGAAATACTTGTCTTTATCTTAAAAATATATAATTTTTTAATGGTTAGAAGGAAAACCCCCTTCAAGGCTACTTAAGAACTCCTTTAAATATCTAAATATCAATATTTGATATGTTAAATATTGTAAGATATATTTTCAATGCCACCAAGCTTACTTTAACTAAAGTCTTTACCACTTTATGGGATTAAAAGCAAAGGGTTTAGGCCGCTTTTATCCTATAATCGCAGAACAAAAGGCTTCTCTTTACCAAAATACCCTCAGTTACCGTGAAATCCCAATCGTTGACTTAACGATCCCAGCAGAAGCAGGTGCTGGAGCAACAATTGCTACTACTCCAAGCGGAGTTTTAACGGAATCTGGTCTAGTCTCGGAGTAGAGGAATGGAATGGCTTGAAGCCACGGGACAGAGCAGACGCCGACCAGACGAAGTCAATGATATGCGCGACTAATGCGACTCCGCGGCTCTGTCTTGGCTTTTGCCGCATGCAAAATATGTTGGCAGGCGAGCAGACACAACTCTTTTTCTTTTTTTTGCATATCGATTTTGAGTCGGAGGCAAACCGAAACATAAACAGAAATGGAGCAACTTTTTCTAACTGAGCTGGAGGACTAGGACTTCGACTTCGACTTCGACTTGGACTCAAACAAATGAATGGGGAGACATTTCACAATGAACTGGAACAAAAAGCGTAAAGCGAACGAACACAAACGACGCTAAGTTGAGATAATTTTTACAATTTGACAATTTATGCACGATCGCTGGGCCTGAGACTCGGACGCGGACATGGCCTGGCCATTGTGTAATTAATTTTGCATGGCAAAAGTTCTCTCTCTCATGCGCCGCCGAAGCCACAAACGCTGACTGAGGCCACAAATGGTTACGCAGTGGGATTCGGCTTCCTGATGAGGACTGCCTGCGGCTAGGTGGCCGAGGCCTGCCGGCAGGCAATGGTAATGGTAATGGCAGCTCCAATCTATAACTGAAGCCGCCGCGTAACAATTGCCCAAGACTGGCGTAGATTAATGGCAGCACCCGCGATCCCCGCCTGGTTTAGTTCCAGTCCTGCATTCGACCAGCGAGTGGCTTTGCTGACGTTGGGCAATTCCAAACCGCAGCCACCCACTGCATTTACACTAACAAAGAAAAGTTTATTGAAGAAAAGACATATTTTTTAAAATCCTTGTCTAATGGGAGATAAAAGAATTATCTTGGAGCACAGCTGCCCATACAGAACCCCGAGGTATTTCCTCTTGAAGCTGCTTCTGGGAGCTTTCTTTGATAAATGCTTAAAGAAGATATTTCAAATGTAAAGAGCTTAAGTCATAAATGGCCTTAGTGTATGCAGTGAAATGCAGTGTATGCAGCTAGTGGGTTTTTTGGTCAAGAGAAGTGGCCTAATGTGACCGACATTCTGATCAAAGTGGCAGCGTTGGGCGTTGTCAGGCGGACGGACGACTTGCTTGACAATCAGAGGCGATCGGGCCAATGACTGTGTGACGTCGACTCTGTGATTTGATTGCAATTGTGATGGAGATTGACAGAACGCGAGCTTAGAGAAGGGGGACGGGTTCAACCTTCGGGCCGCGTCATTGGGTGACGCCCACGCTTGGAATTCAGCACTTGGCAACCGCAACTAATATCCCCCAATACTCCAAGTGCACTTGCCCAACAACAAATGCCATATTAATCACGTCGAGTGAGAAACCCAATTAAAATCGCTTTTGTTTGTCCGAACAGCAGCGGCAGCGGTGGCGGTGGCAGCGGATCCGACGTACTTTAGCACCACGTTCCAGAGCCCCGACACCGCCTATGCGACGTATAACTTCTTCGGTAGTCCGTACACCACGCGATTTAGGTACTTTTGAGGCGGATGCGGATGCAGATGCGGATGGAGATGGAGATGGAGATGGAGATGGAGATGGAGTTTAAGCTGAGGCCAGAACCCAAAAAACCGAGTCATGTTGAGTAGTCAGTAGCGGAGAGCGAGGAAAACTGATTGGAGACGGAGAACTAGGAGCAAGAGCTGGAGACTAGAAACAATTGTTCATGTAAATAAATGCGTTAACTCTTATTAACAAACCAATAGGCACAACGTCTTTAAATTGAATGCGAAAAGGAACTAAAAAGAGAAGACTTAACGATGAGTATTTGCTTGATAATGCGCAGGATCTCCTTAACTGTCGTGTAAGCTATTTAATTTTAATAAAATAAAAAATAAAACAATGAACTGTATTGTTAATCTTTGATTTTAATGGTTTTTCTTCTTAAATTTCTGTAAGTTTCTTCTGTAAGCATTTCTGAAATTTACTAAGAGTTCGATTGGCACACAAAAGACTTGGGAAACGAACTTGTGAGCGTGCTGGCAGATCATTTGCATTGCGGCGACCTAATTGCCTCATCCCTCTAGCTGCGAAATTGGCAGCCAATCAGCGATAAGGATAACTGGAGTATTGGCAATAAAAGCAACTGACGCGGAGCACGCACATCGCCAGGGCATCGTCAGTGGCTATGGAATGCTGCGAATGCGACTCCCAAAGCCAATTGCGGAAAATCTGTGCACACTACACTGGCGGCGAAACCAAAATGACATGACAGGCAGCGCCACAATTGCATGTTGCTCTAGCCGAAGCCGTTGCCATTGTATGCTAAATTACGTATACGCCCGGGCGGCCAGGGAGCAAGAGACAAAGTCAGGCCGCCGGGCGGTGTTAATTTCCAGTGACACTGGCGATGTTGGGACCAGAGGTTGTCCGCTGAACGCTATATTTATTTATTTTATTTATTTATTTGTATTTCTGCGACTGTCAAAATCTACAGAGACCCCGCCCGCACCCTCACTTGCTCCCCGACCCACCGTTTTATATAAATAGAAATAAAGCAGTAAAAAAACGCTTACAATTCTCGGGCGGTTTCCCAACAATGGGCAACCGGGGATCATTAGCAATGGCATGATTCACAGCCAAATAAAAGAAACCGAATGGTGTGCATTTGGAAGCGGGAAAGGGAGGCAACACCGTGCTGTGGGCGGCCAGCCAAGTTTGTCATAATTTTGTTTTCATTTGAAACAGGGCAAGCGCCGCCAATGGCGTTGATAACCTTGTTGACCGACCACAAGAATTTCCAGCAAAAACGACAATTTGCTGACTGCAAGTTCATTTCATGCTCTGACACCGCGGGCAATAGTTGCATAAATGAAAATGAAACCGTGAAAACATAGGTACGGGACCCAAAATGTGTGACAAATAAACAATCTAAACACTCCCGGGTCCCGCCCCAGCGGCCAGCAACTCTCTGATCCCATTTCAAAGTGTCGCTGAAGTCAGAAATCACGTAGCCGCTGCCGAATGACCTTCAGGTGATTTGCAAATAATGGTTTTCAGTTCAATTCCGTCTTGCAATTAGCAAATTCTATAAAGTAAAGCCCGCAGCCAAGACCGGCGGAACAGTGGCAGTAATTAACATAATTCCAAATTTACTATCACTTTTAATTGCTCTGCATTCGCGACTCCGGCCTGGCCTTTCCAAATCCGCCAGCGATGAGCGATATTGTCGCAAACTCCGAGGCATAAGTAATCACAGGTTTCTCATACATCACGTGTGTGAATTAAGTTCTCTTAATCAAAGTTGGCGACCGTGACATGGTGGTAAAACAGTATTACAAAGGCAAGTAAATAATGATACAAGAATTTGATATAAATTATAATTTAATTGAAAATATTAGAGATAAATATCTTATTTTAAAAAGGCTTTAAATGTTTGGATTGAATTATATAAATTTCAAAATGTAAAGTATTTATTAATAATATTTGCCTATATTTATAGGAGAGTTAGGAACATTGTTGTACAACAAAATTAAAACTACCTTGAAAATAATTATCAGAAATTTCGTATTTATAAATAAAAACTAAACTCAGCGCTAATGGGAGGCTCAAGACAGGGCTGTAATACTTTACCTTATAAACACTAAATATAATAATTAATTCAATTCAGATTAATAAATTCACTTTGTACAATTCAAAATTTGAAATGAAAAGCTTGGCGGTTATCCCAACAAATGTGGCCAAATGTCGAAAATACCGTTGTATGTAAAACCTATAATGCTTTGGTCACACTAAACTAATGCACTGCGAATATTCTAGATTTAAGCGAATTTTTATGAAACCGAGTAAAAACTAAGCAAAACATAGTCAAAATGCAACAATGCTACAACAGAGGCTGCGGTCAGCTCTTTGACCCGGCGACCAACACCGATGGTAAGACCCCATCTTTCATAAAACACCGCACATGTGATCAGATGTTTTCCCCTTCTAAGAATCATGCCGGCACCATCCGGGCGAACCGTTCTTCCACGACGCCTACAAGGGCTGGGGCTGCTGCAACAAGAAGTCCGTGGACTTTACTGAGTTCCTGAACATCAAGGGCTGTACGCTTTCCCAGCACTCGAACATCAAGCCGCCAGAGCCAGAGAAACCTGTGAAGGAGGAGTGCGACAAAGACGAGGTCATTGAGGTGCGCGCTCCCATTAAAGAGGCTCTACCCCGGCCGCCCATCGAAACCGCGCTGACCGTCCTTCAGCCAACGGTAGCGCCTGCCTTAAAGTCTGCCGTTTTTGCAACGAAACCGGCCGCGGACGCAGCACCTGCCACAAAATCCAGCGACTCCATTGAGGTGGGCACCAGCTGTAAGAACAACGGCTGCACCTACTCCCGCACGGGCACCAGCAGCGACTACGGCGAATGCACCCACCATCCGGGCGTCCCCATTTTCCATGAAGGCATGAAATTCTGGTCCTGCTGCCAGAAGCGAACCTCGGACTTTGCCCAGTTTATGGCGCAAAAGGGCTGTGTCTACGGCCAGCATGTTTGGGTTAAAGAGGTGCGTCTTAGCAAGCTTACCGGAAATTCTCATACAATCCTTTGCTGTGTTTACAGAACGAAGACAAAAAGGTTGTGCAGTGCCGCTACGATTGGCATCAAACCGCCACGAATGTGGTGGTGGCCATTTATGCCAAGAAGTATCACCCCGCTCAGAGTCTGGTTGAGGTGAATCCAATTAGACTACATGTCAATCTCGTTTTCCCCGAGCAGGATAATGCCAGGTTTGACTTGGACCTAGAACTGCGTGGCGTAAGTTCTAGAAAAATCAGAATCCCATAGCGGTCACTACATTTATTACTGCTCTCTTATAGATTGTTGATGTAAGCAAAGCAAGTGCCCAGATGCTCGGCACCAAAGTGGAGATAACGCTGCCCAAGAAGGAGCCCGGCTCTTGGTCAAAACTAAATTTCCCTCGTGATAGTCTGCCGGCTGCCCGTAAGAGCCTGGCCGCAGAGAAGCCAAAACAGGAAGATGATGACAGCGACGAGGACTTTGACCTAGATGACATTGAGCCGGTGGCTAGTCATGGCCTTAAGCTTTCGGACTTGAGTTTGCAGAACCCGAACAGCTTGGACTGATGAATAAATAAAACAGTTTGCATTTAAATGTTATAAACAATATACGAAATGTTCTTGGAGAAAAGTTTATTTTACAATAAAGGCAGCGGCAACGGCCAAAATCTAATCATCGTCGTCGTCGGCTCCGGGCACCCAATCCTCGTCGTCTTCGTCGTCATCGAGGTCTAGCTCGCCCAGATCTTGGAACAGCGCCTCGTCGATCTTGACATTTTCTATATTCTCGCCTGCCTCAAGCAGGTACTTGATGTCAGAGTCGTTGAGGGTGTTGTCGCACATGAAGAGCTCGCGACCGGTGAGCTTTTTGGACACATTGTTCTTCTCCCGCTTCGCCGCAATGCCCGTGGTGTCCTCAAAGTCCAGCTTCCACTTCATGAACGATTCCACAGTCACGCGCGTACCCTCGAACTTCTTGCGTTCCTCCTCCTCGACCTCCTTCAGCTTCTGAAGCCGCTGCTCCTCCTGATGGAACTTGTGCTCGTCCCAGCGCTCATTCAGCCACTCCTGGGCGCTGCTCACCAGCGAAAATATCATTTCCATACCCAGATTCTCCTCGATTGTCTGACGCAAGTGGTCCAGCAGACGCGACTCGAACGCGCCCTCAAAGTTTTCCGGCTCCTCGATTTCCACCAAAGGCGCCGCATCGGGGTAATTGGCTGTGTATGTAAAGACCAGTTTGCAGGACAGACCCTTCTCGCTCTCCTCGGCAGTGTACTCCTCTGTGGCAATGGGAATTTGGAATTTGTGAAACGGCTCCGTGGCGAGAACTGTAAAACAGATGAAAACAAAGATGTGAGCTCGGACTTGATGGAAACGCTCAGCTACTTACTCTCCATTTCGCCACAGTAAATGGAGTCCAGAGCTTCGACCTCGTTGGCCTGATCTTCCTTGTAGTTTCGACTCATATTGTTGTGAGCTTAACAAATTTAACAAATAAATAAGAGTAAATCAATCAGTCGCCGCGCCGCTTTGAGGTTACTTGCTGGTGTCTCTTAATACACGGTCAGACCGCATGAGGAAAGCAATTTGCATTAAACTTGAAATTGAGGCAGCGCTTGAGAAAGTGAGTATAAATTAATTAAATTACCTTCTAAGCTTGTAATTTCAATAAAAGCAGTAAATCAACCAATATTGTTATTGCAAACCTATTTTAGTATATTTGTCATTTAACAAAGTACTGTCATGCAGCTTGACCGTTCCGACAGATGAGACCAGATTTAAACAGCGTTGCCAGATCACAATAAAAATACGTTTTCTAATTAAATCTTAACAAACTTTATCTTAATTTATTGAACAACTTTGTGCTTATGTTATATGTATGTTGTTTGTTCAACCGATAAAAATCAGCTTACATAAAAATGAAATTGTACATTTGTATCTTTTAATACTAATACCTTGTCGTCGACCTGCAACATTTTTGATTTCCGAGAAACCTTATCGATCGGGAGCCTCCAATCTTGAAAATAGGATAAATTAGTCTGGAATTGTTGTATTTAAACCAAATTCTTACTTGTGCACCGTGATAAAGTTGCTGGCCTGGACCTCAGTGTCCTGGGGCGTTAGGAAACAATACTGACGGTTTTTGCACTCCATTCCCTCGTTGATGAGGATTTCCGTAATAAACTTTCGGTTCACTTCATCCTAATAACAAAATATATATTTTAAATATTAAAATAAAAATAAATAAATAAATCATTCTCACCGTAAATACATCATATTCGTCAAGGAAGTAGAACGGATGATCTGAGGTGCTCCAAAGTCCTTTTAGCAACGAAACTGTGGTAAACGAGCGTTCACCACCGGACAAGCTTCTGGTATTTGATGTTTCATTCCCACTGGGCGGAAAGACATTAATCTTCCACGTCTTCTCCCTGTCATTGGTATCGAAGCTCACGTTAAATTTGCGCATTGATAATGCTTGCTGCAAAGAACATCAATAAACTAATTAAATATTTATAAAAGAACTAAGACTTAGAACTGTACCTCAAATTGAAACTGAACCATGGTGAAGTAGTGATGGCGCGATCTCTGGAACAGCTGCGCCCGCTGATGGTACGCTTGGCGCAACTTTTTGATCACCGATTCCACAACACTGAACTGCTTTGCCTGTTGTGCTAGATTGTCCCTTAGCACGGACAACTCACTTTCCACCTCATCAACATTATAGTTGAGCTGTTCCACCTGTCTGATCTTTGATTTGTAGCGACTAATCAACTCGCGGATGCTTTCCTCCGACTGTGTCGTGGCTATGAAGTTACCCAGTGGCTCAGCCGCGGCGCGAGCCTTCTCTAACTCTACCAACGTAGTCGCCTTCAAATCTAGCATTTTCTTTTCCACCTGCAACGTTTTCTGCAGGCAGCGAGTGTTTTCATCAAAGTGAAGATCAAGGCTACGGATCTTAGACATGACTTCCTGAAACTCAGTGTCGACGGTGGAAAGTTTTTGGTTTATGTCTTCAAGGGCCTTCATCTCATTAGCCTCTTCTTGGCGAAATTGTTCCTTTTGTTCGTTTATCTCGTCCAGTTTTTTCTGTAGCGCTTCGCGTTCTTCCTTGCATTTTTCAATCTTCTCACCGCTGTCGCTTAAATGCGTTTTCTAGTTAGGAAATAAATTAAAAGGTTACTTTATTAAAGGCTTTTAGAATTCAAGACCTACCAGTCGGTCATATTCCGGAAGCTCTGGATAATCATAGTTTTCCAACTCAATTTTCTGCTGCATTGCTTGATTATTCCTAGACTGATGCTGGCCAATTGAGATACTTCTCTTTGAGATCTCTTGGTTGGTTTTATCCAAAATCTTTTTCTGCTGCCAATAATCCGATTCTAGAGAAGCCTCCTTCTCCTTAATGGCATCCTGCTCCATGTGGAGCTGGCGGATGCGATCGTCTACATTTACATGAATAAATCTCGCTGGATGTATTTTATTGGAGTAGACCGCATAGTTGGGCGATGGTATGTACTCGAGTCCCAGGTTCGGTACTAGAACTCTCGTCAGGTTGGGAGGCACATTCTCGGTGTCCGAGGTGAGGAACTCTGCAATCTCCTTGGATTCGGTCACCAGGACCGTCTCAATGCGAAGAATGTCGATGAGGTAGTTCATTACCACAGGATCGTCACAGCTAACAAGGTAAGAATTACAGTTGGAGTTAAATAATGAAGCTTAAGACAACGAAAAGACAAAACCAACCTGATTTCATCTATCAGCACTGTGGTATTTGGTGTGGTGGGCCGCACCTTGTGTCTGGACACATCGTAAACGCGATCTGTGAACGAACTGGTGATAATGGTGGGAACATTGCCATTGTGGTACTTGTTTTGCAGTAGCGTCCGCAACGCCTTGCACTCTCTGTCCGAACTGACGATGTATGAGCGCAGGCAGGAGAGCAGCTGGTTCTCCACGAGGTCGCGATACTTGGGATTGGGCGCACTGATGTACTGGCCCAGCGGGCCGCGCGGCATCTTATGCAAATTGGCGCCGGCATACTGAGTGCGCAACGCATGAACCACTTGAATCGCTTGCTCACCGTACACGGACAAAGTGTTGGATTTGTTTCGGGACAGCGTCTCAATTTCCCATTGCATGTTTTCTGCAAGGACTTGAAGCTAAAGCAAACGCTTGTTTATTAAACGAGAAGCAAACTTACGCTTAGATTTATGCAGCTGGGCTCTCTCAATTTTTACACAGTCGGCCCGCTCCTGAACGGCTGTAAGTTCGCGCTTCATGTGCTGCTGCTCTTCCCGCAAACGGGCGATCAACTCGTCACTTTCAGCCACTTGCTTCTTGAGAGCCTCTATTTGCTTGGCGTGCTCCTCCCTCTGCTCCTTCACCCGATTAAAGTCGGCATGGTAGCTTCCAATATGCTTCTCACAGGCAGCGTATGTGTGCTGTTCCTCCCGCATTCTTCGCTGCGCATTATCAAGTTGGGCTTTCACAGAGCTGATCTTCAAAAGAAGATCTTGCACAGACTTTTTGGCCGTCCTTACCTTCAGTTCTTGTGCCTTGTAGGAATCTAAGATTACCTTTTTAGTCGTCTCAAATTGGCTGTAATTTGAAAGATAAATTACGGTTTCTGTTAAAGATATCACGAAGCATATGCGGCGTGCACATACTTAAGTTGCTGAGTGAGAGTGGCTTGGGTGATCTCCTTTTTGGATGTGGTTTGCTCTAGCTTGGCCTTTTTGGCTTCTATCAGGCCAATCGAGTGCTCCAGCTGCTCGAGCTCTACCTGAGAGCGTGTCACAGCCAACCAGGCCAACTTAACCTCGGATTCATTCAGTTTTACCTGGGAATTACACACTTAAGTCCAAGTTCATTCAACTTATTCAGAGCTCTTACCTTAACGACTTCTTTATCCTTGAGTATTGAGAGCTTCTCCTCTACTGCCTCGACTTGTTTTTCCACGACTTCCCTTTTCTGTTAAAAAGGAAACAAACGCATCAAAATGGGCCTAAGATTATAGACAAAAGCGCAACATACTTTTTCCAAGTGATCCAAGTCTTGGCTGAAGTGGCGTCGCTGCTCATGACATTGTAATAAGCTGATAGCGCACACATCGAGCTGTGTTGCCTTCATCAGAAGTTTGTAATTAGATGTCGGCTCCAATCTGTAAACAATTGCGAAAATGTGCTGTAGTTGCAATCCTGGTATCGTGGTGTTGGTGTGAATTACTTACTCTTTGAGGAACTCTCGCGCTGCCTCCTGATTCAACACAAATATGGGATTCTCCACGTTAATGCTAAAGCAGAGCAGCATGCGACGGATTTCCGCCACTTTCTTGGACACACTTCGACCCCGAGCATCCAGAAGGTCATAGGTCGACGATGACTGCCGGATGTGGCGCACCACCGTAAGATGGGGCCCGAAGGTTTCCGCTTTGAAAGGCCGCAATCCCGAATTCGACAAAGTTATGGCAACGGTGGCGCTTGCCTCTCCGTTCTTTATTAGCTCTGCAATATGATTTTTGCGATAATACACGATTTATTGAGCAAATATTGTACCTACTCTGTATGCTGCTAGCCCGGCTGGTCACCCGAGCACTGCTGGTCAGTCCCAGCGCCAATGCCGTGATCACAGCGCTCTTGCCGCTGCCATTGTTGCCCACCAGGAAGTTGATATTTGGGCCAAACTCCATGAACAGATTGGAGTGACACATGAAATTCGTAAGGCGCATGGATATGACTTTACCGCAACGATTGAAGGCGTTCGGTATGGACATCTCCGACTGAAAGAGGTAAGTGTGCTGTTCAGTAAAGGCTTCATTATTAGGTGTTGTAATTCCTACCGTTAGATTCATAGTGGAGGCATTCTGCGACATGTTTCGGCCTGAGTTACGCGCCCTTGCGCTTCTCGATTTCGCAGCCTGCGAGGTAGACGCTTCCTCAAAGCCATCCTCCTCCTGAGATGCGGGCTCAGCCACCTGCCTGCTTTTTTTACGACTTGGAGCTTCGGTAGAGGTGTCGCTATCGGATCCAGAAGTCGGCGCTTTGCGAATCCGGCCGTTTCGGCGACTTCGCTCCATTTGGTATGTTTATCTAGCACCGACAAAAAAGCGCGGGTTGATTTTGAAGTAAGCAATACCTGGTTTTAAAAATCTTAAGAACCTTACTTGGATTGAACTCTTTTCGAATAAGGAGTCTTCTTCTAAGTGGCTGGTACCCGGATATTCGCTAAATAGAAGCGCAATAGTGAAAACTAATTGCGGAAATTTCGCCACAGAAATCTGCGTCTTAGAGCTGGGATACTATCGAAGGTACTATCGATGTATCGAATTTTTGCCTTTCTGAGCAACCATCGATAATTTCCCAGCAAGTGTGACCAGGTGAGGAATATAAAATTACTACATTCATTTAAACACAGTGAACTCTCGATTGTAGGTGAAATTTACCAGGAGCTTGTAAATTAAATGCGGAAAGCAACATTAAAACGAGAAATGAGTGAACTAAAGCGATGTAGTATTTCTTCTAGTCTCTAGTCCCACCCATGAACATATTTCTAGGTTTCTCCAGCGCAACGATTGGCAGAAAGGAAGATATAATCGATATGTTACAAAAAAATCGAATATATCCAGCGCCATGTCCGGTTCAGAAGACGACGATTGGTTCAATCAGGATGAGGACGATCTTGTCCAGGGTTTGGAGCAAAAGGTGAAGCAGCTAGAGCTGGAGAAGAATGTGGAGCACATAGAATGTCATGCCCCCGCGGGTGAGTACTCACCGACTTCTATTAGCGGCGCTTGTGAGTGCAAGGTGCATTTTCAGTGGGGGATTACCTGAAACAGCTCAATTTGGAGGCCAGTGCAACTGATGGGGGCAGCAAAGTTGCCGCCGATCGCTTCTCTCTGACCGACTTCACCAACGGTCTAAAGATGTCGCCCATCGATATGTTCCTCTACTTCTTCTCCGAGGATCGAGACTTGTTTGTCAACCAACTGGCGGGCAATGATAGCTTGAAACGTGTGTCCCTCTTTGTGGAGGTCTTAAAGTCTCTTTGCCAACTGGAGTTGGGCGGCTTCGATGATGTATTCCTATCCACTTTCGCCCGGCAGTCGGTGCTGCTGGACAAGGTCAAGCGTCTGCTTCTAACCCTCCTGTCAAAAGCTTCTGGAGGGAAATGCGATGCCGAATCTGAACAGCTGTTGCTGGGAAACATGAAGTGGTTGCTCTTGCGAGCCCATAAGCAAGGAGTTCTTAGCTCCGAAGGTTACGAGCTGGTTGACCTCTACAAGAAGTTGGCCCCTCTCCTAAAAAGCGAGTCATTTGATGATCTTGAAGCCTTTGACGGCACTGTATCGGCTAAAGGTGTAAAGGATGAGATCTACCCAACGCTGGACCAATGTCTGGGGAAAGAAGAACCCAAAGAAAATCCTGCTGTGCCCAACAATGTGGAACAATATATAAGAAGGCAGCGTCATTTGCTGCGCCAAGACTTTTCTGCTCCTTTACTAGAGTTTGTGCAGCGGCTACGGTCTGGAAATGATATCAAGGGGCTGGAGCGCCAAGGCCTTCTGTGGCCCGGTACGACTTTAGTCCTAAATCCTGAGTTTGCCGAGTCGCAGCGTCACAGCTTGGTATTTATGAAATTGGAATCTCCAGAGGTCGACAAGAAAATAATGATAAACTTCATAAAAAATATAAAATCTGGGGCCTTGCTTTGCCTTACGACGAGCCTTGAATTTGGGGATCTCATTCTGGTCACTGTGGGCTACACGGAGCCGAACAGACTCAAAGAAGGACGTGTAAGTAATACAATTATAGTTCGGCAACCATTTTCCAATTGCATTAATTGTTCCTTTCTCAGCTGAGTGTCGAGATTGTCAGGCAGCACAATATAGGCAAAATCTATGATTGTCCCCTAATTATGTTCGAGACGCCAGTGTTTTTTGAGCCGTATCTTAGGGTCCACAATTACCTGAGTACCTGCAGTACGGAGAAATTTCCCATGCGACGCTATATTGTGGAGGAAGAGGTCTGTAACTTAAATATAAAAAATAAAGTAATTTAAATATTATATTATTTATTGTTTAGACGGAGATACGACCGCCGGCCTACATTAGGGCAGGAGCTAAGCTCGCCTTCAACGGGAAACCCTTTACACTGAGCAAGTTGCCAAAGGATCTGCCCTTTAATGAAAGGCAGCAGACAGCATTTACTGATTCCCTACAGAGGGAGTTCTGTATTATACAAGGACCTCCAGGCACTGGCAAAACGCACCTTTCCGTCGAGTTGGTCAATTGTATGATACAGAACGCAAAGGCCTTGGGCACCGGACCCATAATTGTACTTACATACACCAACGACTCGCTGGATAAGTTCTTGGTTAAGATATCGCGATACACAAAGGAAGTTCTTCGCTTTGGCAGTCAGTCGCGAGACCCGCAAATATCCAAGTTTAACGTGCGTACCATGGTCAATACGGAGTTGGTGCCACCACGCCTCAAACGAATTTGGTGGGTGGTAAACTGTGAGTACAAGAAAAAGTTCCAGCGATTGCAGGACCTATATACCAAATTCGATGGCAGCGAGGAGAGCTACCAAGAAACGCTGGTGGCCCAGAACGAGCTGCAACAGGTGGCTGAGCGTATCGAGACTTTGCGCTCTGTGTTTCAGTACTTTTTGGCCAGGAATAAAGATCTGCTGGCCATGACCACCACCTGCGCTGCTCGCCTCAACTTCCTTTTCCGTCTACTGCAGGCCAAGTGCGTGGTCTTCGAGGAAGCGGCTGAAATCCAAGAGGCACACATCCTGGCCTGCCTAACGCCGCACACGGAGCACGTAATTCTCGTCGGCGACCACAAGCAGCTGCAACCATTCAGCGGCAGCAATCAAGTGCCTCAAATCTCCCTCTTTGAACGCCTCATCGTGGCCGGTATGCCTTTTACTCTGCTCAATACGCAGTATCGAATGAGGCCGTGCATCGCCCAACTCTTGGTGCCGAGCATTTATGACGAGCTTATCAGCTCGGACTCTGTAAAGGCCTACAAAGATGTGCGTCTCATGGAGCAGAACTTATTCTTTGTAAATCACAGCCAACCTGAAAAGCAATCCCTAGACATGTCCTTTGTAAATACATACGAAGCTGAGCTTGTGGCAGAGCTGACTGAGTTTCTTGTTGTAAAGGCCAAATACTTGCCCAGTGATATTGTGATCCTCACGCCTTACAATGCACAAGTGGAGTGCATAGTAAAGAAGGTGCGTATAACCCAACCCTAAATTGTATTGAAACCTTAAAGATAATAATGTTAATCCGTTATAGATTCCACGAAAATATCGCACGAGTGTCCAAGTAGCCAGCGTTGACAGTTTTCAGGGTCTAGAAGCCAATATTGTGCTGCTCTCCTTGGTGCGCAGCAACCCATCCGGTAAAATCGGATTCCTACGTCAACCAAATCGAGTGTGTGTGGCTCTTTCCCGAGCACGCTGGGGTCTGTATATCGTCGGAAATCTTGAGATGCTACAGCAAGGCTGTCGAAAGCTTTGGAAAACAATAGCCAATCGTCTGGAGGAGAACATGGCCATCGGCGAAGCCTTTCCCACAATTACCAGTGCCTAAGTAGCAAAAGAAAAAAGGATTTGTACATTTGATTCTCTCTTTACTTTATTTACTTTATGGTGAGTGGGTTTCGATGAATGATGATCGCCTCCCGCCGATCTGCGGCGTATCGTTTACATAATTATCTTGTATACCACGGGTTCATGGATACTTAATTATACTTCTCTTTACGACATTTATTTTGTATTATTTGCTGCACGCATATATGTACATAGCTTATATTTATATAAGATCTCTTTTTTAGGTCTACATATGCACAATAGTGGTGGGTGTTATTTAATTATTTTGCCATAGTATCCGAGGGGCGGAAAGTTAGGTAAAGATAACTCTAATCTCTTCTGTTCTGTTCTCATCTTATGTCTCCCAAGTAAAGCTTCTCAGTTTTTGCTGGAAATTAAATATAATTTCAACTAAAGGTCATCTGACTTCTGGTTAAACCTCAAGTCGGCATTAATTTCACGATATATTATAACTTTCGGCCCCAAAAAGATATTGATTTGATTTTGTAACATCCATATAGACGTACCCTCACGTGAAGGCCAAACGACCAGTATTTAGTGCTATATTTAATGTTTTACATTACAAGAATCAGCGCTGTATTATAAACTAGTTACAGGATCTACTTCACTTTGCACATCCGGACAGTAACCGGTACGATAATTGTGTGAGTATGTTGTGTGGCTCGAATAGTAACTTCTGTACACAGGTTGTAGGTCGTGTTTCTTTCTATGGGTTTACACAGTGTTTCATTAGCATGCTTATGTTTCTTGTTTAATTTTTACACAATCTATTTTTACTTTTCACTTAATGCTTAGTGGGTTATGGGACACTTTTGGATATTCCTCTGGCGGTTAAACGATTTATGTATGCAAGTGTGTCGATTATATGTATATGTACGGATTTATTATTCGATGAAAACGTAAAGTTGATAAAATTAAAATGAGAGAAGCGCGGAAGAATGAGTGCAGCAAGTAAATGATATATTCCTTCCTATTACGATTACGATCCTAGCGAATGAATGGGTGGTTGCATCGGTGAACGCACTTTGCGATCCAGCGCACAAAGCAGCGAAGCCTCCACAACGTCGTCAGCTTATAACTTAGGGTTCTGAGGGGGACAATGGTTGTTTGGGATGTTTTGCTTGGTAAATGGACTTGGGGGGCCGGGGGGTTCGAAATCGTATCTAACTCTAAAACTGAATCTTGATGCGAGCAGAGCGCCACGTCAGTTGGGAGAGGGATGCGTGGCGGATGCCTGTTTGTCCGCGGGTGGCTGCGTAGGATTGGCTGTCTTTCTCGCCGGTCCAAGTGCGGCTGCCAGACGCTGGCTTCCGCTATTGCTGCAGCTGCGTCCCCTGTAGCCGCCTGGTATCATGAGGCCTCCTAAGCCGCCGCCGCCGCCGCTTCCACTTCCACTCCCACTCCCGCTCCCAGTTCCAGGCCCACTGCCGCAGCTCCCCCCACCGCTGGCGACCGGTGTCCGAGCGGACGCCGGCGCCGCCGTCGTTGTCGTCATCAGGGTGGTGGTGCTGGTGGTGGTGGTACTGTTGCTGGTAGTGGGTCTGCCGCGCCGATTCTATTGCTACCGGCGATTGATCAGCCCGTTGGGGGGCGCCTGCTGGCTGGCCGTATGCATCAGCTCCAGCTCGACAAGGAGCGGAAAGTGATCAGAGGGTATATGCGGATGGGGGCAGCCCACTACCTTGTTCTCGCGCAGCCAGTCATTGGAGACGGGTCCGAGTAAGCCCAGCGGCACCATGCCCGTCTTCGTATAGAAGATGTAGTCGATGATGCCCTTGAAGTCAAACGTGTAGTTGGTGTGCGGCATAATGTCTTCGCTGTAGGCGGAGGCCAGCTTGAACGAGTGCGTGAACTCGTTGGTGTCGTTCGAGAGCAGCCGCTGCAGACAGGACTTGTAGCCCATGTCCTTAAAGTCCAAATGGTCCATGTTGACGCGCCCCTTGCCGAGGAACTCCACAACGCCCGAGTCCGGCAGCGAGTTAAAGTCGCCGCACAACAGCAGCTGGACAGCATTCGAGTCGTTCTTGTGCCCAGGTCTAAAGCTGTGGCTAGCCTCGTCGATGATCGTCTTCAGCTCATTGCTCAGCATCATCGTCTGGATAAGCTTGACGTCACAGAATTCGGGGTCCCAGTGGATGTGCGCCGTGCAAACAAGCAGCGGCTGCGAGATCTGCGTCACCTCGGACATCGGTTCCCAGGCGTTCTCCTTCACCTTGAGCAAAGCAGCCAGGCCTATGTTATCCTTGGGCATCACGCGGTTCAGCATGTTGTCGGAGCCCTCGGCATTGGCCATCGCCAGCTGGTTAAACTCGATCAGGTGTTCTTTGATCAGCGTAAACCTGCAAAGGGAAACATTAAGCGTTAGCTGCCTACTAATCTCTTAAGTCTTTGTGATCACTTACTTTGATGCCCTGAAGAATATCGCGCATCCGTCAACGTACTTCCGTTCCAGTTCGGACATGGTCTTCGCTCTCGACTTGGGCGAAAAGATGCCCTCGTAGCCATCGTTCTTGAGCTCCGGCAGGAAAAAGTGATAGAACTGTTCCGTCTCGATTTCCTGCAAACTGATGATGTCCGCCGCGTAATGCCGAATTTCGTCAATGATGGACTTTTTCCGATACTCCCAGCACAACGCCCAAGATGGACAGTATCCGTACATCTGCCGCGTCGCGTACTTGTCGCAGAGTACATTATAGCACATGACCGTAAAAATGCCTAAAGATGGAAAAATAAGAATTAATGTCTGAAGATTTAATATTGATTACAAACTTTGGGGAAAGCAATGATCAAGCTATTAATTATATTTAGATTTTAAATAACTTAAGGGAAAGCAAAATATCAAATGAAAACTAAATATGAACGTTGACAGAAAACATTATTATTGAAAAAGTCTTGAATATTAATATGCATAGGCAACGTAAGCTCTCACTTTGGTAAATATTTTTTGCCAAATCATTTATCGATGGAAATAAAAGGGGATAAGCTTGTCAAGCCAACTGGGGCACAGCTACGAATGGCTAATAGAAAATTCTCGTTGCTGCTGCCCGGTTGGTGGGGCCATTAAGAGTCTTAATTACAACTTACAGGCTGGTCGCGTTTTGTTGGGCTTGGCCAGTGGCAGCCAGGGCCTCTGGGGCGGTGGATTGACGGTAACTGCAAATAGAAAAGAAGTTACGGAAGCACGGTTAGTATTAGTCGAGTGAAGGCGAGATATATTATGAAATTATCACTTGGAACACACAAAGTCACAGACAAACACACATTCACACGCATACTGAAAGCCGGGTTTAATCTCCTATAGCCCAGTGACACACTGCGATGGCTCCATCCGTCCATCCACGTTCTCCCACAACCACATTTACCCCCGACGATTCCCCGCTTGGCGGGTGCTACAAGTTTGCAAGCGGTGAAAGTGACATGCACAAGCAATCAAATCGCTTCCGCCTTTGGCTTGCCCCACCGCAATAATACCATCAGCAGTCGGTCAGGTGCTACTCCGGCTTTTGCATATGCCAAAGAGCAGTGCAGTCCCGCAGCGATGTATAGATAACATTTGAATATAAAAAATAAACTGGGGGAACTTGGGTTTGTCTTAGAAACTAGAACCAGTGGCAAAGTGCAATGGAAACGCTTTACTTTGCAAGTGTACTTTTTATGTATCCAGTACCTGGGCACTGGGTAAAGTACCTAAACATCACTGGTGGCAAGGTAACCACTTACGTGCACACTGACTCCTCCAATTGCCGATGGGCTCGGGGGCGGAGGCGGAGGCGGAGGCCTGTGTACAGACGGGGCTGCGGTTGACTTGAGACGTCGTCTGGGAGTAGAACGTGCGACACTGCTGCTGCTGGCCCGGATTGGGCAGGAACTGCGGGTGCAATTGCATGTACGGTGTTGGGAGCAGGGACGGCAGCAAGTGCGAGCAGGGCTGCTGGTACGGATGGGGGTGCGGGTGCTGGTGCTGATGCTGATGGAAGATCTTGCGGACCACCCCCCCGCCGTTCATAGTGTTGGCAGCCGTCGTTTTGAAAGCTTTCCAGCCTGCGCCTACAACAACATATTTCCGCAGAGAGGCGACTTGGCGCCACAGTGTGAATTTGAATTTTCAACTCTTGGCTCTCCCTTTGGTGCTGGCGATCTCGGTGCTCTCTCTCTCTCTCCTGGCTCTTGGGTCACAACGCTGCGCTCTCCGCGGGTCTTTCGCTGATTTGTTTTGTTTTGCTTCGCAGACTTGATGATTGTTTTTGCATTTCTTTTTCCCTCTGGTAATTTTGTGCAAACGGACGGACGGGCGGCAACGTCGTCGACTACAAAACTTTCACTTTTTAATAAATTTTGTGATTTTTGTTCATAATTTTGTTGTTGTTGTTGTTGCTGTCGCTGATGTTGCTGCTTTTTATGTCTGCGCCTTGTTTTGTTTTTGGCTGTTGCCGTTTTGTTTCGGTTTGTTTTTTCCTTTTTTTGTTTTTTTAATTTTTTTTTTTTGCTGACAGCCTGTTTAATGACTACATTAACACAGCTTTGATTGCATTTTAATTGTACAATTGGCTTTTTTTAGGACAAACTCCTCCTCCTATTACCACTCACTCTCTCGTGGCTCTTTAATTATGCAAAATGGTTATTTAATTGGCACGGGCGCAACAAAAATCGCAGAGACGCAACCGAAACTGAGTCACCGCAATGTGCAAGCAAAGCAACGGGAAAAGGATGCAAAGAAGATCAACGTAACGTGTGTGGGGTGAATGTGTATGTTTGTGTGAGAGTGGGTGGGAGTAGGTATTAACTAAAGTGCGAGAATTACAAAACAGACAAAAGACTTCGACAACGAACTCAATGCCAACTATTGTGAGTGAATAACACTCTTACCCCCATTACAATTATAAGTGGTTTTTGGCGACAGTGGGAAATATACATATATCATAACTAAATTATAAAATAAGCAGAAATAAAAAAAACATCTGAAATCACTTTTTTTTGACTCCACGTTAGAGCTAAATAATCATCGATATTAATCGGCTCAAATTCGGATTTTGTATACAACAATTTGAGAGACAAAAAATAATGAAACATTAAAAATATGAGTATTTTGTCGATCTTTTTAAACTTATCAGATTTATTTTATTATTTATAAAAATAAAAGAATTTTTAATCCCAAAGCCTTCGAAATATTTACTAGTCCACTGTAAGTCTAGGTTAAAGGTGTTCGGGAAAAAACACTTAAAAAAGGTAAAGGTAAATTATGAAACTTTTACCCAATTGAGTACGCCCACGCATCCACTCGAAACTCCCGTCCGCAGAGTGGGCTGACGGATGGTAAATAATTTCACCGAATTTGTGAGTGATTACCCCATTGGACAGGTGTGTAACAAAAGACGACACACACATCAAACACTTTGGGAAAACAAAGCGATCAACGAAATTTTAAAACAAATTTGTTCAGCCAACGAAGCGTGCCACACTTTCGAGTATGCCGAGGGGAGTTGGCCAGAAGATATTGTGGATTGTGGAGCTTGTGGTTAGTGGTTAGTCCAGAGGGAAGTGGAATGGAAAGTTAACTACTTAAAAAAATAATCAAAATACAAAATAAAACAAAAGCAGCTTTTAATATAAATATAAAAGACAAAACCCTAAAGAATTTTTTAAAATATCTATTAGAATCATTTTCAATAAGGTTTATTGATAATGTAAACAGCTGCTAAGGGTTCGTTAGATAAGTCCTGTTACAGAAATTAAATTGTAATCATGTTTAGGTTCCTATTATATGTTGATTAAAGTATTTGCGTATTACTTTTCTGCATGTATCTTAATAATTTCAATAAATCTACAATTTAAACTAAGCTTTCAGAACTATAATTATGAGATTAGAAAGATAAGCTTCTTGCACTGATTCAAGGTCTAATAAGAAATATCTTAGCTAAATATTGCATCTAATTCATATAACTCGTTTCTGTGTAAAAATATTTAAAGAATTCTGCATTTACTTTGTTCCCTGGATTACTCTTTTTATAGCCCCCGATGATCCTTGCCTCGATCTCAATCAACTTTAAAGTTCCATCGACACACAATCAAGATTATTAATGGCCTAATGGATGCATATCAATTATGTTTACTCTCTCTTGACACGGTTAAGTCAAAGTTGTGCCATTGTGGATGATGGTTCAATATTCCTGATGTCACGCCATGTCGTGTCGCGGCCCATGTGCCTCCCACTCCCCAGATTATGGCCAGATTATAGGCCCCCTTTCTCTTGATTTTTGGTTCACGTCCCTCCTCGGGGGCACCACTAGAAACCCCTTTCTATCCAAAAGTTTTCATGGTCGCTGCTTGCCTAGCTGCATTTGAAAACAAAAAGAAACCAAATGAAATACAATAGCGATAGCAAAAAAAAAATATACAAAAAAGACGTAGAGAAAAAACAACTCACAGAGACAAAGACAACAAACAAAAGTTCGAAAGGCAAAAACCCAAGTGAGCGTATCGAAAAAGAAAGTGAAATTCAAATTGAAATTTGGTGCGATTAAAAACGCCAAGAGGCCAGGCCGATGCAGAGGGAGCCTGTTTGGTGTGTGAGTGTATTGGCGTTGGTGTTGGTGTTGGCCAACAATTTCGTATGCACAACATGCCTGAAGATCGAGGAGGAGGCCTTCGGTGTGGAGTGCAGAGTGAAGTGGAATGGAGGCCTGCTCCGAATAGAAAACAAAAGTCAACTCGCCACTTGCCACACTTCTTCGAGCACAGCAATTAGATAACTTGTTTCATTTGCACCAGTTTTTTTTTTCCTAACAACAACAACGATTGACTGCCAATGTTCAATGGCGTTCAGCAGCAATCGCAAGTTGCAAGTTGCAAGTTGCAGGTTGCTGTTTTCTGTTTTCTGGCCACGATGACTGGTATTGCCTGTCAGTCCACTTTGATCGCCATTGCCATCGTCGTCTCTGTCGATGCGATGCTTCCACTTAAGACAATCTGGCATTAAAAATCATAATAATGAAAGACAATTTAAGGTGCACTTCAGGCACTCCATACACACACGCACCAGACAGATGCGGTCAAAGTATTAGCACACAATAAATAGTTAAAGCAAAAGATAAATATAATATTCAATTACCATTAGAAAAATTAATTTTGCAAAGTCTTAAAAGTATGTTTCTAGCAGCAATGTGTGTTGTCAACTAACTAAATTAACTAAATACTTCCTGCTCAATCAATTAGAGAACAATTAGACATTGCTCCGCTTTTTTGTAAGAAAATAATCTAATTTAGGGATAAATCAATGTTTTTCAATGTGGTAAAATGGGTAATATCATCGTAAGTGACTTCCCAACAGAAATAAGCAACATGTTCGCAACATTCCGCAATGTTAACTTAAAATACTTAAAACATGTGCTTCATAAATTAAAACATAATAAGACAGTGAAAAAAAAAACCAATTTAAGGTATAAGAAGACAAAGTAAGTACGGTTTTCTTACAAGTTTTTTTGTTCAATTTTATCCTTATTCTAAAAATTAATTTAAGTTTTTTTCACATTGATCTTTAGGGATTTTTGCTTTCTCCCTTTTATCTCTGGGGTACTATTTAATTTTCATCATTGTCAAAAAGAAAAACCCCTTAACATCTCATCATCTCTAAAGTTTTGCCCGAAACTGTGGGGTTCATGTCCATGCATATGGATATATGGATATGTCTGCGTGTGGGAAACCAGTTGGACGGCATTCGCCGATGCATTTCTTGCAATGGCTCCACACACCACCGATATCGCGGCTGATCGTGAGCGCCATATATATTCAAAAGACTCCAATTGTGCTGCGTCACATGGAAAATCAATTGAAAATGTGCGCGCACAGTGATTATGCACAGGCGAGCGGATGACGAGTGGCAACAGCCGAGGCAGCTCCGGCATCGACGGAGCACCAAACATCCCAGCGCCACCGGTACGTACGAGTACGTACCACCGACTCAAGCTCCATCGACAGTCGAAGTTGGAGTTGGAGTTGCAGACATTGGCGTGGGCTTTCTTTCCACGGAGCTATGGTTGTATGCAGTAGAAACACGCAGAAAAAACTTATTTATTCTTACATTTAAATATGAGATATGCAGTAGTAATTATTGATTTCAATTGGAATTTTAAGAATACTTGCTAAATAAAAGTTAAAGAAGTCGATAAATTATAGTTAAGTTTAAGCAGCAAATGATTAATAATATATTAGAACATTATATATTTATATGTGATTCATTGAAGCCTTTTTACATTAGAAGGCATCTGATTCAACAAAAATGTATGAATATTTCCTTGAAAACTTTTTGATTGACTATCGAATTTCTTGTAAATCTATAAAATCATCTTGAATCTTGATCTTGAATCACTAATCTGGCTACATTTTTCCGGGTGCAGGCTGCCAAGCAAGCAGGCATTGGCAGCATCTTCGTTGGAGGCGGCAGGGGCAAGCTCACGCGATCGTCCAACAATGCCGCACGCTGCTTGGTTACGTTTATTTTTCTTTCGCTGATCCACTTTTAAATCTTTGCGCGCACTCTCGTCGCCGTCGCAGTGGGTACTTTCTCTCTCCCGCAGATGGAAAGCGGCGACGAGACAACTGCCTACTGCCTTCTGCCTGCCGCCTGCTGACATTGACACAGCCTGTAATGGGCCATCCAACCAAGGGGCGTCCAGCCAAGCCCCCAGCCCCAAAGAAATTATCCCAGACAGGTAGGCCAAGCTCCACACTCTCGCACAAAGGGAGTACAAATAAATTGCATCTCACTCTCTATAGTTAAATCTTTTCAATTATAAAAGCTAAAGAAATAAGCTAAAATCTAACATATTATTAAAGCAATTATTGGGTAATAAAACCAAAGACTTTTTATATATGTACATATATGTATATGTATACTACTATAAAATGTATACTACTATAAAACCTTACTTAATTTATCATTTTGTTAGATCGAAATTCGAAATTCTGTGTAATATTGTTAAAAGAAATATGCTGCCTTATATTGAGTGAAATTTGTATATTTTATATAATCCATAATCATAATAATGTTCCTCAAATTTTAAGCAGCTAAAAAAGGCCCAAAAATGTTTTCTCTTGAGTTTCGCTTTTATCAATTGGACATATTCGGTTATAACTGTCCGTTGTTTTTTTTTTTAACCATCAAATTTGGCGAAATTGGAATTATTCAAGTTTCACTTTTTGAGGAACTAATAAATTATACATTTTGAACTTTTTACCTTAGTAACGAAGGCATGTTTTAAGCTGCATTTTTGCAGCATTTCTTTAAAATTAAGAACCTGGAGAAATCTAAGGTTTTTTGTTTTTTATTTAAGCAGGAAATACCTTTTCCCCAGTGCAGTTCCCTGGCCATAAAACTTTCTAACCATTTGCACTTCCTTTTACGCAACAACAACCTTGATAAGCTCCAGTCAGCCCCAAAAAACAGAGGGAGACTGAAGAAAAAAAAACGAAAATGAAAAGAAAACGAAAAAAAAACAGGCTGTAAGCTCACTTCCGCATTTAAAACAATAATAAAGGCGAGACGAGACGAAAACATTTCCGATTTCTGTTGCATATTTATAAGAAATATGGGCCAATTATGCGAATTACTCCACAAAAGTCACACACACAAAAAAAAACCAACGAATCGGCCAGGCAACAAGCAACAAAAATAAAAACGGAAAAAGCTGTGCCATGACAAAGCACAAAATAATACCAGTATAAAGCCAAACAAAAAGAAAAAAGTTAACATTTCGTAACCGAAATAACAGTTAACATTCACAAAAGGCGGACAAACGAGGTGGAGCTCCAAATCGTCAGCTGTTTTTGTTGCTGTGTCGCCCTCACTATTATAATTTTTGGCACTAATATCATCATCATCATCGCGTCGGCCGCTTCTTCACTCCCAATTGCAGTTATAAATACCGGTTTCGCTATATAAATAAACCATTTCAGTTTTGTTGTATTATTTTTTATACTTTTTGGTCGTTTGCGCCGTTTTGTCATCCTCAACGATACTTAAATGGAGGCGAAAGCCGGGTATATTGGGCGAAAAGGGCTCTATACTTTGGGTAAAGTCTTTAAAATATAGAAGACTTTATAATATATTTAAAATTCTACGATTGGAAAAGCTTACATCAAATTAATCATAAGTTTTTTTTATAGAACACTAGATTAATTTAAATCTTTTATTAAAGTCCTTTAATATTCAACCAGCAAATAGTTTCCAAGTAATCTAATTTTTTTATATAATAAAAAACATAAGAGTTAAAGTTAAAATTCAGATATTAAGATGAGAAATATTGCTCGTTTTTGAAGAGTTATTTATGTGGTTTACAATAAATATAAAACATTTTTTATGGCTAATATTTAATATCTTTTTAATCTGGAAATCTTTCGGTATTTTATATTTACCCAAACATAATTTTTTAACAAAGTTTTTTAAAAGCCAGTCCAACTTTTACACGGTAACCACCGTGTCACCATATAAAATAACCTTTTCACCGGACTTCCTCTTTCCACTTTTAAAATTCGGCATGCTCCACTAAATCGGCAAACGTTGTGGGAATCGATGACGCCGCGATGCGTTTAAAATGCATTACAAAGCACAAAGTGTTGTCATAAAAATTAAATTAAGTAAAAGCCGAAAAATGAGAAAAGGGGCGGACAAGAGGTGGGAAAGAGATCAACTGACTTAAGCCAATTAAACGATTAGGTAACAGCAGCAGCAGCAGCAGCAGCATCGTCGTATGCAGCACACAGAGAAATAACAACAACAACAACAAAAAACGTCGTCATCAGGCAGAAAAGCGGCAATAACAATAAAGCCCAGACGAGTCGAGTTATAAACCTACATAGAGCCACAAAATTTGTACAGACAACGGTGGGCACTCTGTGCGCTGCGGAGTGGCGAACGGAAAAAAGTCAGAAACAGAAAAAAAATTAATTCATGTTGTGCTCATTTCGTGAGCGGACACAAAAAAGGCAGAAGAATACGTTACAACAATATGGTAAAGATGGCTATAAAGTCCTACAATCCGAATACCCTTTACAAAAGTCAAAGGTTCAATATTAAATATAATTGCTGTGATGGTTCCATGGCATCTATATGATATGGCGGTCCTGAGTATTATTCAGAAACAAAGGATAGGCGAGGCTACTGTTGATGCAAGGATATAATAAAACAAAATAGACTACTAGCTTTAAAGTCATTCTGAAGTTTTCCATTTTCTTAGTACCTCAAACTGAATTCTATATACTCAACAAATTCCTCGTCTTGTACGACATATACCCCACTCTGAAAGGGCATAATAGGTTACAACGACAGCACAAGCCGCTCACAAATACCACAGAGACATAAGCGTTAACACAGCCCTTCGGCTGCACTCTGTCCACTTGATTTATGGGTCCGAGTGTCCAGCGATGGTGCAGCTTCTTTCTTTCCGAAGAAGTTTACGTCACAGGCGATATTAGACCCCGCCTCCCGACCAGCGAATGATTTCGTCATTTGAGGCTGCAGCCACCACGCATTGCGAGATCTTGCGCCACGGATTTCCTAAGATGGCCAGCTCTGTGTTCTAATGACCGGCTGACCATTCTCGTAACATGTGACCTAATCAAGCTCGATAATCTTTTCCAAGGCATCACAAAAAATAATGTAACCTAATTAGATTGCGTGGCACATGCATTTCTGCAAGTCTGACCTAACTAAGTTTTTGCATCAACCGAGCGTTAAATAACCAAAGCACTTTATGCTTGGCTTTCTAGAACTTGGGCAGTAAATCGTCAAGGTGTTTACTTAATAGGAACATCAAAATCATTGTTAAATAATTTGAAGAAAGAATTAGACCGAAATCTCCAGCCAAAGAGAGGGGAACAAAAATTTTAATGAATTCTTCTTCTGTATCTTTTATCTTCACAGACAATCAAATTTACACATTGCCCAACATGAACTCCCATTTTCTGTCACTGAAGTTATTCGAAAAGCGGAGACGGGGAGGCCCTTCCATCTCATGAATAGTGTGATACTCTACAGCTAATGGCCCAGACAAGTAGCAAGCCGGCGATTGTCTGTGAAAATCTAAATCCGAGTCAGCACGAGAGAATGGCTGAAAAGAAAATCAACAAACAAAAAATAAAAGGAGAAAAAAAGACCAACTAAGACGACCCAGCGAACGAGTAGACGGCATTAAAAGTGGAAAATAAATGTAATAATGACATTTGTGGCCGTTAGGAAGTTGGATTCTTAACTGTTTGACATTTTGCGTAACCTTTTTCGTAGACATTTGGCCTTTATTCGGATTAACCGCTTTTTTTTTGGGTCTGTGTACAGAGGAAGTTGAGATAGGAACTTGGGCAACGCAGACGGACGACGACGACAGCGATGATGATGAACTACTGCCGGTTGCTGGTGCTCATAGTCGGTGTGAGTGGCCCACTGAACTGGCCAAGTTAATTGGAAAATGAAACTTTCAATTTCATGGCGAAATGCTAATTTCTAGCCAAAGAAAAGTCTACTGGAAAAGCAGCAAGACCAATTCGTTAGGGAAAAAGGGGACAGTAAACAGAAGAGGTAGTAACCCAGCAAAGTCAAACGGACTTCATGTTTTGTAAGCAAGGGAATACCCTTAAAAAATATATGTTAAAACAGATTAATAGGTAATAGTTTAGATTTTAAAAAGTACAAAAGCTTTGAAATGATTGAAATCTAATTAAAAGACAGATCACTTGTCTATTTCCTCAAGCAGATTGATTAGAAAAGAAGTAGGAAAACTACAGTAAAATGTGTCTGACTGTGAGATATCCATGGCTAATTAAATTTATGAAAAACTGAAATTAAACCGTTGCTGAAAGCGGACGAAAGATTAATGTCGCAAGGAACATCTTGCAAAAGTTTAATCTAAACATAATTGTATTATTAAAAGACTTATATGTTTTTTAAGGGATTTCAATGAATTTTTCATTAAAACGAACGTTCATTAGTTTATATTTATTTGTAATTGTGGTAAAATTATAAAATAAACTTAATCTAAATCTCACCAAATTAGGTAGTTCTCACAGTCTCTAAAATCTGTTCTTTCACAAGTTTTAAGCTGAGCTAATACCCTTATAGCCTGAATAATCTACATTCTTAAATAAAATAAAATATAAACCCAAAGTAAACTTAAGTTAGATATTAATTTCAATGCAAAACCACCACAAATAGAACGACAAATTTGGAATACCCAAAGAAGCAGCGAGGGAAGGTGAGGAAAAACAATTAAATTTCAGACGCTAGAAGGAAAAGAGAGAAAAAAAGGCTGGCATGTTGGAAGACGACGCTAAGAAAGATGGCCCGCTTCGTTGGCCAGCGGCAATATCTATGGTCTATGGCTGCAGCAACAACGAGGCAGCGAGAACAACAACGCGACGCATTTATTGACGTAGCCAAAACACATTAGCCACCGTTGTTGTTGTTGTTGTTGTTACTCCCCGGTGGTGCTAGCTGTGATGGCTGATGGCGCAAACAGTGTTGCAAATGACCCAATTGTCCACTGACCCACTCAACGTCGAACGCTCCTCTCGTCCGCTGTCCGGGTCCGGAGTGGTCCGAGTTCGGACCTCCAGAGCTTTGCCGTTTGTTGGGAAAGAAGAGCAGAGCAGACCAGAGGAGAGAAGAGCTGAAATCGAGCCGGAAAACTGGCGTCTTTAGAGAAGTCAACTTAACAAGCAGTTAGACTTCGCTCAGAACTCCAACAACTCCGACTTGAACATCAAAATGAGGCCCTAAAATGGAGACATTAATTAGCCTAATGACGGGCACAAAATGCCCAGAAATTAATTTGCCGGTTACGGTTATGACAGCGGTTAATCTTTTTGCGAAAGCCGGCAAACCAGAAGCAGCCACCAGAAGATTCATCCAGGTGAAAGGTGGTCAGCCAGCAGAGGTTCCCACTTGGCTTTTAGCTATTTGAAATCTCGGTGCAGCGGGGCTAATGTTTGGAAAGTTCATTTTCAAGTGTTGCATCCAAAAGGGATCCGCGGGGCTATCCGAGGTGTTCGCATCGGTTCCAAGTGCTTTTGGGCCTACGTTCTGTTTGCTTTTCCGGCTCAAAGTCGGCTCAAACGTGCCTCATTAGAAGATGCGAGTTGTGGGCCTTTTCTACAACAACAATATACCTTTTTGGGGCTATCAAAACAGCAATCAAGTTCTTTTTGTTTGACATTTTTGTTTACACTTTTTATTGAGTTCTCGTTCGGGCTTAATCAAAATAAATAAGTTGGCCATATTGTGTGTTTGGTGTGGGGGTTACAAGCGATGAGGGAGAGGGGATCTTTATAGACTATATTTATTGTTATTTGTGCAAAAACGATATTATGCTTACACTATACGAGAGAGCACACAACAATACGAACTAGTGAAAATATATATTAATTAAATAAATTAACTTTGAGTGGTAATTTCTATCTGGGGAATGGTAACACAAACTGCCTGACTGCCTGACTGCCGGAACCTGCTGCCAATGGAAAATCTGTGACATTTTCCACAGCAGCAGTAGCAGAAAATGCTGATGCCGAGATGTTGAGACCAAGACTCTGAGCCAACGATTCCAGCCAAGCCAAGCCAGGCCAGAGTCGAGCAGAGCGGAAAACTTCAAGCAATTTCTGTGCGCGCGTTGTTCGTGAGTTTCTTTTAATTAAAAAGAAAAGAGAAAAAAGGCGAAAACTTTTACTCGCCAACTCTACAACACAACACAACACAACAGCTAAGCAGGTAACTAGGGCTGCTCTCGATTTTCAGATTTAGATTTTATGCTTGGCGATCATCTCAGTTGGAATTAATTGTGCACCAGATTTTGCTTCTCTCCTTCGTCTTTTTTTTAAGGCGAACTGAGTATCTTAATTCGAAAACATAACAAGATAGATAACCCCATGAATCTGAACTACAAACTGATGAATATTCTAAGGGAAACAGAAGAGTGTTCAGTTCTCTGCTGCAATGCGTTTCAGATTATCTGATTAGTAAATTCACTCTGAACAAAAATTGATTCAATTTAAAGGTTTTTTCTGTTCAGTTCTGAAACGCATTGCATATACGTTGATTTGAATTTTGTAACAAGCATTTAAGACTCTAATAAAACCACCAGAGATCCTTTCTATTGTGTTCCTAAGGCTATCCTAGACCCTAGCCAAACTTATCAAATATAAAAGTTCACGTTGTAGCGCTTCGATTACGGACTAAGTAAAAAACCAAACCGACTAAACCAGATAACATTTAGGAGAACCCAAAAACTATATAAAAGTACACACACAACTAACATGTAGGAACGTTGCTTAAACTCCAAAAATACAAGCTAACACATGGACAAGCCAAGTCCCAAGACCCTTGGTAGGTTTCTTTTTCTCCTGGCCCTATGGGAGAGATTACGTTAATGCACAAATAACAACGGCAATTAAATGTATGTGTAGGGTAGATAGAGAGATACAGAGATATGGGTATATAGTTATAGGTTCGCATGTGATCTCCACACGATTTCTACAGTTTCTTCTTCTTTTTGCGCCACAAAATCTGCATAAGAGTCGCACCCCTTTCCCCGTAACCCCCATCTCCTCCTCCTCCTCCGCATCTGTTGTGGTCTTTGGCAAAAAGAAAAAGAAAAGAAAAATGTGTCTTAAAAATACAGAAAAATACAAAACGCCGCCACCACCGCGCGCAGTGAAAGTGAAAGTTGAAGTGGAAGTGGAAGTGGGATTTGTAGACGGAATCGGAGTCGGAGTCGGAGTGTGTATGTAGTATGTACAAGGTTTCCAGTCCCCAGTCCCGGCCTGTCTTCATAAGTTTCCCATTTAGTTGGGATCGCTTCCATCCATCCATCCATCCATTCGCCTGCTTGCTTGAGCCCATTTGGACAACTCGTTGGCCTTTTGTTTTTCGCTTTGATGATCGTTGAGCGTCGTTCATGATGATGATGATGATGATGATGATGTGATGATCGTCTCACATGTGCTTTGTACCCATTTAATGGGTTTTCTTCTTTCTTCACTCGCCTCGCTTGGATTATGCAACTTGGGCTTGGGTTTGGTTATTGGTTTTGGTAGAAACTCCCAAGTGCTTTCGGTAGACTCAAATTTCCCAATCAAAATCCGCCCACGCGCTGGGTCTTGGGCCGTTTTCATTCTTCTTCGGTTTTGAATTGATTTCCCATTGTCGTCGTCACGAGATGGTGGAAAACGCTGGCTTCAGCTTACCCACCGTGCCCAGTATTAGCCTGGCGGGTGTGGCCCGGCTGTCTGGGCCCAGTTTGGCAGCTGCCACTTGGCTGTCATCGTGGCTGCCACCTCCGCTTGCATTTAGTTGCCTTCCGCCCCGCCACACCAAGCCCAGGCAGTTGTTGCTGCCGGAGCTGCAGCTCTTGATGCTGATGCTGCTGCTGCTGCTGTTGCTGTTGGTATTGTTGTTGCAATCCACCAGAAAATCCAAGGCTGTGGGCGTCACATCCGTCAGATTCAAATGCTCAAAGTTAAAGACGAGACCCGAATCGCAGCTGTGGCTGCCAGCGCTATCCAAGCCGCTGTCACTGGCTGCTCCCGATCCCGATCCCGATCCCGAGCCAGATCCCAGCACCGCCTGATCGGCGCCATTGCAAGTCTCGATCAGCTTGCGAGATATCTCATTGAGGCTCTCATCCAGCAGGGTCTCCGCCTGCGCCGAAATCGTGGAGGAGGAGGCGTTTCCCAGTTTCCCGCCTCTGAAGCAATTGCCAAACAGATCGTTGGCTATGTTGATACCACTCAGGATGTCGCCGTAGCCGGAATCATCGCTCAGGCACTGCGAGGGCGTGGTCACCGCATTGGGGTGACTACGCTGGGATCCAATCACGCCTACAATATCCGCCCGACTGCTGTCCCCGGTTATGGGTGAAAATTCCTCCGTGGTCTCTTCCTGTAAGGCTGAAGACGACGACCTGGGCAGGCTCTGGCTGCAAATGGAGCTGTCGCAGGAGCTGTCCGAGCTGTGCGTCGACGCAGTGGAAGAACTGGAGGTGGAACTCTCCTTGCTGCTGCCACCGCCTTGTTCGCTGGACGAAGCATCGGACAACGAGCGCCGCAGTGGGTAATCCCACAGAGAGCGCAGCGGATCACATTCGCGGCAGAAACAAACGCCGTGCGTGTGATCGTGCTGCAGTATCCCAGGCGGCAGGTGATAGGAGCCTCCGGCTCCCGTTCCTCCTACTCCTGCTCCCATCAGAAAGCCTTCGCTCTGGTTGTTAATCTTGGGCTGCATATCCGACTCCATCTTGAGGAGCAATCCGTTGCCCGGCTTGCGATCCTTCTTGCGTCGCTTTCGCGGCTTAATAATCCGCGGCAGACAGGTCTCCGACGGCGAGTTGCCCTGATCCTGGCAGCTGGCGCCACTGTTTTGTGGCTTCTCCTGGCTGCTGCTACTGCTGCTGCTGCTGCCACTGAGCACCGGCGGCGCAGAGTTTTGGTAGCGCAGAACTCGGGATTTATCCGCTAGCTTAAAGCTGGGACTGTTCATCGCCTGGTAGGCACTCCAATTGGGCGGCCCGGGATGCGGGTGCGGATGCGGGTGGTGCGGCTGATGATGATGGTGATGCTGCTGCTGCTGCTGCTGGATATGCTGATGTTGCTTTCCATTCTGCTGCAGCAGGGGCATTCCCTGGGCATGCACTGCCAGCTGAGACATGGAGGCTCCGCCCGGTGGCCACGCTTGCGGCGTTTTTGGGACCGATTTTCTCAAAAGACGCTGGCGCTGGGCAGGCGACAGGTGAGTGGAGGCATTCGAGATGAGCGGTATGCCAGCGCACTCGTTAATCCGCTGCTGGTTAACCATGCCGCCGTAGCCCCCAGGTTGGACTTGCGCCGCCGCCGTAGGAGCTGAAGACCAACTGGGCTGAGGGTGACCATGGTGGAGTCTGTAGGCCGGAGGTTGCGAAGGATTAGGCGTTGGCGCTGCTGACTGAACTCCAGGCCAATGAGTTAGCGGATGCTGCTGCTGCTGCTGCTGCTGCGGTGGCGGTGGCAGCTGATGGTGGTGATGATATCGCAGGGGAGCGTAGTTGGATGCTGATGCTGATGGTGGTGGCGGCGGTGCAGTGTCTGGTGCCCTGTAAACGGCCACATGCGATCTCATGCTCCGGCCGGTGGCTGCTGTTGTCTTAATCCCAAACTGAATCCTTTCGGCGGATCGAGTCGATTGCACATCACTTGGCCGCTTAATTCGGTTGGCTTTGCGGGGCTCTGGGCTCTGGGCTTTGGCTACTTGACTCAATGGTGCATTTCGGTTGGCCAACAAGCGAGCAACGGCGGCGACTCCAGCGCAACGAAATGAAAAGCGAACGCCGAAGCGAAACTGGGACACGAGTTACGAAACAACACACTCTGCAGCACTCGGAGCACTCAGAGGCGGCGGCGCATGCGCGAACGAAATACGAGTCCGAATCCGAATCGAGAGCGGCGGTCGCGAACGGGTTTCGTGACTTGGAAAGCGGCTTGAGAGCAGAGGAGCTAGTGCGTCCGCCTTGTAGCCTAGCGAGCGGCAGACTGAAGTCAGCTGCTGCTGCGATCGACAGCTTGGCCCGGCTAACAGTAAAAGCCGTTATGCTCTCTCTCTCTCTTTCTCACGAAAGCTAAGCCGGCTCACACTCTCTGCCGCTCGATGGTTCGCTCTTCCATGTGAGAGCGGACTTGCATGTCGAGGTCGAGCCGTTCTTTCGGCCGCCGCTGCCAATTGTTGTAATTGTAATTGTTGCATTCAATTAAATATTTTTAATTGTTGCCTCTGCACATTATGTTTTTTTGACATTAATCGGCGGCAGCCATGAGTTTGAACTTTAATTATGTCTCTGCAGTGACTGGTTTTCAGACTGGATAAGCCTGGGAAACACCATTAATTTTTAATAATAGCCTAAACCCTAAATAACTACTAAGCAAAGGCCGAAATCTGCATTAAGGGGTGGATTATGGATTTGAAAACAAATTAAAGACATGTCCTAACTAGAGATCTTGACTAGAAAGAAAAACTAAACCAGTATTATGTATGCCTGTGGTTTTAAACTATAATTTCGTAGAAAAAAGGCTAATTTTCTTTTAGGTTATTACTCAGAGAAATATAATAATATAATATAATAAATTAAAGCTAAAACCATATCATATTTTAAAGGTCTTGTTCTCGTTTAAAACCTTTCTATTGGCATAGTTTAATATATTTTACCCCTTGGTAAAAATTAAATAGTATTTACCGACGCTTTAAGTTGGTTTGAATTCCAATATAAAATAAATAAGGTTGAACAGCAAAAGCTTTCATATTAATGAAGATATATATAATAAAGATGTCATATAATAAAGATATTTGAAAACTGAAAAGTCTTCATTATTTATTAATTTTGAGAAAACCATGTCCTAATATAGGAAACATATCAGAATTAAACTTTCATGATACTTGTAACTTCAAATTAGTTAAGATTTCTATTTCAATTGAATCTCTATCATTCAGTCTCAACTTTGTTGCTCTTTCAAAAAAAGCCAAGGTAAGTGTCTTATTAAAAATTGTGGTGGATATACATTTAGAAATGTAGACAAATTTGAATAAAAATTTATTTATTTTAAAACTAAGTTTTAATATTTTTGTTCTATAAATACAATTTATCAATAAAACCCATTTTTCATAGAAAACTAGACATCAACATTCAAAAATTATAAAATGCGTCTTAATTGTTTATTTATATCTTACATAACACAGATATCAAAAGAATTTATCTCTAGAATAAAGCCTAAAATAATTATTTCTTAAAAAACCTAAACCTTTAGTTAATTAAATTTTTCGGACTGACATTAATTGGTTTGCCTACTGTTCTTGAGTATTAAAATTATAAAGAACGTCAAAGTTAAATTTGTGCAATTCCCATAAAGTAAAGTAAATCGAGGGACACATACCCGAAGCAGTGTATTCACCAAAACCCATCACATAGTTAACGCTCCCAAGCCCACCTGAAGATCCAACGTAAACTTTCTCTTTTCGGAAGCCTTTTTCGCGTGCTTTCCTTTTTACCCCACACTGGCACACACTGGCACACACACAAACACACGCATATACACCTGGTAGTCAGGAGATGCTCACGCACAAGCACACACACACAAAATATTGGCGGGGGGGAGGTGGTACTCACATGACAAGTTGTCCAGCATGTAAGTGAGCAGTTTCTGCGTGCCATTCGGCTCATTGTAGATGTTCATGAACTCCTTTTGCAGCGGATTGCCCATGAGGCCCAATATGACGAGGTGGAACAGCTTGCCGATCTCGTAAGGCAGCACGCGCAGAAAGTTGTTGTTCAGCAACAGTTCCCTAAAAAGGAGAAGATATCGTTGGAGTGAGTGTGAAAATCTCGATTGATTCAGCAGTGGTCAATCTAGACAGTTGACCGGTAATTGAGCATAAATTGATATTTTGCAGACAGTATTTCTTCTAGACAAAGATAATTTCGATGTTTCTCAGAAACCTCGTCTTAACGTAACCCCAAAATCGGCAGCAAGCACTCACCGCAGCTGGATGAGTTCGCCAAGCTCAGCGGGAAGACTCCTCAGCTTATTGCCAGACAGATCCAATGTCCTTAGGCTGATGAGCATGCCAACATCGGCGGGCAATCGTAGCAGCTGGTTGTCGTTCAGATAGAGGGCGGTCAGGTGCTCAAACTCCCACAACGAGGGACTGATGTTCCGCACGCAGCCTGCACAAAGGAGGAGGGTATGAATTTATAATGATTATCATTCTTATCTTTGATCAAAAGGGTACACTCACCCGTTATCTCCAGACCGCTCCAATTCGTCTTCTTGCCTGCGGCTATATCCTCCTGCGACAGAAATATCTGCTGCCTCCGATTTGCGCTGTCGTATTTGTCTTTGTTACGAGACATTTTATAGTGATTGCCTGTTCAGGATATATACATTCAAGAGGCTTAATTAGTGCGACTCTACTTGGTGTGAGTTAGTAAAAGATTTAACTAAAAACTGGATTGTTTCAAGGAAGTTAGGGCTCATGTTAGGAGACAAAACCTCGCTTAGTCTATAGCTTTTATATAGGTAAGTATGTATGTATATAGTTAGGAGAATTGGAATCAAATCATAACCTTTCATAATAACCGCCTGATGATAAGCGTCTCTGCAAAATATTAATAAAGTGGTTTCAATTATTATTATTCATATTAGTAAACAAACGTGGATGGGGGCGGGGAGGGGTGGTTGGGTTTGTGGTTTTTGGTTGTTTTGGGTCAAAGGTCGTAAAACATAAATCATAATTAACCCTTCAAATGGAATAAATCAAAGCGCTACTTTTATGTAGAAATTGTCAAAATAATGGATTTTTACTAAACAACAAAGTTTTATTAAAAATTTAGCTAGTAATTTTCAGAAATCCTTCAATAGATCTTCCAGTCTTTAAAATTTGAACTTTCTGCTTTTAAGCCGAACTAAATGCCAACAAAAAAATAAATAAAATAAGAAAAGCCATCTCAGGGCTCTGTTCTCCGATTCATATTTCAAAATTTAAACAAATTAAATATAAATATTTCCATTGAAGGGTTAAATGCAACCGAAAAGGACATTTTGCAAGCGCGCGCAAAGTGCAAGCACACACACACACACACACAAACACACACGCGAAAAGAGAAAACACAGACAACGTACACACACACACACATGTGCAGTGTCCGATACAGTTAGAAAAGGATAGCGATTTGGCGAATGGCGTGGGCGGGCTAAAGAAGAAGAAGAGCAGCTAATGCGTTGGCGGAATTCGCATATTGGACAATATCGGGCATTCGGCCGGACGTCTGGGCAACACCTGGGATTACCTGACTGAACTCAACCCTGGAAATCAGGTCCGATCGTCTCAGTTCACCTTTGGCAGGAAGTCACGGCGCTTGGATTCAAATTTACTTGCCGCCTCTCCTCCTTCACGCACTCTGTCTGTCGCTCTCAGCTATCTGGACGTAAATTACTCAATAATTTCGAGAAAATAAAGGTAATCCGCAATCGTTATTGACCAATGCGTTGCGTTGGAGTGAAGCCGACTGTCCGACACACTGCAAATTTTTTGGATTTTCTAACGCCTTTATGTTTTCGGTGCTTTTTTGTTTTTTTTTTTCTTTTTGTGTCTGTTTGTCGAAACAGAAGCAACGATTTTGCTGCTATTCCCCTACTCGTTTTGGGGCGCTCTTTCTTCTGCTGCGCCTCTCCGCTCCGCTTTCCATTTATTTATCACGCGACTCGTTTTCATCGTTGTTTCTTGTTTTTGTATACATGGTGGGCCGCGGAGTTGCCACTCGGTTTATCAGTGGATGCGTATCACGGGTGCTGAGTAATTTACAGCCGAAATTCGGTGCCTATTTTGGAATCTCAGCTGTGGCTTGATTTTGAAATAAATTGCCAGGTATCCGTTGTGTGTACATCCGACTGAATGTGCTTTTAGTCAAAACAAAACAAGCGCCCACCCACACACGTACGCCAATCGCACAAACACACAAACACACACAAGCACGCACAGACGGTCACAGAGGAGCGGGGTTAAAATAAAAACACGTAGATTTCGTACTGTTTGCTTTGCTAGCCACTTTTTTACGTCAACGCTCTTTACGGTGTCAACTTTGCTTTAATCGCGATCTATTCGCTAAGTTTTCGGTGGTTTTGCGAATTTGTGGTCCGCTGCTGCAGCTATGTGTAAACTCTCGTTCTTCGCTTTCCTTCGTTTTCCATTTCTCTTTTGTGCGCTTGTTCTGCATACGCGGAATGCCCACTCGCTGACTATCGGCTATTAATCGCTAAATTTCGCTTTCAGGGCTGGCAACAATCGGCTGGAAAAACGACTGTAGCTGGAAAGCCAAAGATTAATGGCAAGTTAAAGAGGATCGACAGTGAACATAAAAATTAACCAATTCAAAATATCTGAACGGTCAACTCCTTGATAAATTTGTATACTTTACATTTGAGATTACTAATTAAGTTTGCTTCATCAAAAATAATAAGCTAAAAGTGTTGGCACTGGTGCAACCTATCGAAAATCCTGGTCTATCGACAATTGGCTTGGCCGCGAAAAACAAGAAACATTTCGTTCAATGTTTGTTATTATTTGTTATTAAAGCGTACAGAATGTCCAGAGCGGTAATTTCCCGGCGTCTTATTAAATTCATCAAAGATGACGAGGAAAGTGTATCGTCTGCTCTCGACGATTCAGAAAGAGAGAAGGTGATGATATTGTACCACCAACATGTAAGAGCACTCTTGATTTTTTGGAATTACTGATAACACTTCTCCACTTCTGCACAGAAAATCACACTAAATGACGTTATCCGGGATTATACACCGGAGGAAGTGCGGATGCTGTGCGAGCGCACCAAAGTTCGGGTAAAGATGTACAAATGTAATGAAGTTTGGGACGCCAAAAAGAAGTTTGACAAGCAGAAGCGTTTGGTAAACAAGTCGGAGAGCTTTGTGAACCGAATGTTAGTAAAAGCGCATCAGAGGAGGATGGTCAAGCCTTATTCGGAGGCTGATATAGAGGAGTACAAGGAACTGGCCGCCTGGCAGACCAAGAGGGCCAACAATATTCGCCTAAATCATTGGCGTTCAAAAGCGTTCAAATTTAACGCGTACAGTAGCTCGCCTGAATTTATCTCTGTCGATAGCAGCTCGGAGTCTGAGTCCGAAGGCGAAGCCGAAATGCCCCCTCTTGCTGTCGAGCCTGATCGAGCTCCGTTGGAATCCCATTCGCAGTCCGAATCGGAAGACAGTTCCGTGGACGTAACAGTCTCGCCAGTCATTCAACCAGCTGCCCAGATAACCATGCCAGACCTAAACAGTGAGCCGAATCTGTGGGGAATTGGTGACCACGATGAAGTGGAAGAAGCCGAAGGCAGAGGCGAGTCAACCGCTGCCGTGCCTCAAACACAATTGGCCTCATTCGACTGGCAACAAGTTGGAAATAACATCAACTCGGAAGATCTTTTCGTGCATACCATTGTGAGTACACAGAACACGGAGCCCGATTACGAATGCTTTGGCACCCAAGTGGTGGCCGCATCTACCCAAGATACAGTCGAGAGCCAGAAATTTATATAATTCCTAATTAAATACATATTTTCAGTTGATTTTCCTATATTTTAAGTTATGAATATTACTGTTTGTAAAATTGAAGTTTCCGTTTATTAATCGTGCTTTTGTTATGTGAAGAAATATGTAAAAATTGCGTTAAAAACATGTCTTAAGGTAGAAAAATGATAAAATGAATAATAATAATGGTAAAAACCTTAACCTACAATACACGAGGCTCAATTTTAGACTATGTACATCTACTAAATCTAGGACGACACGACGATACGCAGCCGGAACTGTACACGGAGTTGGAGTTACAACATTTAAAATGCTCGCTTTTACATAATTACATAATTACGCTATGTACAAATATCTTTACAGTAGGAAACTAGCTCTAAACATGGTCCCACGGGGCGACGACGTGGCCGGGCAGTGGCAGGATCGGTAGCGGTAGCGCTAGCGGTGGGTGCTATGGGAAGTGATCAAACAGGAACTGTTCCATGAACAGCGACTCCGAATGCTAGTTGGACGAATTTTCGCCCGGCTCGCTAACTGCAATGGTCATCTTGGTCTCATCGCTGCTGTCCGCCTCGGGCTCCTCCCCGTCGTCCATCTCTTCCTCGAGATCCTCAAGATCTTCGTCCTCGTCCAGCTCTTCGTCTAGCTCCTCCTCGTCGTCATCCTCTTCGGTCATCTCACCATCTTCCTCATCATCATCCTCACCGAAACTGTCGCCGCCGCCGCCGCCGCCACCACCGACGGTGCTGCCCTCCACAGCTGGCAGTTGCACGATTGTGGCACCGCCAGGCGTCACAGTTGAGCCTGCAACCGTGGCCGCCACGCTGGAGGCTCCACTGCCCGTGGCGCCAGCTCCGCCGCCGCCGCCGCCGCCGCCACCGCCAGGAATCTCGATCGTCACAATGCCAGTCATCGTGCTAATGCTCTTGGGCGCATTAGAATTCTTGCCCTCCTGCTTGATGCTCAGCTCGATTAGCTCGACGCCGGTGCGGCTCTTGAAGTGCGTCTTAATGTGCTTCGACAGGTGATCGCTGCGCATAAACTTTTTGTTGCATTCGCGACACTGAAACCGCTTCTCGCCCGTGTGAGTCCGCCGGTGGCGCTGCAGCTCATCAGAGCGGGTAAAGCGCTTGCCGCAAAACACCCAGGAGCAGACGAACGGCCGCTCGCCGGTGTGCCAGCGCAGGTGCGCACGCAAATGGGAGGTCTTGCCGTACACCTTCTGGCAGCCCGGGATGTGGCAAATGTGCTGGCGCTTCTTGTCCGAGTGCTTCTCGCCGTCGGTGCAGTTGGGACAGGTGCAGGCCACTCGCTTCAGCCGGGGCTTAGCCTCTCCAGGGGCCGCTGCCGTCCCTCCGCCGCCTGCCGCCCCTCCGTTTCCCCCTCCAGTCGCCGCACTAACATTTACATTCAGATTCTGGGCAGGCGTTGTTATCGTCGTTGAGCCGCTATTAGTGCTCCGTATGCTGGCTGCCCCGCTCCTAGCCGGTGTGGCAACAGTCACCACTTGGCCACCAGTCACAGGCGCAATCGAAATCTGTGAGCTGGGAACGCTCACGAGGTTCGCTTTGCTCCGCGTCGGCAGCGCCACAGGGACGGGGGTCGGCGGGGCAGGTGCCGGCTGAGGCAGGGCTGTGATCTGAATGGAGGCCGGTATGCTCAAGTTGGACAGAGTATTGCCCTCCGCGTGAAGGAACTTGATCTGCTGCGGTGAGGAGGTGTTGTTGTTGTTGTTTGGCGTGGAAGCGGCCGACGGGCGATTGACACTAGCCGCGGTGTTGCCAGCGGTGGTGATGGTGGTGGTGGGTCCAAAGGTGTCCGGTGGCTCCTGTTTTATGCTGGTTATCATTTGGGTGGGACTCTGCGGCTCCTGCTTGGGCATCACCTGCGATGTCTGACTCTGTACCTGCGCCTGGGCCATCGGCAGTTGGGTGAGCACCTGCTGGAAGTTGGCCGGCAGATTAGGCGGCAGTTGGTTCGCCTGAATGATCTGCACTTGGCCTAATCCGGGGATATTCTGAATCGGCAGCGCTTGCAGATTAGGCAGCTGCATCTGCGCGGGTATGGCAGCGGGTGTGGGTGTCGGAGGGGGCTGTGCCGCCTGACGAAGCTGGGCGGGAATCACAGTCAATTGCTGGCCCTGGGCATTGGTGATGGTAATGGGCTGATTAGCAGGAATTTGTCCTCCTGCTGAAGCTTCATTGATGGCCTGCAAGAGCTGCTGGTGTTGCTGCTGAGCCTGTTGCTGCGCCTGTTGCTGCTGCTGTTGTTGCTGCGCCTGCTGCTGCTGCTGCTGTTGTTGCTGCTGCTGTTGCTGGACTTGTTGTTGTTGCTGCTGCTGCTGGTGGGGATTCTGGATATGTATGATATTGGCGTTGGGCGGCAACTGAGGATATGGCATGGCCAACTGCACTTGCTGGATCTGTCCGTTGGGCGTCACAATCTGTGCGATCTGGGAAAACTGCGGTATGATTTGCATCTGAGAGGCGGCCGGCATCTGCAGGGATTGTGCCTGCAACAGGTTCTGCAGTCCTCCGCCCGCCGCCGCCGCTGTGGCGGCTGCCTGGACGGGCACGTGAACCGTCTGGTAGACGGTCTGTCCTCCGGCGGTCTGGACGGGTATTTGCACCGCCACCGTTTGCTGCTGCTGGGGCACGGCCTGTGCTGGAAACTGCACCAGTTGCGGACGCAGCTGCAGCTGGCCATTCTCCAGCTTAATCGACTGTCCGCCGCCGCCCAGGAGATTGGAGATATTGCCAAGCAAACCATTGGCCGCTGCCACCGACGTTGGGATTTGCAGATTGGTACCCGGAATTGTGATGCTTCCAGGCAGCTGCCCAGCAGCTGTCGCGCCATTAGCTCCCCCAGCTGCCGCTGCTCCTGCACCTGCCCCAGAGGCTGTCGTCGTTTGTGTCTGCTGCTGCACCACCTGCTGTTGCTGCTGCTGCTGCTGGATGAGATTGGTGACGGGTATCTGGATATTCGTGCCCGGTATGCTGATGAGCTGCGTCTGCTCCTGTCCCAGGCCGTTGAGTTGCTGCAGCTGGATGCAGTTGGATGCCGCAGGATTGGCGGCTGCCATCTGGGGCGCGCGGATGATCTGGCCGCTGGGTGTGATGAAGGCCTGCTGGCCGTTGATATTCACCGCCTGCGCCGTGGCCAGCTGTGCGTTCAGGTTGGGTATGAAGATGGCCTCCTGGCCATCGATGTTCACCGTTTGCATGGGCATCGGCTGGACGATCTGGAACATGTTCTGCGGCATGCCGCCCGCCTGACCGCCGCTGCTGGCAAACTGGTGCGGCATCTGATGAATGTTGATGATCTGCTGCATGGTGGGCGCTCCTCCGGGAACACCCGTCTGTGCCTGAGCAGCTACATTGGACACAGCATTCGAGGGCGCTGCTGCTTTGCCAGTAATGTTTGTCACCGCGGACGTGGCTTGGGGGGCACTGGTAGTGGCCGCTCCGGCGGCACTCTTGTACTGCAGCATGGCAGGCGCTTTTTAATTGAGATTTCAGCAGTCACCAGTGCCTGGGGCGAATCATCTCTTCACTTTTTATAGTTGGTCCTCAGACGCGCAACGCTCAGCGGCGATTGGGCGGCATTCTAGGGGAAACCTTACAAATGGGCACATGTACACAGGAGCCCGGGGGCCGACGATAACAGACAAATACACAAATATCACGAATTTCGGGAACAATTTCGCGAAGCGGCCGAAATAGACGAGATTTTATTTAATTTTGTTTTGACAAACACAAACGCAGAAGAAGAAGTGAGAGCCAGCAGGGTTGCAATGTGCTACCTATCGATAACATCGGCTTATCGATAGGGTCACAGCGATAGCAATAATAAACCGAAGACGAAGAAGAAGAAGAAAGAAAAAGGGGAAGAGCGCTGGGAAACATAAGTTAGACGAGGATTCCATTTTCCTGGCAACAGTTTTCCAGTTTAGCTCAAGGATCAACGTTGCATCATGGAGGTCGACCAAATGCCCCTGGCCGATGTGGTCTTCGTTATCGAGGGTAGCGCCATCAACGGCGCCTATATCAACGAGCTGAAGACCAACTACATCCTGCCCACCTTGGAGCACTTCACCACTGGCTCCATTGACGAGCGCGAGTATTTGATTGCCGAGCGGTTTGCCACGCTTTACGGAGTCGTTGTGTACCGGACCGCCGCCAACCTACTGGAGCCCGTCTGCTCCACCTACGGCCCGTTCCTGCAGCCCCAGAAGGTGATGGAGATCATTGAACGGCTGCCGCTGGTGGGTGGCGGCATGGAGTCGTGTGCCCACATGGCCGAGGGCTTTGCGGCTGCTCACGGCTGCTTCGATGACATTGGCGAGCGACGCCAGATGCTGGACCAGACCAGCGTCCAGCGTCACTGCATCCTCATCTGCAACAGTCCACCGTACCAGATGCCCACCACCGAGTCGTGGAAATATCCCGGCAAATCCTGCGAGCAGCTGGCAGCCCTCTTCAACGAGCGAAAGATAAATCTCTCGATTATTGCACCGCGAAAGATGCCGGTGCTCTTCAAGCTCTTCATGAAGGCAGACGGCGATCAGCCGATAACCAGCAAGAACTATGCCAAGAATATCCGTCATTTGGTGCTGCTCAAGGGCTACAGCCTTAAGGAGCGAGCTCCCAGTCCCAATAGCATGGCGGTACAAATGGCGGCCCCTAACGCTGCCCCAGCTGCAGTGCAGCAGCAGCAGCAACAGAATCCGGCGGGTCAGCAGCAAGCAGGTCAGGGAATTCCCATGGACACTACGCCCGTCCAGCAGCAGCAGGGCAACGCCCAGCAGCAGCAACAGCAGCAGGTGATGAACATGAACTCAATGCAACAGCAGCCGGGTCCCAATCCCCAAACGGGACTTCTCAATCCCCAGCAGCAGCAACAGTTAATGCAGCAACAGCAACAGCAGAATCAGTTTGTGCCCAATCAGATGCAAAACCCCAACTTCCAGGCGAACGTGGGACCTGGACAGAACCGATGGATGTATCCCAACCAGCAGGGACAGGCCCGACCGCCATTTATGCAAGGCGCTGGCAATGTGGGCGGCGTCCAGGGTCAAGGCGGTGGCATGCAGCTGCAGCAGCAGCAGCAACAACAGAATCCCAACTCAGCGTTGATCTCTCGTATTACTGCGCCGCCGCCCAACCAGACTGTCAGCTCGCTGCAGCAACAGCAGCAGGCACAGGCGCAGCAGCAACAGCAGCAGAGGATGCAGATGCTCAACCAGCAGCAGATGCTCAATCATCAGCAACTGCAGCAGCAGCAGCAACAACTGGCCCAGCAGCAACAGCAGCAGGGCAATCCCAATGCCGGCAACAACATGATGCCAGTATCCAACGCGGTATCCAATATGCCGAATCCCCAACAGCAACAGCAACAGCAGCAGCAGCAACAAGTGGGGCAGCAAGCGAATGCCCAACAGCAAGGCAATCCCCAGCAGCAGCAGCAGCAGACAAATCCGCAACAGGAGCAGGCCTCCCTGAGGGAAAAGATCTGGACGGGAGTGCTGGAATGGTCGGAGAAACCGAAAAGCGACCCGCAGAAGATACCACATTCCCTCCAGTGCACGGTGTGCACCAACATAAAGGACGGCCAACCCGAGGTCAAGGCGGAAAACTGGCCGCCCAAGCTGCTGATGCAGCTGATGCCCAAACACTTGGTGGGCAACATTGGCGGCCAGTTTCTGAAGGACTCCAAAATGGTGGTTTTTCGCCCTACGCCTGGCGAAGCTCTCGACTCGCTGGCCAAGATGATGACCTCTGGGTACGCCGGCTGCGTCCACTTCTCATCTATTCCCAACTCGCCCGCCTGTGAGCTGAAGGTGCTCATCCTTTTGTATACGCCCGATCGCCAAGCCTTCCTCGGCTTCATTCCCAACAATCAGGCGATATTCGTGGAGCGTCTGCGCAAGGTTATCCAACAGAAGCAGCACGGTAACATACAGCAGCAGCAGCAGCAACAACAACAGCAGCAACAGCAGCAGCAGCAGCAAATGCAGCAGGACAACTCCCAGCAGCAACAGCACTACAATCAGTACCAGCTTAATATGCAGATGGGCGGCGGAGGCCCCGGCGGCGGACCTGGTCCCGGCCCCAGTGGTATGCCTATGCAGCAAAATCAAATGCAAATGAACATGATGCAGCAGCAGCAGCAGCAGCAACGCATGCCCCTCGGCGTGGGCGTGGGCGTTGGTCCTGGTGGTGTCCCCAATCCGAATCTTCAGCAACAGCTGCAGCAGGTGGCTCCCAATGTGGCCGCCATGCAGCAGCAGCAGCAGCAACAGCAGGCGCAGCAACAGCAACGCATGGTGCGTCCCATGATGAGCAACAACAATCCGGGGCTGCGCCAGCTGCTGCAGCACCAAACCACGCCCGGCAACCAGTTCCGTCCACAGATGGGTGGCCAGAATCCAAATCAAATGGGAGCCGGCGGCCCGATGGTCGGCAATCGCAACTTTGACGACGGCAGCTACGAGTTCATGTAGGCTCCTTGGATACTAGGATTACTTTACTCTAATATTTTGTACTGTATGAATCATGCAAATAAGGAATTTTCAAAATATAAAATCCATTAATGCTCCCAATACCAATGTCGGTTCGGTCAGAAAAAAGAGGCGGATTGAAGCATATTTTTAATGAATACTCAGTTGGCAAACCAGGAAATTCATTAGCCAGCGGAGGACTTCAGGGCACCGGCACTCAGTTTACGGTTTTTGATTTGGTAACGCGCCTTGTAGCCCTCCTTGTCGGCGGTGTACATGGTAACCGTGTCCGTGTCGGTCTTCTCATCGTGCACCGAGTACGAGCCCATCACCACAAGCTCCTGCTTATCAGTGCCGGGGTTCATAATCACCCCGATTTCCTCTCGTTTGCTTCCATTGGGCTCTTCGGAGCTAAAATTGGCTTTGAATTTGACAAGGTAAGGCCTAAATAAAGCTCGATTGGACCTACCTGAAGCGGTAGCCCTCTTCGGTTGGAGCCTGATTATAGAACTCGGTTACTATTTTTGGATACAAGTCATCTAGGAGACCCGCTGAGCACTTGGCGGTAATAATGGCAACAAGACCGATTAACAAAAACTGAAAAGTTGGAAAACCTTAGTAAAACCTTCAAGAGCTCTACAAGATGTGTTAAGCCACTCACAAACTTAGCGGACGCCATGCTTATGCACTACTGGAGAGACTGAAGAGAACCCCTTTATATAAAAATCGAACTGCTAAGATTTTTGCTAATATTTAAACCCAGTGAATAAGTTTTATTATCAACTTATTGGCCACAACCGGTCGTTGTTTGCTTAAATCGGGATTCGGTTTAATGACTCTAATTTGTTAGATAAAAGGCAGGAAGAAACCAGCAGGCATAGCTCACTTAGGACATTTATCACTGTTTTCACTTCTATGTGAATCTAACAGGTAAATCCATATACATGGATCCAATAACTATATATAATCCAACAGTAATTTAATTATAATTTCATAATAAAACCATATCTTTTTATTATCAATGGAGGCATGTATACCGAAAGTTCACTTTCGATTTAAGTAACTAAAAAAGCTTGTTGATTCGATAAAACAAAAGTACATAACATCTACTTAAAATTGTTCATAAATTCCCATTAACCGGTACCAGAATTTAAAACATTTCAAGAGTTCGGAGAAGCTTCTCCCCAATTCTCCGGATTCAGTCCGAAATCATTACAGAGAAGAGATTTTATTTGGTACAAACTATACAAGTTTCGAATTAGTACTAATCCTAAATGGACGATGTGGCGTAGTCGGCGGGGAATTTGAAGATGTGCTTGCCGGTGGCCTGAACTGAGGGCAGCAGACCGGCATTGGGAATGATGTTCCACGAGAGGTAGAGCGATACATTGCGGTTGTCCTTCAGGCCGTTGCCATCGTCCCAGAAGTAGTACTTAGTGTTGAGGTTCTTGAAGTCCAGCACCGCGTTCTCACCGCGCAGTATGATCTTGTCCCAGAGCACGACTTGGTTCAGCTGGTTGGCCGGCGTCTTGTACTCGGCGGTCAAGTAAAGGAACAGCTGCTTGACGTTCCAGTTGAAGATGCCGGTGAGGTTCGTCTGCAGGTCGAAGGTGATGTAGCCGAGATCATGCTTCTCACGGGAGGCTCCGTAGTCGGGGACATTCTTCACCAGCACCCGCACAGTGTTGATGTTGGCGTCGGTGCGGTAGTCCAGAAAGACGGTGGACAGGAAGCAGCTGAATGTGAGGCAGGCCAGGACACTGAGCGTGTACGCCACCGTGGCGTTTCCGCGGGTCAGAACCGTATGCATCGCTAGAATCTCTCGTTCCTGGTCGGCAAAACTTGACCACGTAGTTGATTTGTGAGTGGAAGAAAAATCTACGTACGAGGAGTTGAGAAAACAACGATGGTACTATCGATACTATCGATGCAAACTCTTTAGGCGGCACTATCAATTTTATTTCTTGTTATAAAATTTGCGCTCAATTGAATTTGTATGGAATTATGTTTATGTGCTTTCCCCAAAACCCCAACTTGGGGCGGAATGTTTTCCACAGCCTAGCTATGTATTGCATCACTGAAGCAGAAAAATGTTTACACCTTTTTATTAACGGCTTCTGTCCAAAATTGGGAAACATCGATAGACTTTTTACGGCCACCTCTTCGTTGGAATACGCGAGGAATAGTTCCTAGGCTTAGATTTAAATAAATAACAAATATTGGTAAAATAAAATCTAGTTAAAATATATATTTCAGCAAGAGTGACTTTATTTCAGGTTTATTTACAGTTCTTGGAGTTTTCGATAAGCGATGAAATTACTACACCAGGTGGCAACACAAGAGAGAACCAGATCGCTCTCCTGGCCGTTGCTAGTTCAATTCAATATCCGGGAATAATATGGCGATCCGAAACTCTGACGATAGACAGAGAATTTAATACTGCTGAAAAATTGATTAATTTGCTTTAAATTTAAAACGGTAATACGCGCAAATATAGCCAAACTGTTGGCGAGCGTGTACGGCACGCAGTGTGATAGTTTTCAGGCCTTTAACAATGGTCAATCTGTGGAAATCCGCTTCGGAATAGTGGCAAAAAAATTTTCTCTAAGTCGCTCTGCTATTTTCCACCTTCGTTTGCGCGTGCGAAAGAGACGCCCACAGCGGCCAGACTGGCCGCGTCAGGGCATCGCGTGTGCGCAAGCGAGACGAGGCTATCGACCAAGCGACGGCATACGCCAAAGTCGAAAAGTGATTTTTTCTTCGTTCGTTCGGGCGAAGTCGAAACTGCTCGAATGGTTTTATAAATAAAGTACGGCAATTGCATATGCGCGAAAGTTATTAATCGAGCCAAGTGCAGCTATCGATCGGTCGTTGGTTGGTGTCGCCGCCTGCGATTATATAAATAGTGAAGCACGTTGCCTTGCCCCGTCTCCGAAGTCCTAATTGCGCATCGATTGCCTTGTCTCCTCAAATAAAATACGAGGGGCGAAATAAAGTTGAAAATAAAAGTGATTTTCCCCCAGCTTTCATTAAGCGTGTGCCTCTTCAGTTGTTTTGTTTCGCATCTGAACAATTTTCTGTGTAAAAATGTGAATCAGTCGGTAGTGGGCATGCTGGGCAAGGGAATGGGAATGGGAGAATTAAATGCGAACGAACGAGTGTGCAATGGTAAAGTGAAAGAATGCTTAGCGTTGCCACTCCGCTGTGGCAACTCGTGCATGTGTGCGTATGTGAGAGTGCGAGGTGCCATTGCTTGCGTGTGTTTGTGCGTCTCCGACCATCGCCTATATAAGCGTATATATATATCTGCATATATATAATCCAAATCCTAACAATATCAAAAAATCGATAAAAACTTAGCAGGACCAAGTGCCGTTACTTTTTCACTTATTTGTTGACGTGTTATTTTTTTTTTTGTTTTAAAATGAAGAAAATCCCCTCAATAAAACTATCAAGTTTTTATTGAAGTGATTATCCTTCTTACGTTTATCTTTTACTCATAAATGTATTATTTTTCACACGCTTTCCGAAACGTAATCGTTAAAAGGACGCGCACATTGAGAGTAAAAGATACGAGAAACCCAATCTCCGACGAGAGAGAGTAAAATGAATAATGATGCGAAAAACCATGAATGCGATGACTTGAATAATCAGGGCTCCACGGCTTATTTAAACAAAGCAACTACTAAACCTACAACCAATAACAATCCAACAACAAAATCAACAGCAACAACAAGAGCTGGAAAGAACAATACCAACAATACAAACAACAACAACAATCAAAAGCCCAACAACAGACAGTTCAATAACAACTTACCTCGAATCGCCGCCGCCGCCAGGCATCCGTTAGCCGCCGCCATCCTCAAGGCCACAAGTGGCCAGCGGAAGTTCGTGCCAGCGGCCAAGAATGAGCCACTGACGCAGGGAGCAGCAGCAGCCACCACTACCAGCAGCAGCACTAGCTCCAGCTCAAACTCGAGCTCGGCAGCTAATCCCAGCGGCAGATTGAAAGTTAACAGCAACAGCCACCACCCAGCCACTGCCAAGATGTCCGGTACCAGCAGCCAAGCGACGGCCACGCCCACGCCGCCAACGGCCACCTCAACCACCACGACCACAACGAACGCCAGCGGCGCCTGCAGCGGCACGCCCACGAGCAGCAGCGCCAGCCCCGGCGGGGCAAGCGGGAGTGGGACCATCAGCGGTACCACGGTCATTGCCAATCCTGCATCGGTGTCCACCACTGCCGCTGGCAGCGCTGCCAAGTTCCGGGCCGCCGTCGCCTCTGCGCCCAGCTCAGGAACTCCAGCGCCCTCACCCGCTACCGCACCTGCTCCTGCACCAGCGCCCAGCTCCAGCTCCAGCACCGCCATTGCTGCCGCAGCCGCTGTCGCCTCTGTCTCCTCCTCCTCGAAGAAGACACGGGCAGCTGTGGCCGCTCTTAAGCGACAGGTAGCCATGCAGCAGCAGCAACCCGCCGCGTCTGGAGCCGGCAATACACCCAACTTGACCAGCAAGGATTCGGCGCATTTAAAATTCGCCGCAACCACTTTGCTGATGGGCGCCGCCGCGGCTGCCGTCGATAGCAACGCTGGCGCTGCTACCGGTGGGGCGGGAACTGTTGGTGGAGTCCGCGGCATGTCCCTCAATCCCGCCGTGGATGTGGCCAATGCGGCGGCCGTGCTAAAGCAAAAGCTTAAAGACGCCGCCGCAGCCGCATCGGCATCCGCCTCCAATCGATCCGCCTCGTCGTCCATGTCGTCCAACGCATCCTCGCTGTCGTCATCGGTGGGCATCGTGAATGCCATCTCGTCGGCCCTGCAGAACATCATCACGCCGGACACGGACACCGATACGGAATTCTATCCCCAGCCCGTCACCACCGACCTTTCGGAGTCGGAGGAGGAGTCTGTCTCAGAGGTGAGTGTTGTGCAGCTTAGCTCCATTCCTATACGTAGTCTCGATGATTCCCGCTTGGTACCAGCATAGAATTCAGCAGTTTGCATCTCTATTATATTTGAATTAGTTATCTTTCCAAAATCTTGCACAAACTTGCATAAAACAGTTCAGAAATATCATTGAAAAGCTACCGATGGATGTATTTATTGCCAGGAATGTTAAATAATAGCTCATATTTCCGGGAATCTTTGTTTCTCTGCTTTGGGTCTCCAGTTGAGTGTGCTCTGTTAGCTTATTCTCCCTTCGATGTACTTAGAATCCTTAATACTATTTAGAAATATCAATTAATTGGTCGAATTAATATTTTAAATAATAATTGTATTGTTTTCCTTGTAATAGTAACTTGCTTACGGTTATATATCTGCAAGGTTGTTCAAAACTGTATCTTATTTATAGAATTTGTAGCTTTGCAATTTAAAATCTTGAAAGAACTAGAAAATTATTTATATTACGAAAAAATGTCCGATTTAAAAAGATCAACCCCTATCCGAATGACAATTTCTTTGAGGTCAAAAAACAGTTTAAATTTTAAATGGGCATCAATTAGGGAAAATGATCATTATAGAAAGGTAACCTAATCACACTGCGCACCATAAAAACACATGATAAGGTTTCATTATCAGAGCTGCTGTCGCAATACACGTTGTATTCCAGCTAAATCCACGCCTGTTAATGCACAGATTCAGGTTCCAGGTTCCCATTATATCAGGTGTGCTGGCATTTTTACGGCAGCAGGGAAATACCTCGAAATCGAATTGATCGTTGAACATATTGTGTGGTTGCAGCAAGAGATACTCTTCTTCTCTCCTTTGCTCTCTCCGGTTCGCTTTTGTGCTTCGCCTTTTACGCGTGTTGTTAGAAGTGTGTGTATATGTGAGCGAGGCCCTTTGCTCCTTCGGTGTATTGGTGAATGATTTATCAGCTGTTTGCTTGTTGGCGGCTGTGTGCGAGTACTTTTTTCTTTGTCTAGCACACGCCTACATGCGCAAAACCGAAATGGGAAATGCGAATAATATAAAAAGCTTTTATGCTAGCCGATGTTCAATAAAAACCAAAGGTCATTGCTTCGACACAGGTTTACCATAATCGATGTAATTATTGTAATTGACCCAACCCCGACCCCGTTACTCTGGTCATTTGTTTAGTGGGAATTACCTGCAATATGTGTGCATGTATGTACATAATCTTTTTCGGGTGCGTTCGCGAATTCTCTTTTGAGCAGCGTGACAAAGATGTCCGTTAGCTGTCTGGCAACTCTGGACGCAGCCGCTATTGCTGCTTCTTTCTAGCTGCTATCTTTTGTTGTTGTTGCAGCAAGAGCAGTAAAACTACGTATGCGAAGCGAATGCAGAGAACAAGCAGAAATAATAATATAAATAAGAGTCCAAATAACAACGCAAGTTGAGTGTAACGAACTTTTGCCAATTTTCGACAGGAGACACAATTTGCAGATTATTTTGCAGTGGCATGCAAACATTTCACTGTTGATTTCCTTTTTCACAAATTTACCCACACACACACGCGTACTTGCACTCACACAATACAAAATCAACGAGAACAAACGAACGGGCTGCTGTTGTTGAACTCGTTCATGATGAATTTTTGTTGTATTTTCTCCTCTGTTTCTGTTCTTGCTGTTTCTTTTTTCTTTTGGTTCGGTTGCTGCTCACTGCTTATACGCTTGGTTATGTTCTTTTATGTTCTGTTCATTCATTAAAGGTTAAGCAAGCAGCACTTGGCCTCGTGGTGGAAATGTATTTCGGCAATTTTTTTGCATCTTCATTTTTGGTTCAATAATTTAAGGCGTGGGCGTAAGCACACGCATACGCACAGATGCAGACCTGGAGTGGCTCTCCCCCTTTCTGGCAGTGTGTGAGTGTGCCGTATTTAAATCGATGTACGAACTGCACTGACGTTCTGACTCATAGGGCTTTTAAATATACAAAAACCATTTAAGAAATTTTATAGTAGCTAAAAGACAAATACTCAGAAGGGAAAACATTTGGGTGCGCATTCAGAGGTAAAGAAAAACCATCCGAGAAAACCTGTACTCGGTTGGTCGATCGTTCAGTGAAAATCGCCATGTAATTAATTTGTTGTTTGCTAGTTTTCGGTCTCCTCCACCCCCACTTCTTCGCCTGTTATCGATAACTATATTTTTTGGCCAATATTCTTCAGCTATTGGGTTATCTGGCAACTCTCTCAGTTTAATTTCAATTTCACATTTTTTGTTTACCGTATTAATTCGTTTTATGTGAGATTTTTGGTCGTGTTCGTCGATCATTTGGTGTCACATTTGTTCCTGTTGTTGTTGATATATATTTACCCAAAATACGATATAATTTTAAAATTTTGGTTTTTAAACGTCGTGCCAAGAGTCACTAAAACCAGGCAATGATAGCCATCACCTGGAAATTAGTTCGTACACTTTTACTGAGATTGACCAAAGCGCTGACCAGGAGTTCCCGTTACCGCATGGACCTTCTGCTGCAGTTCTTCGTCGAAGTAAATCCTCGCCTGGTCCCGGAACAAGCTGTCCTTTTATCTTTGAACTCTTTCAATTTTGTCTGCTGCTCTTGCGTTAAATTTTTATGATTTATGTATGTTTCTTTCGTTTCTCTTTATTTGTAGATCCTATTGGCATTCTTGTGTTTAAGGCCAGATCTCCTGGTAAGTTTCAGTTTCGCGTTATAACCCCATCCCGCTCCCCCCTACCCAGCATCGCCAGAAAAACGAGCCCACATTTAACGACTCAAAAGCTTCAGTTTACAGTCTTCAGTCCAAACTAACTCTCGCCACCGCAAAATAAGTGATTGATCGGTTCTTAACCCAACTACCACTCCGCTTCCTCCCTGCTCACTTGCATCCCAAGAGACACTCGCATATTCACACCACTTTGTTGCTGGCCTTAGACAACAAGAATGTGCTCTACTGATCAACTATATAATACATATGTAGCTATGGCTTTTCTAATTCGTAACTTCCAGCTTTTATTTGTAGCAAACTGTTAATACTCACACCCCAGTTCGTCCGTAGACATACATACATACTTTTAGCCACGATAACACGACTAACAAATCAAAATGTACATTTCTCTCTTGCAGGACGATATTCCGGAGTCGGATCCCGATAGCTGTCCGCATGAGGGCGAGGTACGCGAGGATGAGGATGAGACGGAGGAGGAGTCGGAGGACTCTGACGAGTCTGACGGCGATGACGAAGAGGACGAGGAGGAGATAGGTGAGTCTCCCGTTGTTTCCGTTGTGCGAGAACTATTTTATTTTGAACAAACCTTTTTCCTGTTCCTCCTTTACCAAGATGTGCTGCAGGACAACGATGCGGACGATGAGGAGATCGATGACGAGGACGAGGAGGAAGATTCGCCCTTCTTGTTGGACGCCAACAATAAGCGATCGAGTAATCTCACCGCCCTGCTGGAGGCCGCGGCCAATGAGAAGGCACCCGTCCTGCGCCACGCCACCCATGCCATTGATGAGACCAAGCAGGCGCTTACCAAGATGCGATGTGCCAGCAGCCCGCGCGACAAGAAGTGAGTCCTTCCATTCTGTTTACCGAAATCTCTTCCCAGAGCTAACCCATCGTCTATTGTTTTTAGCAGCAGTGGCTTCTCCCGATCCCTGGTGGCCGCCTGCACGGATAACGATGTCAATACGGTGAAGAGGCTGCTCTGCAAGGGCAACGTTAACCTGAATGATGCCGCTGCTTCCACGGACGATGGCGAATCTCTGCTTTCGATGGCCTGTTCGGCGGGCTACTACGAGCTGGCACAGGTATGTTTCATGCATCCATTAATTTGCAACTTACACTCTTTAGATCACCTATACGCTTCCTATAGGAATTTATTTATTGCTAAATTTCTCTATTCATGTCTTTGTGCAAAAGTAAACCTTTGTTTGAAGAAACTAATTAATTAATACATGTTAGGATTTCTCAATAATCTATTGCTGTTTTCACATTAACAAATTATATTGTGTGTCCTTCAATTATAGGTTTTATTTTGTGTATGAAAATGAGAAAAGTTTTATTTTTTGCACGTGAAATTCTTTCTCGGCTGAAGAACAGCTGAGCACCGTGGTTGCCAGCCTTTATGCCAGCCACCACTCACACCGAAAGGTGTGTTTAATCTCCAGTGTGGCAACTCCGCCACCTCCGCACTCGCTTCTGGCGTCGGCTTATCGATAAATACCACCATAGTAGCAATCACAGAGAAAGATAAAATAAGAAGCCGGGATTAGTCTGGGCAATTTCCCATTTAAAACTCCCCATTTAAAACTCCCATTTCGTGGTGTCTCACCCACAGGTTCTGCTGGCCATGTCTGCCGCCCAGGTGGAGGACAAGGGGCAAAAGGACTCGACGCCGCTGATGGAGGCCGCTTCCGCGGGGCATTTGGACATTGTGAAGCTGTTGCTGAGCCACCATGCCGATGTGAATGCCCATTGCGCTACCGGCAATACCCCGCTAATGTTCGCCTGTGCCGGCGGTCAGGTCGATGTGGTTAAGGTTCTCCTCAAGCACGGCGCCAACGTCGAGGAGCAGAACGAAAACGGACACACGCCCCTGATGGAGGCAGCCTCCGCCGGCCACGTTGAAGTGGCAAAGGTAAGTGAATTCGTATTTGGAAGTGGCCACGCCTGTGAGATATCAACAAAATGATTATAATCCGAGATTTGAAAATGCTGCTGGCACAGACCCGCGACCTGAATCGAGTTACTGATTGGTCCGGGCAAGATGCCAGCGCTCTGTGATTTAGTTTGATCTTATCTGATGCCGTGCATCCCATTTCTAAGTTTGCCACTTAAATTTCCCAACTAATTGGTCAATTATGTTGTTATTATTTTAGGTGCTGCTGGAACATGGCGCTGGCATCAACACCCACTCGAACGAGTTCAAGGAGAGCGCCCTCACTTTGGCCTGCTACAAGGGCCACCTGGACATGGTCAGATTCCTGCTACAAGCTGGTGCCGATCAGGAGCACAAGACCGATGAAATGCACACCGCTTTAATGGAAGCGTCAATGGACGGTCACGTTGAGGTGGCGCGGCTCCTGCTCGACTCGGGTGCCCAGGTGAATATGCCGACGGACTCTTTCGAGTCACCTCTAACCCTCGCCGCCTGCGGTGGCCACGTCGAATTGGCCACCTTGCTGATTGAACGCGGCGCCAATATCGAGGAGGTGAACGACGAAGGCTACACTCCCTTAATGGAGGCGGCGCGCGAGGGCCACGAGGAGATGGTGGCGCTGCTGCTTAGCAAGGGGGCGAACATCAATGCCACCACGGAGGAAACGCAGGAAACTGCCCTCACGTTGGCATGCTGCGGCGGTTTCAGCGAGGTGGCTGCCTTTCTGATCAAGGAGGGCGCCAATCTGGAGCTGGGCGCCTCCACGCCCCTCATGGAGGCCTCACAGGAGGGACACACCGACCTCGTTCGTTTTCTGCTCAAGAACAAGGCTAATGTTCATGCCGAGACGCAGACGGGAGATACGGCCTTGACGCATGCCTGCGAAAACGGTCATACGGATGCGGCTGGCGTGCTCCTATCCTATGCAGCCGAGCTGGAGCACGAGTCCGAAGGCGGACGTACGCCACTGATGAAGGCCTGTCGCGCCGGTCACCTGTGCACCGTCAAGTTCCTCATTCAGAAGGGCGCCAACGTCAACAAGCAGACGACCAGTAATGACCACACAGCCCTGTCGCTGGCCTGCGCCGGTGGGCACCAGTCTGTGGTGGAACTGCTACTGAAGAACAACGCCGATCCGTTCCACAAGCTGAAGGACAACAGCACCATGCTGATCGAGGCCTCTAAAGGTGGGCATACCCGTGTTGTTGAGCTTCTCTTCAGCTATCCCAACATTTCGCAAACGGCGGATATGGCAGCGGCTGCTAATGCTAACCAACAAGCGGCCGCTGCTGCCGCAGCTGCAGCCGCCGCCGCTGCTGCAGCTGGGTCCAATCAGATGCGCCTCCAGCAGCAGAAGATCCTTCAGCAGCAGCTGCAGCATCAGTTGCAGCAGCTCAACGCTCCCCCCGGACTACATGAGCTATCTGAGGCGGCGCGTGCCTCCAACCAGCAGCTCTTTCACCAACAGCAGTTCAGCACTACCGCCGGCAATGTATCCACGAACATCGTGGCCCTGGGCACTGGCGACTTTTTGGACGCCGGCGAACTGCAGTTGACGGCGACATCGTCGGGCATAGGCTGCGCCGGCGCCGGTGCAAGCACCACCGGAAGTGAAGCTGGCATGGAGGAGTACGGAGAAGTTGGAGGCATCGACCTGACCACCCTGGGAGCCCAGCAGCAGGAAGGCCTTATTGCCAAGTCGCGACTATTCCACCTGCAGCCCGGCTTTGAGCAGCAACAACAACAGCAGCAGCAGCAGCAGCCACCTCAGGCCGGGCAGCATCCGCTGGTGCCGTGCAAGCACTTTGACCTGGACATGGAGCACATTAACTCACTGCAGCCGCCGCAGAAGGCGCCGCCAGCTCCGCCAGTGCTCTTCCACACTGTTTGCCAGCAGCCTGTAATGCAACAACAGCCACAGGCACAGCCACTGCCACAAGGTCAGGCCAAGCTGAAGGGCATGCTGCCGAACAGGAATCGTGTGTTGAAGTCTGGCGACGTGGTAGAGTTCATCGACTGTCCGCTGGATCAGCAGCAGCACTCTGAGCAGGTGCGCTCGCAGCCCCTGGGCGAGGATGGAAAGTCACCGCAGTTCGCTTGCGCTGGAGAGGATCCACGGCTGCAGCGCCGACGGGGATTCATGCCGGAGTTGAAGAAGGGCGAACTTCCGCCGGATACCACCGGCAGCAGCAGTGGCACAGATCCCAACGAGCTCGCAGGCGTCGAAGCGGCAGCTCTGGACAATAGCGGTGCCTGTGCCCAGAGTTCAGCGGTAAGTTAGCCTTGCTTTCCCAACCAGAATAAATATTTTCATGACCTACTACTGTATACTTTTGCAGCGAAACTGTGGTGGAGCCGTCATCACTCACTCCTCGGAAGTCCTCCAGAGCACAGCCATTAGCGACAGGCCCAAGGTGAAGGCTACCAACAAGAGCAATCGCAAGCAGGCAGCCGCAGCAGCTGCAGCAGCAGCGGCGGCAGCGGCAGCAGCAGCAGCCCAACATGCCCATCAGGTTTTGCCGAATCTGCAGCAGAACCAAATGGTCTCCATTTACAATAACTTGGTGAGTAGTTTTGAAGCTACCAAGTGACACACACCACATGTCTTCTCTCTATCCTATTTCCACAGCAAATGCAACAGACACACTTGCAATTGCAACAGCATCTGCAATTGCACCACCAACGTGTGGCATTGGACAATGCAGCGGCTGCTGCGGCAGCAGCAGCGGCGACGACTTCATCGGGTAATGTCGTGGCCTACTCCAATTCACCGGCTTCACCACTCGCCTCGCCGACTGGCAGCGGCAATTTCGTTGATCAGCAGCAACAGCAGCAATCCTTGGATGTGGCCCTGCAGCGCAAGACGGCCATGGAGGATTTCCGCGGCATGCTGGAGACTGCGGTTAATGGGTCGCGCGGCAGGAAGGACCCCAACCTGAAGCCAAAGTTGAACTTTTTCAAGGACGGCTGGCATATGGTTGGAGTGCACAATTTCTTTGGTGATCAGCCCAAGTCGCCCACAGAGACACCGCCGGAAATGGAGGAGACCACAATGTCACCACCAGAAGGCGATGATCGCCTTGCAACGGAATCTCGGGCGGAGATGAAGAATTTAGCTACACTCTGTTCCGCGGCAGCAGCGGCCGCTGCAGTAGCTGCAGCCAATAAGGATCCGGATGAGATTAGCACAGATCTTGAAAGCGATGAGGAGATGGAAGGTGCTGCTGATGGCGCTGAGGGCGAAGAGAACACACTGCCGCCCGAGCCCATGACGTTGGCCGCTGCTCTCCGTGAGGATGGCATCATTCTGGAAGAGGATGAGGATGATGACGACGAAGATGATGAGGAGGAGGAGGATGATGAGCAGGATACCAACAGCGGAGATAAGCTTAACTATGACGAAGATGATGCTGATGTGGACAACGATGGAGAGGTGGATTACATCGATGAAGATGATGGCGCAGCCGAGGGAGAGGAGGACGAGGAAGACGATGAGGATGACGAGTTCTTTTTGGATGTCCCCGTTAATGATCAGGGTGCCGGCAACAACAACAACAACAACAACAACAATAATAATAATAATAACTCGAAGAGCAGCACCGGCATCAGCTCACTGCCCACAAAGCAGCGCAAGATGGCCACACGATTGGAGAACTTGATCCTTACCTCGCAGACCTTGTGCGACTTCCCGCCCGACCTCACCAACTCGGAGCTGGTCCACGTGCTGCCCCAGATAAGCAATCTCAAGGCGGCGGCCAGCAGCAATGCGGCCCTGAACAGCGTTCTCCAGCAACAGCTGGCAGCTGCCACAGCAGCGGCGGCGCACGCCAAGGCAGCTGCCGCGGTCCACCAGAAGCAGCAGCAGCTGCAGCATCAGGTTGACGGTGGTGATCAGCAGCAATGTGGTATGTTTAGAGAACGTCTTAATGTTAATGTTCTTATCAAATAACCTTATCCCTTTCGTTTGCAGTTGATGATGATGGCAGCGCTGGACCCAGCGAGCTATATCCCGGCTTGGAGCATTTTGCCAACGATGGCGAAATGGAGGACATATTCCAGGTGCGCTTAATTGTTATATCTTTTTTGCAACACATTCTTATTATATTATTTTTAAAGGAACTTGCAAGCAGCCTTAATTACCCCGAGCTGGCCGAGTTTAGCCTGAACCAGATGTGCAAGGGTAGGTTTGCCGGAAGCTGGGCAGCGGCGGCGCAATCGTCGGCCAAGTGGCCCGGCCAAGAGCAGTTGGTGGGAGTTGTCAGATCGCCAGGCGAAGTGCCGCCGGATGCACAGCAACAACAGGCGAATCTCGTTCTGCTGGACTATCCTATGCGGCAGAACATCCCGCTTGACCAGCGACTCCTCGAGGCAGATGAAATGCACCTGCAGGTTTGTTTTTATTTATTCCCAGTGTTGCGAATTTCTGTTATTTACCTCTTTGTATATTTTAGCAACATCAACAGGCTCCGCTTTCGTTACTGCCCTTCACAACCACGGACGATCAGCAGCAGCAGCAGCAGCTGCAGTTGCATCATCCAGCAGTGACCAATGCGGCCGATTTCCATCAGCAACAGCTCGCCTTGGAGAACGATCCTGAGCTGAAGCAGCAGATGCAACAGTACTCCAATGCGCGCATCATCAAGGCTGTGGCTGCACACCAACACCAGCATCAGCAGCAGCCTGCCACCAACTTCGTGTACAACGTAGAGAGCGGCGATAAGAATGCGCCACCAGTGCAGCTTCTCTTCCAGTTGCCGCCCAACATGTCGCAGCAACAGGCCCTGGGAGAGCCTCTAACTGAGCAGCAACAACAGCAGCAGCAGCAACAAATGTTGCATGCCGAGCAGGCCCATCTTTTCCAGCATCATCGAACCGGCGGCCAGCGTGCTCCCACCCAGAACGAGTTGGAGCAAGTGGCCCAGGAGCTGCTGCTTCAGCGTAGTAGCGGACAAGCGTCGGCCGGAGCGCCCTTGCCACTAAAGCAAAAGCACTTTAACCTGCAGGAACAGCTGCTCCTCCATCCACCGCCACTCATGCAGGCGCCCACCTGTGTCCAGCATCAGGTAAGTTATTGAAGCTGCCTTTTCACTGTTTATGCAGCCTTTTAATGTGGCATCTTTCTTTTTTTTTTCTCCCCAATAAGGTGGCAACACAGACGCATCCTGCTTCCGTAGTGGTGCCGCAGCCAGCAGCAGTTGGTCAGTATACGCAATTCGCCCTGCAGCCTCCACAGCAGCAACAGCAACTGCAGCAGCAGCAGCAGCCTGGACAGCCGCAGAACGAGCTGTCGATTTGGCCAATGGGCACGCCCACACCCACGCCCAGCAGCGGCGGAGTGAGTACAACCACCAAGTCGATGCCCGGCGGCATCGCCAAGAAGGCCATTGACAAGCAGTCGCGCAAGGATCGCCGATGCTCTGGATTCCGACAAACGCCAGCGGGCAGTCAAGGTAAATAGAAGGGAATGAATGTCCCAGAAGTAAACCTGATTCAAACCTGATTTCCCTATTTATATTTCGCCCCAACAGTGAACACCAATCAGCATCAACAGCCCCAGGTGGCAACGGCCCAGCAGCAGGCGCAACTGCAGAACCAGTTGGCCGTGGCGACCCCCGCCTGCGTAGACAAAACCATTGAGATTGATTCGGAAACGGAGTCGAACCACGACACAGCCCTGACTCTGGCATGTGCCGGCGGGCACGAGGAGCTTGTTGAGCTGCTTATCAGTCGGGGAGCGAATATCGAGCATAGAGACAAGAAGGGATTCACACCATTAATCCTGGCGGCAACAGCTGGACACGACAAGGTCGTGGACATTCTGCTCAAGCACAGTGCCGAGTTGGAGGCGCAATCCGAGCGCACCAAGGATACTCCACTGTCGTTGGCCTGCTCTGGCGGCCGCTACGAGGTTGTGGAGCTCCTGCTCAGCGTCGGCGCCAACAAGGAGCACCGGAACGTGTCCGACTATACTCCATTGAGTTTGGCGGCCAGTGGCGGATATGTGAATATCATCAAGCTGCTGCTCAGCCACGGAGCCGAGATCAATTCCCGCACGGGCAGCAAGCTGGGCATCTCGCCCCTCATGCTGGCGGCCATGAATGGACACACGCCGGCTGTGAAGTTGCTTCTGGATCAGGGATCCGATATCAACGCCCAGATTGAGACGAATCGCAACACTGCCCTGACTTTGGCCTGCTTCCAGGGAAGGCATGAGGTCGTTAGTCTGCTGCTGGACAGGCGGGCCAATGTTGAGCACCGAGCTAAAACGGGCCTCACCCCACTAATGGAGGCTGCCTCGGGCGGCTACATCGAAGTCGGTCGCGTCCTGCTGGACAAGGGGGCGGATGTAAATGCTGCCCCAGTGCCCACATCCAGGGACACGGCGCTGACCATTGCTGCCGACAAGGGCCACCAGAAGTTTGTGGAGCTCCTGCTGTCGCGGGGAGCCAGTGTAGAGGTAAAGAATAAGAAGGGTAATTCGCCGCTCTGGCTGGCCGCCCACGGGGGCCACCTGAGTGTTGTTGAACTCTTGTACGACCACAATGCTGACATTGACTCACAGGACAACCGACGCGTCTCCTGTCTGATGGCTGCCTTCCGCAAGGGTCACACCAAGATCGTTAAGTGGATGGTCCAGTATGTGTCTCAGTTCCCCTCAGACCAGGAGATGATCCGTTTCATTGGCACGATCAGTGACAAGGAGCTGATCGACAAGTGCTACGACTGCATGAAGATTCTGCGCAGCGCCAAGGAGGCACAGGCCGTCAAGGCCAACAAGAACGCATCGATTCTGCTGGAGGAGCTGGATCTGGAGCGGACACGCGAGGAGAGCCGCAAGGCGGCTGCTGCCAGGCGTCGTGAGCGCAAGAAGAAGAAGAAGATGGAGAAAAAGGAGGAGAAGCGACGTCAGCAACAGGGCAGCGGTCACGGCGGAGCCGATGGCGACGATCAGCAAGGCGACGATGACGATGCCAGTGACAAGGACGATGATTCCGATAAGGACGACGAGGATGAGGAAGTTGGACCCCCGGCACACGCTGCACGCGAGGAAGGTGACTCTGGCATCGATCAGGGCTCCTGCTCCAGCGGTGACACCAAGGGAGCCGGCCGCCTGGTTGCCGCTCAAGCTCTGGACTCTGCAGCCAACTCCGGTCAGGGAAAGAAGAGCAAGAAACAACAGCAGCAGCAGCAGCAGCAAAAGAATAAGGCGGTGGCAGCTGCAGAACCAGCTTCCACTCCCACTCCTCCGGCTGTCACATCCACTTCAACCACCACCGCCAACAAGGTTATCTCAGTGAAGAAGCAACCGCCAGCGGCTGTCGAAAGTGTCGCCAAGATGTCGCCTCCCACACAACAGACAGCGACGGCGTCGGGTCCTCTAAAGCGCCAACTGGAGGTCAAGAAGGAAGAGACGGCGTCCTCTGTGAAAAAGAAGGAGGAGAAGACGACCAGTTCGGCCAGCAGCAACAAGCGCGAGAAGGAGAACCAGGCCCCCAAAGAGGTGGCACTGCCGGCATCCAAACAGGCTCAACCCAGTAACGCTAGCAAGCTCCAGAGCAGCGAATCTGCTAGCAACATTGGCAGCGCCAACTCTACCGCCACAACCAACGCCACCCGCAAAGAAGTGGCCAAACCTGCAGTGACACAAGCTATCAGCGTCAGCCTGAATCCGGCAAAACGCAGCGAAGTTGATGGATGGAAAGAGGTGGTACGCAAGAGCAGTACCCAGCAGACCACTGCGTCGTCGGTGGGCGGTGCCAGTGGCACTCCAGTGCCTGTGACGTCCAGTGCCACTTCGGCGGCAAGCTTACAGCAGCACCATCATCCGCACCACCACCACTTGGCCAACAATAGCGCCAGCAACAGCTCGAGTTCCCTAGGCGGAGGCACTGGTGCGACTTCTGCGTCGTCCTCAGCACCCGAGATGACGTGCAAAAAGGTGCAGGTACCGGTGAACGCCATTTCCCGGGTGATTGGACGTGGTGGAAGTAACATCAATGCCATTCGAGCCACCACTGGTGCCCACATTGAGGTTGAGAAGCAAGGCAAGAACCAGTCTGAGCGCTGCATCACGATCAAGGGCTTGACCGATGCCACCAAGCAGGCTCACATGCTTATACTGGCACTCATCAAGGATCCGGATGTGGATATTCTGCAGATGCTCCCCAGGATTAACAGCAGCATCAAGCAGACGTCCAACGCCAGCACAGCAACTGCCCCCATGGCCGTCGGCACTTGGGACAATCGTACTGCTGCCGGCGTAAGTGTGAACAACTTCTCATCGGCGGCGTCCACCACCTCGACGTCGTCAAGTTCGTCGGCAAGTTCCACTACAACGGCGGGCGGTGCAGCCTATAGCAATGCGCACAAGCAGCAGCAGCAGCAGCAGCAGCCACTGCATGCACAGACCGTAAAGGCCGCAAGTGGACGTGTCTCGGGCTCTGGCAAGTCAAATGGCAGCAGCTCCAAGTCGTCAGGGTCGGCGTCGTCGGCGAGTGCATCGTCTGGTTCTTCCCGCGGACAGAATGGTCGTGGTGGCTATCAAAGCCAGCAGCAACAGCAGCAGTCTGGACGAAATGCTGGTGGTGTTACCTCGTCGAATGGCGTGTCCAAGGGCAGCAAGGGCTCTGAGGGCTCGTCGTCGTCGAAATCCGCGGCGTCTGCACAGAAGAGCAGCATCTCTGCCCAAGTCAAGTCTTCGACAGTGGCTCCTGGAGGAGCACAGAACTTTGCCAAGGCAGCGGCAGTCACGGCCGGATCTTCCTCGCCGAAAAAGGCAGAGGCAGCGGGAGGAGCTGGCGCTGCTGTAATCGCCTCAGTTGGCGGACGCAGCAGTGGAGTGGTGGCTCCCTTTGGTAGGGGGAAACCAGTCTCTGGGCCAAGCCAAGGAGGCGCTTCAACAGCGGCAGCTGGTCACGTTCCCCAACTGGGCAGCGGTGGTAATAATAACATATTGGCTGGACCAATTGGCACCTTTAATGCGGCGGATGTGGCCGCCGTGAATGCAGCCGCCGCCGCCGCCGCCGCAGCATCAGCAACATCCAACAGCAGTGTGAAGCCTATTGCTCCGCCCAGCAAACGAGTGGGATCACCCATTCAACCACAGCAGCAGCAGCAACAGACTCAACAGACTCAACAGACTCAACAGACTCAGCAGCAGCAGCAACAGCTACACCCTCAACAGCAAATGCAGCAACAAGCAGCAATAGCTCCTGGGTCACAGCAACAACAACAGCAACAACAACAGCAGTCGCAGCCACAGCCACAACCCATGCAGCAGCAGGCACACCAGCAGCAACAGCACCAGCAACAGCAGGCACAGACCCAGTCACAGGGCCAGCAGAATTTGGTGATCAACACGAACATTCTCAACGACTTGATGGCGGCCAGTGCAGCGAACACTGCCAGCGATAGCTTCAGTGCCCAGCTGGCGGCCAAGCTGTCGAGCGCCTATTCCCTGTTCAGTGACTACCAGCAATCGCAGTGGGGCAAGCTCGGTGATCCCGGAGTTGGAGGAGGAGGAGGAGGAGGCAGCTGCGGTGGTTCGGGACCTGTGGGCGATATTCTGCCGCAGGCGGATGCCTCTAAGGCGCCAGGATATAATCGCAACATCCTCAGTTCGCCTGTGGGCAGCTCCAAGGCTTCGTCGAATCACTCCACCTCGCCACCGGTGGGTAATGCGATTCAGCAACAGCAGCAACAACAACAGCAGCAGCAGCAACAGCAGCAGCAACCACAATCCAGCCAACAGTCTGTGCAGCAGGCCCTGAATATTATCACCAGTGGTGGAGCAGGGCCGTCTGCAGCGCCGGCCAGATCGCCGTTAGTGGCAAACAATGAGGTAAATGCCACAGGAGTTGTCCCGCAGCCCTCCATGAATGGCACCCAGAGTGGTCTTGGGGAGACGGCGCCCGCCCATTCACCGGGTGTTATCAAGCCGCCAACGGCCACTGCTCCCATTCAGAGGCATGTTCCCATGCCGATGTCCACCTCGGATACCGGAGGACCACCTGCATACGGAGCGATTGGGTCCAATCCGGCCAGCGGAGGAAATGTAGCGGCCGCCGCAGCAGCAGCAGCCGCCGCCGCCATGATCGATCGCCAGCAGCAAAATCTTCAGCGTCTGATCTATGACAAGGTGGGTGCCTCCCAACAACAACAACAACAACAACAACAGCAGCAGCAGCAGCAACAACCACCACAGCCGCAGCTGAACTATCCCATGGATCCCTCGTCCTCGCCATACATTGTGGATGGCAATAATATGCTTCGCATGAATCCGCGCGCCTCAGTCTTTGGCCAGGGCAACAAGCAGCCGCCACCGCCGCCGCAGGGTGGAGCGCCGCAGTCGAATATGTTTGGAGGCAACAACCAGGGACGACAGCCACCGGGCACTGGTGCCAGGCAGCCGGGGGGAGTAGGCGGTGGTCAGCGCTGGTATGGAGGCACTCTGGAATATCCCTCGTACTCGGGCAGGGATATTCTGCATCTGGAGAACGGAGCCGGCGGAATGGCGGGCCTGGGCTCGCCATCTGCCATGTCGCCCAACCATGACGACATCCGCAAGATGCCGCGCCCCATTGGCACGGAACGTGCTGCCTCCTGGAAGTTCAACAACTTCAACGTTGCCGCCTCGGCTCTGAGCATGGACGACGCTCTGTCGACCGTCCTGCCGCCTTGGGCTCACGAGCCGAAGGCCCAGCCGCCAGGTTTGCAACAGCAGCCACCGCCTCCACCCCAGTCCCAGCAGCAGCAGCCTCTCAACTGGCTGAAGCAGCAGCAGCAGCAGCAATATAGGCCTTATAACAACGGGCCATATCCGCAGCAGCAGCAGCATGAGCAAATGAATGTGAGTTTCTATTGTTTTTAACTCTCGAGAGTATGTAACCTTTATGTATCCGTAACTTTCAGATGCCCATGGACTACCACAACATGCAGGCGCCGCCAAATATGAGCCAACAGCAGCAACAGCAGCAGCAGCACGTCAACCTGATGCCCTCGTACGGCTTTCAGCATTTTGTGGGCGCCCCTGGCGCAGCCGATATCTCTGCACACATGCCGGACAAGATGGAGGTGTGGGATCACCATGACAAGCACGTAAGGCTATCAGGATTGTTACATCAAATCAAGAGAAATAACAATAAATTGTTTAGATGCCCTGGACCAACTACACCACCAATTGGTCCAATTGATGTCCGCCCAGCGACATTCTAAGTGAAGACCTCTTCGATGCGTGTCATTCGAGCAACTGAATCGAGGTCCTCCAAATTACCAGGACGCAACAAAAACAGCAACATCAACAGAAACAGCAGTAGCATCAGCAGCAGCAGCAGTACTAATTCGAACATCTTATCACTGGTTTGAACCGTGCAAAAGCGAACGATTATTTAATTTATTCGTTTCCAATTCGAACTCTCACTCTCGGCTTCTTCCTCACTTCCCACTTGCCACTCTTCCAAATTAGACCTACCAACGCCATCGAGTCTTAACGAAGATAATCGAATTGCTTTGATGCAATATGACGGTGTTCGTTTGGTTCTTGGGTTGGATCCACAGGTGCCTGCCCCCATCCCCAATACCAGAACAGAGAAAAGAAAAGAAATGCGAAAAAGCGAAAAAGCGCGATTAAAAAATTTTCGCAATATATATTATTTATTTTTAAAATGTATTGAATAATTTTTGAAGCAAAGAGCATGAAGTGAAGTTATTGTTTAAAGCTTATCCTTTTCTGTATACGTGTATGTGTGTGTGATGGACCCCTCTACACCCACACACCACACACACACTCCTACACTCCCCCAGAACACACAAATACATTTAATTATAAGCTTAAAGTCAGTCTTATGAATGAAACATTAAAGTGAAATGTTTAGCGCCAGCTAAGAAGGTACACACAGAGAAACATTAAATTCAAAAACAAATATCCATAATTACATCTATATACATATATATTTAATAACATTAATAAAATGGCAAGCAAATGAATGTCCAAATTGTAAATCTTAGGCGCACACTTTTCTCTCCCTTGCCCCGCCCTCTCTCTTTCACTTTACGAAATGCAGGAAGCCGAAGACTTAAAGAAAAAAATATAACAAAGCTGATGTGACCAGAAATTACTTAATTACCATTACCATTCAACGATTTAAACTTCTCTTCGACTTGAAAAACTATACATGCGAATGATAAAAAAAAAACCAAACAAGAACGAACGAAGAAAGCCCGGAAAGAGACGATGTAAGAACGTGTAAGGCGGAGGAGGATCCTCTTGACCCAATGCCCCAAAAATGTAGCTAGTAGAAATTGAAATTGCTTAAATATCAACAACTGATATACCAACAACAAAAACAACAACAGATTAGACATTTTAATATTCCATTTACGAGAACTAAACGAGATATGAAGATGACGAGGCGGCAGGCGGCGCTTGCTTGCCATCTCTTTGACGCTTTTCCGACACTGCTCATAGACGTACATACATAAATATATAAATATATATATATACCTACATATATACCTAGCGAATAGCATATGAGATACATACACAAATTTTTATTTCGTCGAAAGCTAAACTAAACGAAACAAAACTTAACGAAGATATGTAAAGACACACTTGATAAACACTGCTGCTTGCCTCCGATCGATCGATTATCGATTATTCAGGACTAAGGCGATTGCTTTGTAAAATTCTAGAGAAAAAGAAAATCCGATGATGCTTGAGAAATATGCATAATGCTTGGAGGACAGCTATGAGTTACACGAACACACAATCACACACATGTATGAGCAAGCCACGCATGCCCCGCGAAACACAAGATCCTTAATCTACACACATCCAAAAGATATACTTGAACGATAATGATAACGATACCGATGAAAGTGAAAATACGAAATAATATAAAATTAAGTGAGCATGAAACTACTTTTTTTTTTCTATTTTTCAATGTTTTTTCAATGTTTTAGCTGCAAGCAAATAATAATGTAATGAGAATGGAGTTGTTTCGTTTAAGTTATGTCATACAAGGAAATTACGAAAAGAAACCACAAAAACAAAGAAAAACACAACCAAGGCCCCCCTGACAGGATCTTTATTATTCTCGAACACACACAAAACACAACACAACCGTTTTTGTTGACAAACGAAAAGAAGAAATAGCTGAAAAGGAGCTGAGGTGAGGACACAACACAGCCGTTATATACGATGATGCATCCATCATCCTTGATTGAGACATAAAAGCAAAGGCAGAAGCAGAAGCATACTGAATAAATGTAGAATTTTTTTCAAGCGAAAGAAATTGAGAATTCACACACATAGATTTATTAATTTAAATATTTAATATAAAATATATACTTCAAATATGAAAAGTATGAAAACACAACCGCAAAAAAAGAAAAAGGAAAAAACTACATATATTAAATACACACACATACTATATGAGTATACTACGGATTATTATTACTCTTATAATTATTATTATTGTATTGAAGGAAAAATATAAAAGAGAACATTAAACAGCATAAAATAAAAAATAAATGAAATTCTGCTTTCTTTATGGAGGGGCTCTAATGCGATTATCTCATTATTTTAGCTTTCTTTCATAGCCCCGCTCGTGTAAATCAAGTTATATTATATTATATTTTATTTGTTTATTTTATTAAGAAAAATAGCAAATGTCGGACATTATAAGCCATATATCATTTAAGTCATATATCATTTAAAGGTTTTTGTTAGTTCAAAATGTTTTCATCCAATTCTTCACATAAAAGGAAACCTTTATATTTTTCAAGAATACAAAGTTCTATACAGGCAAAACGTCCTAAAAACAATAATCATATATTAAAACTTATAGCTTTATAGTAGAGAAAAAATCGCAGTTGAAGAAACTCAAAGCCAAAAATAATTTTTTTTTATTTAAGGGTGCATAAATTCTGCCAAACTCCTTATTTCCGATTTTGTATTCTTTTTTTTAAGACACCCCTTTTTTAAGGACACCGCTTTAAGTGCTGCTTGATCTTTAGAATTTATTTTAGTTATACATAGATTTGTGATCGTTTATTTGTGAACTCTTTAAAAATGTTTTACATTTCTTTGATCGATTCCTTATCTCAGACAAAGGGCTCAATGGTGAACTCTACCACCGAACAGGGCGTGGTCAGCTCGAATGCCTGCAGCACGGTTGGATGCAGGACTCCAATCTTGCCAATGGCCACGTTGTCGTACATCACGTTTGCGCAACGTCCGGGGAAATAGCTGGGATCTGTAAGGAAAATACATGCAGAAAAATACAAATAAATGCACATGCTTCTATGTAAACCCCTTAATTTAAACTCACCCTCAGTGGCCTGAAGGTAATAGCCCTTGCTTACGCTGCCCGTTTTCCAGGGCACCGATAGGAGCTGCATCACGCGATCGAGGAGTCCATGGACCACCTCAAAGCCAGCCGTCTTATTGCAATTCACAGCACACACTCGTCGTTCATTGCGGGCTCCCACTTCCGTGTTCTCATCCGCTATCACGACATCACTGATCTCGAAGAGCTTCAGCGGCAGCGGCATCTTTCGATTGGCCACTATGGTCTTGAGGAGACCTGGCAGCAGGGTCGTGCGCACCACCTGGAACTCCAGCGTCTTGGGATTGCCAATGTGCACCGCCGGAAGGGCCTCGATGGTCTTGTTCAGCTTGCGACCAATGTCATCGCGAGAGCAGAGCGTAAAGGTCAGGGCCTCCGTGAATCCCGCCTGGGCTACCTGTTCACGCAGCTGCTCAGTGAGCTTGTTAAGGGGAAACTGCTTGGCTATCTGCATAAAGGCCGGCAGGGACTTCTTTATGTTATTGTAGCCGTAGGCAATGGCTACGTCCTCGTAGATGTCGCATGCATGGATGACATCGTGCCGCGTGGGGGGAATTTTAACCACCAGCGAGTCGCCGCCGTCAACCCTGGCCTCCAAGTACATGCGGGTCAGCATATCGGCCAGCTTATCCGCTGGCTCCTCGATACCAATGTAGGCATTGGCACGCTTCACCGAAATACGCTCCTCACGCACCGCCAGCTCCGGGTAGGAAACCACGCTGCCATCCGGCTGCACCACATCGCATGGCTCGACGGTAAACTTCTGCGCGCAATGTTCGGAGAACAGGCACACGATGGTGTCCAGCACCACCTTGGCTTTGGTGAGATCCGTGGCCGTGCACTCGATGAACACATTCTTGGTTTGCAACGAGATCTTGGAGTGATCGCCGTTGATAATCGGCGGCAGAGAGAGCACTACACGGTTGGCATCGTAGATCACCGGATATACCGGCGAGTCCCGAATGATCGGCAAGTATTGCTTCAGCTGGGCGTGCGTGGAATAAAAGTCCATTAACTGACTGCCGTTCATCTCCTGCTTCTGGTTGAGCGGCACGAACTTAATCTGCTCCGGCGCCAAAGCCTCGTAGCTGAAGGGACCCTGAATGGTGTCCAGGTCATGGGTGCCGATGGCCACCAGCGTGCGCTTGCGGGCAATGTTCTGATGCAGCTTGTCCTGCAGATCGATGAAGCTGTTGTACGACGCCTTCGTGAAGGTGACATTCCGGAGCACGGCGGCTACCGCATGCGGCCGAATCTTTGCCGTCGAAGGGTCAATTTTCAGCACCTGACGCTTAGCTGGCTCCACGAACTCAAACTTCGGTGGTTTCAGTCTAAAAATAGTGAAAACTTAATGTCATGTCCACAAGTCAGGATTTTATTAAGCACTCACTTGCCCTGGAACACCAGCAGACCCGTGACCAGGCCCTCCAGACACAGCAGATCATATCGATTGGCCGGGATGTCTATTCGGTAGATGATCTCCTCGCTGGCATCCGCCGCCGCCGCAACATCTCCCTGCTCCTTGGTCAGCATCTGCTTCTCCGTGGTCTGCAAGGACAATTCAAATGATATTAGTGCGTGTTCATAGTCTGATTTGTGGCAATTCCTACCACTTCATCCAGCTCCAGGCCAAAGGCGAAGCATAGATCCTGGAACTCGTCATCGGCTGATGAAAAAGGGTAAACATTAGTCTTATCCGCTCGGCGACAACGTGATTACACGTGGACTCTTTAAACTCACTGTAAGTTTTTCCCAGCGCCTCGAAAAGCAGGTCACGTTTTACACCAATGGTAGGCATGTTGACACAGTCACTAATTTGTCCCAAGAATTGTAGAAACACGGATTTATTTATTTATTTAATTCTTGGGCTTTGGTTGCCGCAAAGTTTTGCTCGGAGAGTATAGTGTTGCCGGCCAGCTGAACTAATGACAATTGGTCACACTAATTGCTAGAAAATAAAGAAAGCGGGAGCATTTATCTTAAATTCTCATATATTACATATCAAAGAAAGTTTGTTTAAGTAGGAAAAGCAATAGAAAAGTTATAGAAAGGTTCAGAAACACTTCTCACTTTCGTCCGGTGAAAAGCAGAAAGTTAACAGCGTTGCCATACTCCTCAAAACCTCTAGTATTTTGTGACTGGGGTAAAAAAGCCCGACGGTATTATTTATCGATAATTTTTCGGTCACACTTGCCGGCAAAAAATAGCGCGAAGATTTTGTACGTCGGAGAAAATTGGAGTGAAATTTATATAAATATGAGCGGACGCAAGCACAGAGGCTCTGAAAATATGGAAAACCTGTGTCCCGTCACCCGGTAAGTAGACCCCTCACCAGGTCTGGCTCTCGATTTATCCTCCAACTGCACCAATTGAAATTGCGCCCATGACGACCCACATAAATATGTATGTACGTACATATGAGTACTCGAAGCGAAGTAAGCGAGGTCAAGAAAGTGACTACTAATTGAAATTGCTGGCCCGGGTGCTTGACCCTAGGGCTGATGCAAGCGGCAACTAGACATGCACTTTTTTTTAATAAATCCCCCCCTCTTTTCCGCTTCGCCTCTGTGTCACAGAAAACGCTCAACAAGTAGAAACGGCTCTGCCGCCGTCGCTGTTGCTTCGAGCGCTCTTGTTTCGGCCACGAAATCGTCCAACTACGAGCACCCATCATCGCCATCGGCACTCACCTACGAGGCCCTCGAGGAGATGGGCATCGGCATGCTGGACTCTGAGGAGAGCAGCTCGTCCGCCCTTTCGGCCATTGCCCTGGCCGTTAGCGCCAGCGCCACCAGCGACGACAACTCCAACGAGATGACTCCTATGAGCACCAATGTGCCGCCCATGGCACACCAGTTGCAGCAGCAGCAGCAACGCCTGAGTCTCAACTCAACGGCCGACACTACGCTGGACAGCAGCGTGAGCGGCAACATTACCATCATCGAGGACGCCCAACAGCGGCTGCTGCGCCAATCGGCCGAGAAGCTGCAGGCCCTGGCGCAGGCCAAACGCACGGCACTAGGCTCTGAAGGCGGCAGCAACTCGAACTCCCCCAGCAAACGCTTCCGAAACCCCCTAACCGCCGTAACATGCAATAACCAGAGCGAATCGGCGGCTCCGCTCAATTTCCAGCCCTCCACCAGCAGGCTGGCACAGGTACGACAGGCAAATAAATTAACGGCATCACCGCCAGCGCCAAACCGCCGATATTTGCCAACGACAGAAAGCTTCTTTGTGTTCCGCACGCCGTCCATGAGTGCCCACATCAGCAGCGGAATCAACCATTTTGACCGGCTGTCGGATGAGATACTGTTGGGTATTTTCAAGTGGCTGCCAAAGAAGACGCTTCTGCGTTTGGCCGTCGTTAATCGGCGCTTTAATCGCTGCTCCCGTGACGAGACTTTGTGGACACGAATGGATCTTGGCCTGCGCACGTTTCGCCCGGGGGCTCTGGAGCAAATTATGCGTCGGGGTGTCCAGGTGCTGCGTCTGGCCCAGACAACGGTAAACAGATAAGCATTTGTCCCAGCTAGAAGAGCTTTCTAGTTAATTTTCTCCTCTTTCAGGTGATGGAGCCCGCATTCACACCTTCGGAAACTGCCTTTAAGTCTCGTCTGCAATATCTCGACTTGAGTATGGCTGCCATAAGCACAAGTTCGCTGCGCACACTAATCTCGCACTGCCGCCAATTGAAGAAGATAAGCCTTGAGAGCACAGATCTCGACGACGACATCTGTGCAGAGATTGCCAAGAATAAAAACCTGGAGGCGGTCAATATGACCATGGCCAGCGGCCTTACTGCCAACGGTGTGCGGCTGATGATGGAGTCTCTCACGAATCTGAGCAGCTTAAACATATCGTGGACAAACCTCACTGCAGATGCTGTGACTGCACTGGTCACCAACATAACCCCCAATGTCATTCGCCTGAATATTGCAGGTTGCCGGCGTGTCCTCTTTGACTCTCGTGAGTATTGTTAGCCCAAGTTCTTTTGATGAGGCTTATATTTGATGATATCTATCTTCCTTTAGATGTGGCTAGTTTACAGAAACGTTGCACCCAGCTGCTGGAGCTTGACTTGTCGGACTGCAATAGCCTCACCCCAGAGGTCATTCCGGCAATTATGAAGTTCAAGATGCTGGAGTATTTGTCCGTTTCGCGTTGTTATCTTATTCCCGCTACTAGATTTGTGTAAGTTGACTGTGCCACCGATCAGCTGTCTGGGAATGATTTCTAAATTGATATTTTGCTTGCAGCGAGCTGAAGGGAATGCCCTCGCTCACCTATTTGGACATATTCGGGATGCTATCGGATGGTGCCATGGAGGTCCTTGAAAAGCAAATGCCCAAAATGGGTATCAACAAGTTTATTCACAGTTCGGTTTCCCGTCCGACTGTGGGAACGCGTCGCACCTCCATCTGGGGCTTACGGACGCGTGACTAAATCAAAATCCTTCCATTCTATTCTGCTCCCTGATGCCTAGCGATTTGCAATTGGTTTCACTGCGTATGCCACCTAGCGCAGCTTTTTATTCTCAAGTATCAACAACACAAACAATCACATTTTGCTGTCAACTACATGTTGGTTCTGCTTCATCTTTGGTCACTCATCTGGCTCGCTAAGCGGAGCCACAGGGGTCTCCCACTCCCATTCCTCCCAGGCAACACAGTTCTTGAAACTATCCATGAATCCCGTATCGCTGGGGCACCTCACTTCGACGCCGGCCTTGTTGAGTGCCTCGCACTTCCAGTACGCAGTGGGGTCCCAATCGTTACGGAAAACTCCAATTTCCAGCTCCGCCTCGGTCTTGCAGCCTGGCCGTCCGTTGCCGCTGTAGGCCTGGGCAAGTCCGCAGGAAACCACAAGAAGGGCGCAAAGGGCGAGCTGTAGTTTCATTTTGTTATTCTTCACTTATGGTCCGCTGGGGACCTTGCACGCCTTTTATAGGCGCTGCAACGGCACGGTAAAGTGCACTCACTACCAGAAAATGCTTTTATAAATTGGCATCAAAGCAAACACACTCGAAACAGCTAGGAATAGATAACGTTTTCCCTTTTAAAACTAAATTGTATCCATGAGTCATTTGGTTTTCCATTTATCAGTAAGCTCTTTAATATTAAATTGTACTCTATTTTCAAAAATAAAAATATAAAATAATTGTATTTCGTATTCCTCCCCTGATATTATCAAGACTAACAAGAATGCGTTCCGGGCATCGGAGGGTTCCCTCTAATTCCAATAATACAATGAACATTATATTACAAAATATATTCTTGGTTTTATAGGATTCTTGACAGAATACCCGATTGTGTAAATGCAAATTGAAATATAACAATTTATAACATTTGAAAAAATCAACGATCAAACGGAAATTATCGATATTTTTATTTATCGATATATCGGAATTACTGCCAGCGCTATTAAAAAGGCGTTTGGGATTTTAGCTACATCCGAAGGCGTTTTTGTTATTTCACGTTATCCACACGTAATTTCGGAATTTTTCTGTAAAAAAAAACCAAATTGATCATTGATTCTTCGCTAAAAGCGCTCGCTAAAGTTTGTGGAACAGATCCACTGCTTTGAGATGGACGAAGACACGGTTCCCAAGCAGTCTACGGACAGACGTGTGGGCGCCGCAGTCGACCTGCCCTCGGGTCCACCCGGCGTCGATGAGAAAAGCGGAAACGAAAAAGCCGAGGACAAGGGTAAGCGCGGCAAATCGAGCTCCCGACGACGCTCCACATCCCGGCGTCGCTCCACATCCCGCGGTCGACCAGATTCCCGCAACGCTTTATCGCCGCCGGCCACGCGGCGGAGACGCTCCGTATCGCGCTCACCATCTCCCCCGCGCCGCGGCCGCTACGACTCACCGGACTATGGCCGGTATCCACCGCGCCGCCGCTTCGATCGCGACCGACGCCGCTCCCCTGACCGTCGGCGTTCTCCACCACGACGAGGCAGACGCTACGGACGCTCCCGCTCTCGCAGTATATCCCAGCTTCGGCGAGGTGGACGCGGGATGAGTCCCGCTGGTCGTTGGTCGCCCAAGAAGAAGCCTGCTTCGCCACCCTTGCCCCCGCAACAGGGTGGTCTTCCCCAGCAAATGGCTCCTGGCTACGGCGTCATGGCTCCGCAAATGTACGCCACGGGACCCTACGGAGCTCCGCCCGATGTCTACGGCCACCAGTATGGAATGCCACCAAATGCGTTTGCAGGTCAGGGATACGGAATGCCAGGACCGCCGCCCGGACAGAATGATTTCAGCGGTGGGTACGGACCACCGCCTACCGGGGGGTGGGGTGTGAACGGTGAGTCAGTTTCGAACTCCAGAAAAAATAACCGCTTGAGAAAATCGTTTGGCATTGCAGAGTACGGCCAACAGGTCTGGATGCCACAGACGCTGGCCGCAGTGCAGCCCTCGGTACCAGTACCCGAGGTCATGGCCCCACAGCAGCTCCAGCAGCAACAGCTCGATACGGTGCCTCCGGCGAAACAGCATGAGGAGGAGCAGAAGCCTCCAGCGCTGGACGGAGCAGGTTTGCCGGCTCAGGACGGTAAGTGTGGAAATGAAATATGAAACGGTCATTACGAAAATTCACATGCAAACCTCTCACATTATGTTTTATTACTGTTGTCATGTAAACACACACACTTGTCCTTGTAACTTAAAAGCGCGCAGAACAGAAATACTGAAAACTCTCGATTGTAATAAAGTACATCTAAGAATATAACTAGCCATGAACTCATGCCGGCTGTCCCGAGCGAGGGTTTAAAAACAAAAAGAAAAGAAAATGTCATTACGTTTCGATTAGAAAGCGCATTTTAGCCGTTCTTGTGTAGCCGTAGCCCGCCGTCGTCACCCCCAACAAGCACTCTTCAACTCTCCAACGAGGACAGACCGAGCAAGCAAACAAGCGAGGCAGTCAGATCCGAACACATCCGGCGACTGCATCCATGTGTGTGACTACTACTAGCCGGTGAAATGCACTCGAGAGCGCATTTGTAAATGAAATTTGAACTTTGATTTTCTTGACGAGAATGCCTACTGATCAGATTCCTTCTTTCTATCCCCCATCTATATAACCACCACGGAACGGAACGGAACCGGTAGCCGTGGCCCAAGAAGCGGAGAAGCAGAAAGACGAACTGAAAAAGCAGCGCTCAAACTACGTAAAGAAGGTGACGATACTCAAGAAGGAAATGAAAGTGCTGAAGGATCAGCGTGAGGACTTGGCCTCCGGAGAAGCGCCACCGTCGCCAACAACAAAGAATTTCATTGAGGAAAATGATCGCCTGCAGGTGAGAGATAGAACTTCATGCCTACAAGTTTTTTTTGAAGCTGTATTTACTTCAAATTCTTTGCAGGTGCAAATTAAGAAGAAGTTGGACACCATTGAAAATGTTATAGACATGCTGAACGGCATCATTGGCTACGAGGATCACGACGATGATCCGCCGAAGCCCAAGCCCCATCTGAAGGCTGCACAAGATCCGCATAGTAGCCGATCGCACACCACCACCGACAGTTCCATGGACAGCTCAGAGTCCAGCTCACCGTCTGGCAGCTCATCGGAATCGTCCTCCGAGGGCGACGATGACGACGAGGAGAACGGCGATAAAGATGGCACCCCCACAAATCGGCTCAAGCACCGCGCCATGAAGTCGATGAAGGCAAAGCAGCGACACGGCGACACGAAGTCATCGGCAGCTCAGGCACAAAACTGCAATTTTGTTTTCTTCGATCCCGAACACCATTGGTGCGAGAGCTGCAGTGTGTTCCCGAAATCTGCGCGCGACTATCTGAAGCACTTGCATAGCGAGGAGCACATGAACCGTGAGACCATCGAAACGCCTTGGCACGTGGGCATCGACCACGATCCTTTTCCCGTATACGAAAATGCGCCGGTCAAGCGTGTCCCTGTGCGAGGCATGCACTTCCTGGTGCCGGCCAATGCCTGGTACTGCAAGCTCTGCAGCGTGTGGATTGGCGACCTCCACTGTGCCTCGGCCCATCTTAAATCCAGGCTGCACTCAAATAAATACGAGGTAAGTTCAAATTGAAATTAAAAGGATTTTCTGGGTTTAGTAGCTATCGCAAATTATTATCGGAAAATGTAGTATTTGTAGGGTTCGAATTTTTGGTATAGAATCGTAGGCTTTGCGTTTCACGTAATCCTAAAGTGAATGCTTTAATCAAGTGACGTTCAAAGGGAAATTATTGACTTTGTGGCTGTGTTTTCTTCAAGAATGGTCACTACTTTAAAGGAAAGGCTGAAACACTTGGTGTGTATGGTGTTTTTTTCCGTTGTTGTATTTCGAATAAAGGGAATATTGGCTTATTATCCTGCGTGTATGTGCAAATTACTAATTATTTAAGTTTATAAAAATGTGATAATGGCGTTCCCAAAGCTACACATTTACATATCGCGGCATACACATCGAAAAACCTGGCTGTGCGGTGATCCTTCGAGATTTGACTTACTTTATTTGCGGAATCTGTCTGGCTTATCATATGTGGACTAGTTGTTCAATGTAGATTAACCTTAAACGATTATTTCGTAAAACTAAAAAATTCTATATTTGTTTTTGCAGCTGTTCATTAATCAGAACCCCAACTATGAGGCCGAACGGCATGCAAATCGTGAGCGGGCCATGATTCAGCAAAAGGGAAATGATGACTCCAAGAACAAGAAGAGCAGGAAGGACGACGAAAAGGGTTCCAAGAAGCGCAAGAAGAAGAGGTAACAATTTCCAGAATTATTTAGTGTCTCAAATATACTTTAATCTTTAATTTCCCTTCATCGTTCACAGTGGTGATAAGAAGAAAAAGAAGCGTAAGCACGGAAAAAAGAGCAAGCGTAGTACCAACGAGGCCGACAGCTCATCCTCGACTTCCGGGGAATCATCGGAGGAGGATGAGAAAACGCAGCAACCAAAGAAAGGTCGCACCGAGGAATCGTCGAGTGGCCCAGCAGACAAGCAGGCCCCCAATGCCTCCTCAATACGTGTGAGCATGCGAAAGCAGGAAGGTCCAATGGCTATATCCTCGAAGCCCGAAGTGCCCTTGCAGGCACCGCCACCGCCTCCGTTCATTAAGGATGCCATAAACTCTTCAGGACGTGGTAAATGGACTTCGGCCTCTGGCGACGAACAAAAGGAGGATCAAAAGAAACGGGACGAGGCCATGATGCAGCAATGGAACACTGTCCAGCCAGTTATAAGCGATAGCGAGAAGAAACTGCTAGAGCAGCTCAAGGGCCGGCTGAAGGGTAAAGGTCCACGCGACATCGAGGACAATAAATTGATGGTGCCGCATTCAGCCTTTGCGGCTGAAGAAAAGTCAAAACGCGGAGGCAGTCGCCGTTCCCGCAGTCCTAAGCGGCGTAGCCGCTCACGTAGCAATAGTCGCGGTCGCTTCGACCGAGATCGGCGGGATCGGGACCGAGATCGAGATCGGGACAATAGGGATCGTGGTCGAGATCGAGAACGAGATCGCGACCGCGACAGACGTCGCTCGCGCAGTCGTTCTCGCAGGCGCTTCTCTCGTTCGCCGTTTAGGGGCAGCCGGCGTAGTCGTTCGCGTGAAAGCCGGCGTCGAAGAAGCCGCAGCCACTCCGAGGAACGCGTGGAGCGTCCAGTGATTAAGCATTCCGAATTCCGGCCACGGACAGTGCCCGAACGCAAGCCGGAAGTAAAGCGCGACAAAAAGGATGCCGAAAGCAAGCTGAAGGCGGCGGCGAAGGCAAATGCGAACTCTAATGCCGCGGCTGGGGGTAAGAAGCTCCCCTTCATCGGCAAGATGCCAGTATTCAAGAAGCAGCCAGTGACAGCATCAAGTTACGATGCAGCTACTGCTGCTGCGTACACCAACGGTGCTTTGGGAGCTCCTCCGCCGCCACCACCACCACCCTTGGGTGGACTCCCACCGGATCAGCTAGCTGTTAGGCAGCCCGCACCGACGGCAGCCCAAATCCAGATGGCCATGATGGAAGATGCTTTCGGCAACGCTCCTCCCTTTCATCCCGATGCCGGCATGATGGTCGACTACGATGAGCTAATGCCGGATCCTGTCCAATTCGCTCATTTAATGACTACCTGCCCGCCTCCACCGCCGCCGGGGGAAGGATCCGAGGGTGAAGCGCGTGACCCGGAGGATGGCGAAGAGGATGAGAACAACGAAGGTGACGAGAAGGATGTTCTGCCTCCGGGCATAGATGAAACTGAATCTGATTTGGTGCCGCAGCCTCTGGATGCTGCGGGACAACCGCGGGACGGAGAACTGCCCAAGGACCTGGCCGCAGCCCTTGATATCATATTCCCCAGCGAGGAAGCGGCACAGGAGGCAGCGGATGAGAGCAGCCAGCCGCAAAGCGTGCCTCAGACAATCACTACCATCGTCGAGGACGAGCCAGTGCTTAGTGAGCATAATCTGCAAGATTTGGCCAAGCAGGGGATACACCTTGTCACCATAGACGAAGCAGAAGCTTCGAAAACTGCAATTTCCCCCATGAAAACAATATCCACTGAGGAGGCAGAGGATACACAAAAACTCAACGGAGCCCAGGCCGCCGTAACAGCAACGGACCTCAAGCAGTTGGTGGAAGCGGAGGACATACCGATGCCAGGTTCCCCCGTACCAGTGGTCGTCGAGGAGACAACCAGCAAGGCCATTGCTGTGAAGGAAGCCGCCGATGTCTCAGAGATACCAGAGCCACCGGCGTCACCTTCTGGCAGCGAGAAGCTGCGTCGCCAGGCGGAGCTGGATGAGTTGGCCATGCTGGGCATCGACAGCAATGACATGGCGGCACAATGTATGTAGAACGACTCTTAAACAGTCTTCTTATTTAGATTCGATTACATTCACTGCATCACTTTTGAATTTTACTTTATATTATATATATTCATATCTGTACAATTCTCAGTTGTAGATGCGTTGTAAGGTTTGCCACCGCCAAACGGGACGCTGTTGGAATGATCCATCATCGGTTGACGCATCGGGTTGGCCAACAAGGAGTGGAACAGTTTTAGGTTATAATTTTGACACCTACGTATGAGTGTTTATGTGACAAAATGTTTTAAATAAATGCGCATATATGTATGTAATATATGTATGAGGGACACTAGAAATTTGATGGAATAAGTGTTGTTCTTTAAATATAAATATTGGTTTGATTTTAAATAAATGCTAGAAAAGTGTCAGTCCCAAACGTTGACAATGATTTTTGGACACAGGATCGTTGCAGCGGCGCCAAAGCAGGGGTGTGGCTATATATCAAAAGGATTCCATGAACTGACGTATAAAGTAAGCTCAGAAATCAGAAACTATAAATAAAAGTCTTGATTTAATGGGAAATTAAATAGATAAAAATGTATTTTACTGTTTAATCAAATGGCACTTAACAAATATATGGTTTACAAACTATACAATCTAAGACAATTCTTTGACCACTTTTATCTCAGTGGATGCTGATCATTCTTGTTAAATATCGTCTCTATATGCTAACTTTTGATTTTTGTTCATTTCAATAGGTACACGTTTTTCTTAGTTAGTTTAAATACTCTCAGAAGTCGTCCTCTGCCAATCGTTGTACTCTTGCTAATCCATTCGTTATTATGAAGACAACCTCGGTTTTTTGTTTTTTAGATTTTTAGTAACAACAAAAGTGTAGGCAATAAATAGAGTAATTCCGTTTGTGCGAGTCAGTGAAGAACACACACGAAATAGGAATAAACTCGTGGTTGTAGGTGTAAAATGTAGTTTTTAAAAGCATGTTCTAGCTAAACAAGTTAGAATTATACGCAGGTTAATGAGATATAAATAATTTTGAAACGAAAGATGTAGTAGTGCCGGCGATCCTGCTGCTGCTATAAGTTAGTGACGCGCACTGTCTGTCGTCGCTTCTTCGAGTCGTTGGCGGATAGCTAAAACTATAAGTCTGTAAACGGTCCTCCGTCTGCCACGCTGAATTTCGATGCCAGTACTGACGCCGCAGTTGGAGCTGGAGCTGTGCCAGATGCGTTAGGTTTCAAATCGGATGTTTGGCTGGCCACCACCTGGGCGCTTAGGTCTTTAACCAATTTTTCAAGGCTATAGAATGGTCAGTACAGTATATAGTATGTGGCCAGAGAGGAGAAACCGTCGAAAGAGAAGAACAAAAATGCAGAATACGTAAGTGATTTGAGATTAGTCACCGGATTATAATTAATGAATGTGTTAGCTTGAGTGATTGCCATGCATGCGATGAGCTTAAACGGTGCTTGGTTAGTTTGAGAATATATAGAACAGAGCATAGACTACACCCACGCAATTATACGCTGATTTGCCTCCTTACGTGCGGCGGCCGCTTCGCTGAGCTCCCGCTTGAGCTGAGCGTGCTCCTTCTTGCGCGGCAGCAGTGGCGGCGGCAGACCCGGGTTCACTTGCTCCGAAATCAGCGCAAAGGTGGGCGGACTTCGGACCGCTTGCTGCGGTTGTGGATGCGTTGATGCGGGCGTATGCAGGCCATTGCTGCGGGACTCGTTGCTCGAGCAGGACAACCGCTTGGTGACCACCGATTGCATTTCATTTTCCAGCTCCGCCTGCTCCAATTGCTCCTCTTCCTCCACCTCATCATCTTCCTCTAGCGAGTGTGTGGCTTGCGTCGGCGTCTGATGCATTGTTCCGTAGTGCAGGTTGAAGGACTGCGCTCGCCGTGGCCCCTGCACTCCAGCGCCATTCGGGAATGGCTTTCGCGACCCACGCGCCCTATCGTTTTCATAGATAATGTCACGATAAGACGACGCTTGCCGCTGGTTGTAGCAACCGGCGAGGGCCTGGCGCAGGTATTTGTTCTCAGCCTCCAGATGTGACAGCCGTTTGTTTGTTTCCTTCCTCTCCAGTCGCAGCTGCATTACGTGAGACTAGCGGGTAAGAGCAATATATTAATTAAAAACGTAGAGGACTTGGAAATGACTTATCTTAACTCACCTTTAAATCATCAATATCGCGCAGTATGCGCACATTGCCCTCGTTAAAGGTCCACTGCCGCTCCTCGACCATCGACTTTACGCTGGGAGGAAAAAGAATATTAATATTTCAATGGATACTTGTAGAGTCCTACTCCTTACCGACTTAGCATGGCATCTTCGCGTACGCGTGCCGCTTCCTTGACCTCTCGCACCACGTCAGTCATCATGCCGGGTGTGTAAGCGCCTGGAAGAAATTAGATTGATTGGAAATAGAACGATTAACATTGACCTGCCAAAGCCGCATCGAACGGAGGTGGGGGTGCCGCGTACAAGTTTTATACCTGAATGGAAGGTGGGCGCCGGGCTGTGCGTTCCGCCCAATCCACCGCCAAACACCATGGGTTGACTTTGTGTGCTTAATCCGCTCAAGCTATCTCTACGGTGCCGCATGCCCCCCATGCCAGGCCCCGCCCAGGCCTGGCCGCTGGCAGCTGCTGCTGGGTGCTTTAAAGCTTCGATATCGACTGTGATTGTTGTGTTTACGAGTGCAATATAGAATACATAGAAAGAAGGGCAAGAGTGGACAACAAAGAGACTAAATTAATTGGTAATAGCAATAAATACAAAAATACAATACAATAGAGAGAGAGAGAATTGTGGAACTATAGCCATTCATAGCAAAGATACAACTGGAGAAGAGAGATATATATTTAGCAGGGGATTCAGGACAAACCTTTCGTTTCATGCAAATTCCGACAGATCTTCGAATTCGTGTCATGCAATATGTTTATTTGCTCCATTAACGCCGCAAAGAACTTGTTCTGCTGCGCCAGATCGCAGCCACTGCCGCCGCTGGCGTTGCCATTCCGGCAGTCCGGCGTGTTCTGTCCACTCAATTTGGAGTCATTGGAGTCCGAGGGGTTCAGCAGGCAGGGATCGCTGAATCGAAACCTGTAATTAGAGGGCGGTAAACGCAGCTATTAGATGGCTAACATCGCTGATTGACTTCTTTTTGGCTCACCCTCGGCTGAAATTTGGATTGCTTCCGCTGCCATCTAACACGTCCGTGGAATTGGGCTCGTGCTCGGAGCCAGGACCACCTGCCCCGGCACCCATCATGTTGACCAAAGGTGGCAGGCTGGCGAACTCCTGACCACCGTCGCCGCCGCCGCCGCCATAGCCCATGCCCATGCCGTAGCCGTAGCCGTTGAGGCTTTGGGGTGGAAAGAGCATCGGATATCGATGGCTCAGCGAGCGCGAGTGCTATTAGAAGAGAAGGGAGGGTCAGATTGCTGGGCAAGGCTCGCGAAATATGCTTTCCCTAATGGCTCCTACTCACGCGCTGTATCCCCAGGCTGAAGGGCGTGCCCGTGCTCATTCCATATGGCTGCGAACGCATGGGAACTTGCTGCTGCTGCAGCTGCTGTTGTTGCTGCTGTAGTTGTTGCTGTTGCTGCTGTTGCTGCTGCTGCTGCATTTGCTGCTGCTGACTCACAAACATTTGCTTGTGTACACTGGCTGTGGGTGGTATAAAGTCCAAGAATTCCGACGATGACGACAATTGGGCATTGGTGGCGTCGCGTAAACAGTTCTCCAGCCAGGCATCCAAATGATCCTTGGAGTAGCTAAGGCTGGAACGGTTAATCTTGCTGACGGCTGCTGGCGTTTCGGTTGTGGAAGCTGGCGACGAGGCTGCTCCGTTGCGTGACTTGAGTTTCTTGCGCTTGGTGGCATCCAAAGCTGAAATAAAAAGGGAAATGGGAATGTTAGGATTTCACGATTATGCTGGCCCGTAAATAGCTGACACTCAATCCGTCTTACAGCTCTGCATTTCCAGCTTGGACGAACTGGAGCCTGGCATTGCAAAAACGCAAGTGACTCACGTTGAGCGATCGGAGCGCATTGGATTCAAGTCAAGTTAAGTCGAGTCGACTCGAGACTTTGCCAAGTTATTTCAGCCCACAAAAATGTCGCGGGAGACGCGGTCTCAAAACGAGTTTCTGCGGCTCGGCTCGCTCATTCGCATTGGTTACTCAGTTGTTGGATTTGTTTTGGTTTCTGCCAAGTAAATATTTGGCTTTGGGCGAAAAACGGCTGTGTCTCCGCGACGATTTCCATTTCCCGACAGGTAAGTTAACCCAAAACTATTTGAAGTTTGTAAGGGAAATCGGAGAAAGAGTTTTCTTTAAGTGCTTGCCACTGCAAGTCTCCGTTCTCTCTATAAACTATATATATCGAGGGCTGTGAAGCGGACTCTTTTAGGCCTCGATGGCATTCCATGTTTCCCCCAGGGACGCTTGGTTAAAATTAGCACAGATCGGAGTAAGGACGGCGGTGGTGGTTGCTCTTGGAGGAGTGGCATGGCTTCGCTTCGATTCATATTATCAGCAGGGATGCCAAGGGCTGGCTATAAATAGCTCAATAACGAATTATAAACGGAAGTTGATCATGGTGGTTGATGTGCTGCGGTCAAGGGCTCCGCGAATGCCCTGGATATCTTATTGGGGTTTTCCTTTCAGCTGTCTTTTCTTTTTTCTCAACTTAAACTGGTTTAATAATTTCATTAATAAAGTGTAGAATTTTTAGTTTAATACCTGAGAATTAGGCTTAAATTCAGGACAATTTTTTAAACAAAAAAATAATTAAGATTGCTCTAAAAATAAGTAGTATTTCCAATTGCCTTTAAGGTAATTACTTTCCCGATAGTTTCAGGGTTTTAAGTTAAAAAGTCAAAACATTTAAGATAATGATCGTTGGGTTGATTAACTATTGACGTTATTTTTTCAGCTTGCCATAAAGGAAGTTGAATAATACCAATACTATATATATTAACGCTGCTCTTACGTCTATAAACCGTTTAGTACATTGTTCCGAATTTAAATCGCGTTCACATCATTCAAGTATCGAATTTCAATGCCAGATCGCGTGTATAGATTTCATAACAACCAAAAAAGCGCAATTACATCAATCAGTGACCGTGAACACAGGCCTATTTATAAAGAAGAGCCTCCCATTTAAGTTAAAAAAGTAATTGGAAAAACCTTAATTCTAATATAGAACTAAAACGATTGCTAATTTTAGGGAAAATTTGGGTTTTCATAGAACATTATGTTAACTAATCACAGTTTGTGCGGATGCTCAAGGTACCTATGAGACTCTTAAGTTAAGGAAGTAACATAAATATTTAGATATAAATAGCCACCTTTTCAATAAGAAAGCGGAAGCGAAAGTCGCATTAATATAAGATAATCAGAGATGATTTACTGTGCGGTCGTCAACTCTATTTATAAACTGTTTCATGCTCAACGTAGAGCTTAGCACTCATCGAAGAAATGGATCATATCCGCCTGGCCCGGGACCATCAATCAAGAGATCAATCTGTTAAGGGGAGTCCCACATGAACGAGGTGTTGGTTTGGGCATCACATCGCGTGTGGAACCCTGGCACGTGTGGCAGTGTCGAATTAGCAACGTTTAAACCCTTTCCACTCCATTTCCTGGCTACACTAAGGATCCTGAATGTATGTGCTCACCTCTCTGTGTGCTGGTCGTGCCCACGACGCCGGCGACATTCTTTTGGACAACAACGTTGCCTGGCGTCAGGTTTGCGCTGTTATTGGCAACTGCCACCTCTTCGCCAGTGGATTCCAAGCCTTCGCCGGTACTTCCTCCATTTGGATTCATCTCCATTTGACTTGTGGTCGTCATTTCTTCACGCAAAACGCTCACGTCGCTTCTGTAATGGCAACAAGACAAAGAACTTATTATTTAACGTCGTTTTTCCGTTCCTACGACCCGACCGGCAGTCTACCGTGAAGCACACAAAAAGCACACACAAAAATGCCGGGGAAGCCGGTGGAAGATGTTTAAACTGCACCTTCTTGTGCAGTCAGGGGAGTCAACGAAGAAAGACTGGGCGCTGGACAGGGAATTGGCTCTGCCTGGGAGCAGGCAGCAGAAACATCAAGTCACATGTGCAAAGCCGGAAAACACCTGTCCGTTTTCACTCTTCTGCAAGCCCTGCCCCAGCGGTGGTGGCAGACCTGCCGCTCTCTCGTAGCCGTGGCACTGCACAGCCATTCTTTTCATTTTATTGACGAAAAGTAAACAATTGGTTTATAGACAAATGCCTTTACCCAAGCAAACATTATGTTTTGCATATGTAAATATGTATATATAAGTCTATATGTTACATATGTTGAGTTTAGTTTGTGACCAGTCAAGGAGGATTGCTTGGTAATCAGGAGTTCCTGCTGGATTCAAAAGTGTGAGCGGTAACTAGGGGCTGTCTGACTGTGCAAAGGAATTGCCAGGACTGACGTGGTTTATATTTATGTAGAGTTTAGAACCCCTTAGTGGAAGATTTTTCAAGTTCTCTCTTGGAAAGTTTATTTTCAGTAAGTTATTATGGCTAAAAAATATAAATATTTGTACACAGATAATTCTATCGGTACAAATATACAGAAAACGTTAAAAAAGTTAATTTTATCAAAGCTTATTTAAATACAAATCATAAATATTTGCAAAGACATAAATATAAAATAGTTAGAAAAGCGTAAGAATTTGGATTTTTGTGAAAATTTGTTATTGAACAATTAAAGACTTTAATTAGGTTCTTAAAAATATATTCAAGATATTTGTTAATACCTTTTTATTGATCTCTGAAACCTAATTCATGAAATTAAACTATTTTGGGGATTGTCGAAATTTTATTGAATTAAATTTCTTAAATTTTAATAAGATATGTATTTTTTTAAACAAAATGTAAATTGTGTAGAATTTCCTAAAATTGTTTTGGTTGCAGGATTGTGAGAAATCATTTTCAACAGTGTAAAGGTCATAACATACAGTTGTAGACCCCGTAAATACATTTTCCCTTTAGGTTTCTCATTCATTAATTCTTTGGGAAAGTTTGAAACATTTGCATGTAATCAAGAGAGTCGTAAGATATGTTGAATGCCTGTTTTGTCTTTAATGTTTTGGATCCCATTTAAGGCAGTGTAATTGCCACTCACACATATGTATATCAATCTTTGAGTTTTATGATACAAAAACCCCACGAGCGTGAGTCTTTCAAGAAAATTAACAGAGCGCTGCTACAGTTTAACGCTTCGCTTGCAGCAATTATGCAGGAACAAAGTGCTGGCCACAGTGGCAAGTACATATGCATCGCATTATCTCGTTGTTCTCGGCTTGGTTTTTGCTTTTCCCAGTCGTCCGATCGAATTCAACCAAGAGAAATACTAAGAAAAAAGCAGCAGTTCCCAAGGAAAGCTAAGCGCCGCTTGGTCTTTGCCACGCTCGTTACTTGCAGATACAGATACGGATGCAGAGATACGAGATTCGAGATTTGAAATGATTGTGGGTCGAAATCAAGTTAAATGTAGGCTTGGTAATGCCCACTCGACCCAAAAGATACTCTTTTCAATTAATTTAAACTTTTGTTTGTATTTTTTAATGACTCAAAGCAAGAGTTTTCAGTTCCAGCTGTTTCATTATATTTTTAAACAGACGAAGATAGACCACCAGTGAGCGGGGAAATGCAAATCAGCAACAGCTCGTTTGGCAATTAACTTCAACTAGTTTCGCATAGATATAAGACATCAAACATCCGTACATAAGATATCCGTACACTTGTGGGTAATATTCTAGGAAACTTGTTTTGCTATCTTAAAAATAGCATATTAATTTACCACTCAGCATTACTAATTTTGCTGAAGGAACCTCAATAATTTGCGTAGATAAAATGGCATTTGTCGCTGAATTTATACTTGGAAATTTTATATTCATTTTATTTATTTATATTAATAATACCAAAGTGATATTTTCCATTAAGAAAAATAAGGGAAAAAGAGGAAGGTTATTGTTAAATAGAAGAAGAACCTTCAGTGAAGAAGATTAAGCTAAAACCTTTAAAAATATAATACCAATATTTTGTTTAACCTTTTCCAAAAGCAAAGACTAGGTATTCCGGAGTTCCTAAACTCTTGACCACCTGTGTGGCTGTGAAGGCGTATATTTTTAGCAGCAAACACCAACGAGCGCCCAAGTTACAGGTGCCAGTGCCGGGCCTTGGCACTTCGTCGAGTTGAAAGTGAATTGAATTTCTGCCTCTACCCGGCGCTTTGACGAGGCGAAAGGCAAAACATCATCAACGCGAAATGGAAATGAGTGCCGACAACAACAAAACAGCAAAGGCAACACAGGCGATGCCAGTATCTGGCGTTTAATTCAATTTCTGATAGAGGAAAAATGTCTGATATCATTCCCACGATAAGCACGAATGCCAGAGGGAGCATATAGCTTGAGAAATCTACAAATGGAATTTTATAACAAAAAATGCATATAAATAATGATAAATTTAAATATATATATTTTTTTTAGAAATTTTAGCCTCTGTTATGGGTTCTACTCTAAGGGGGTTATATATTTCCAAAACTTCCTGCGAACTTGACCAGTTCAAGGCTAAAAGGACCCCAAAGACAATTAAAAGAGTCAAGGCTGTAGCTGGCTACAAAAACAGCATTAAGACTTGGAATGATGACATAAAAAACAAACTGTGCAGAATAAACATGAATGCATCTGTGTATAAATAAACTCAGTGTAAGCAGTCTCTCTATTTAACAATCTAATCTCGCCCACGCAACTAGAGCCCGCGTAAAATTACGACCTCAAGATACGTTTTATGATCCGCGTCCGTGACTCCGCTCCCAGTTAAGAGCAGAATGGGAACGACCACGGCATTGACATCGGTGCACAGTTTCACTGCCGACTGCTGCTTCTTAGTGCCCCTGAAATCTTGCCAGCAAGGTGAGACCGCCGAGCCCGTCCAAAAAAACAAAACAAAAAAGAAAACAAACCAAGAGGCTTGCTACTGGCAATCCATTTTTGGCCCAAGTTCTTGGCTCTCGATGCGCATGCCGCACAGATGAGGGGCATTCACAGAATGGGTTACTTGCTAGGTGGGAAAATTGATGAGATGAACACTAAGAGAAATTGGGTAGGAACACTGTGATCACGCTTTGGCATTATAATATTTATTGGATCTGGACAAAAATATGGTTCCTAGCAAACGTTAACTAGGCATAGTTGTGTAAGGTTTTGTCCTAACAAAAGGTTATTCTATAAATCATTGATAGTTGGAATATCTCAGGATCAAAATTATATTTCTGTTTAAGTTTCGTTCTATAAAAACAAATGCTAAGGAGTTTTTTTAAACCAATTATCACTATAAAATGAATTATTCTTTTAGTTCCATCAGTAAAAGCCAATTTTTCTTGTGTTTTTTAAGTGATTCAAAGAAACAATACAATAAATCCCAATTAATATTTCTTTCGGTGCGACAGCTAATGGAGTTTGAGCGTGCAAACTGCCTGTGGCTGGGAGGGAAGGCCCATGGGTAGGAGCCTAGGCAGTCGCAGTCGGTTCACCCAAAATGAAGCATCCAGTAACCGGTTTTACTCCACTCTCGAAACCCCCAGAGACGGCCTGTGTATTGACCTTTTCCATTCAACAAATTCAAATGACACCAATAAAAACAAAGCAGCAAAGTCAGAGACGAAGACGAAGACGAGGATGGCAATGGCGGTGGCGATGGAAACGCCATGCCCGGCGGAGTCACCGGACGCGATCAATGACTAAAGTGCACGCGCAGAGGAGCGAGTCGATTGGCTTGGTTTGTTGACCCGGGCCGGAGAGCACTCCACGCGGACCAGCTGTGCGAGATGGGTGCGGAGGCACTACGCCCGCACTACTCTCTCCCCCGTCGCCTGGCCGGTCACATGCTCCGTTTGGTCAGGCAATGGCAACGGGCAAACGGCACACGGGTGTGTGGGAAACACGCCTATCGAGTTTCCCAAACCCAGTGCCTGTGTCTGGGGAGCGCAAAATGAAAAGCGAAATGGCTGCAGATGAGGTCGTCGAATCGGCTTCGCTGTCTTGCAGCAGCGGCTTCCCAAGGTTTCCCCCCGAGTCACACTGAGTTGAGTTTCCACCGCTAATTACCGGAGTTGCCGTTGCTGCAGACCGAATTCCGTAGCCGCTTGGAGCGGCCCACTAAGCACTGTTTACGCGGGTTCGATGCTAATTAGCTGATGCTCGTAACTGCCCGTAGCTCCAAAAGCATCTCAAATCCGCGCACATACACACACACACTCGCGCACAGATAGGCACTCACACCAGCGCACTGACAGTGGCATTGGCGATTTCAAATTCTTTTGCGTCACGCTCAACTATTGAATTGTATCGAGTTTTCAGGGGAACGAAGTCGGGCGCGGGGGCGTTGGCGTTGCTGCGGTTTCGCATTCGCGTCAAATGGCCAGTTTCAGGGGAGATAGCTTTGTAGCTTAGTTTGAAAAGTAACCGACAAGCGAGCGTAGATTAACTGAGAGCCTTTCCATGCACACACAACCTTTCACTTCAACGAACAAAAATCAGCTGTTTATGAATTCGAAATGCCACTATCGTTAACTGCACACCAGTGTTGCCAGTATAGCTTATTACAAGCTAGTTTTAGTCATTATTTATTTTATTATTTATTTGTTTCATAAAAAAATTCAAGAAAATAACAATATTGGTTGATGCACATACTTCGTACATATGTTACGGATTTTATTAAATTTTTTTCATATTTAACCTATATACAACATAAATTATTTAACATTATTAAATTGGGGAAAAGATTCATTTTAAGACTAAACACAGTAAACAGTCACTTCCGTTTTTGACAAAAAAATGCCTCTTGGTTGGTTAACGGATTTTTAATGACGGCATCATAAGAACGAAACTGTTTCGGATGACACCACTCACCCTCACCAGCGATCTTTCATTTTTAAGGAAAATATGGTCTACCAGTTTTTTGTCTGTCATTAAAGAAAAATTGCTTTATTTTAACTGAGAGCCATGCAAACACAACCTTTCAATTCAACAAACACAAAAAATTGTTTATGAATTCGAAATGCCACTATCGATAAGACCTTTCGATGTTTTAGAAAAATGAGATACATCACAGAAAATATCGATTTTAGCTGACATCGATAGCTTTCAGTTATCTACATTAAAATTTGAATTTAAATTTCAAACTGAACCAAAAAACAACAAAAATAATCAGTTTTTGAATGCAGAGTTTCGAAAAAAAAACAGTTTTTATGTACTTTTAAAACTAAAGTGAAATAAAAAAATATATACTTTCATGAGAATGATATTCTTTATTAGGAATTATTTTAAAAATGGTAAATTTATTGAGCTCTTCAAATTATACACTGTAGATTGCGCTTAAGAGAAAAAATCATTTCAAGTATTTATGATCATTTTATTTACAAAACTTTTATTTCCTAAATGTTTTTTTTTTTTATTTTTCTATTAAACTTTGTCGAGTGTTTCTATTTTACCTTAAAATAACCTCAAGATAAATTTAAAAAAAGATTAACATTACAAAATATTAAATCTCCCAATAAAAACCATAAGAAAAATATAACATTTTTAAGTTTCTTTCCAAAAAGAAAATAAATATAATAAGCAACAGTTGTTACTGCGATGCATCTGTCAGAGCGGAGCTTTTCCGAGCGCTTTATGTACACACCATTCTTGGGGTTGGAGGGATTAAGCTCGGCAGTGCTCGCTCGGGAGTCGAGGCAGTTTTCCCCATCGACTGTACGGGCAGCTGCTCTGATCGCAGTGGAAATATATAAATCCCGTTTCCAATCCTCGTTTTTATTTATTACCAGCCCGCAGTCCGCTCCACACGGGAATTACCACTCGCAGTTATCCAACGCAACGCCGCGAAACCGCAGGAGTGACCTTAAAAGGCTTAATTATTTTATTTATTATTTTGTTGCAAAACTATTTGGTGATAATCTTAATTTTCGGTTGTCTCACAAGACCTAAAATTCGTTGAAAATATTGAGTGGATAATTACAAATTAAGAGAGTGTTACTCATTAGCTGCGACTTAGAGCCATTCATTGTCCTGCGAAAAATCGATTTCGGTTATCCTGCGCCATTGTGCTGTCATATCCCGAGCTTTCGCTTTCGCTTTCGTTGTGGCTGTCGCTTTTGCTTTTGCTTTCATATTGAAGTGAAAACAAAAACGATTGGCGCCTGCTCCTGGCGCTATGAGGTCCTTGTAGAGTGCACTGGACTCGCTACGATTCCTCGTATGAGCCAAAATGATTGTTACGTCCACCTCTGGCCTGGATAGCACTCCTACATTGGGTATGCCTCCCCCTTACCCCTTCCCCTATCCTCATGCCACTTTACTCTACCATTTCGTCCTTTTTTCTGTTCCTTTGGCAGGCACCGTCGAGGTGACCACACTTTTGGGCGCCTTCTTTGGTGTTCTAGTGCTGCTGCTCCTGCTGTTCTTGTACATTAGTCGCAAGTGCTGCTTCCACTATCGCCATGCCATCAACTGCTGTGACGAGCGTCACTTGGCGGCCAAGTGCGTGCAAAAGATCAGTGAGTAATACTTTGGTTCTGGCTGGGATAGGGATTAACTTCCGGTTATTATTTTTAGCACGCAAGCGGCGCTACGAGAACACCAGCTCCGATTCCGAGGAGGACATCCTTCGGAGGCTGCGCTGGCACCAGCAGCATCAGCTGGGCGGCGGCGAGAAATCCGGCGGAAGCTATGGCATGGGGCTCAGCCAGGCGAATCCGCTGACGGGGCACAGTTTCAATTACCATCAGGCCGGCGCTGACCTGCAGCGTGTGACCGTGACCCGTGACCCCCTGGCCATTGCCGAGAGGGGCAAGGTCGGCATCCCCTCGTCGCACAGCGAGTGCAGTTCGAATGACTCCATGGAGGCATCAGTTGACAGTCACACGGGCATCTTGACAACGGGTGACGGGAGCAAGGGTAAGCATGGCCAGCGATGGGGTAGATGGGGTTACCAAATTAATGGTGACATCTTGACAGGTTCTTACCCGTTGGCCACATCGTTTCGGAATCCGTATGCGGAGCATCGGGCCAAGACCCAGGCACTCAGGTATCAGCACAGAGTTGAGGTGGTGCGGCCACCCAAGTTTGACAAGGAGCGGGATAATGTGGGGATGGTGACGCCTTTGGCCGGCAGTAACATCAATAACAACAACAACAACAACAACAACTCGAATGCCACTAACCACAATAATACCAACAGCAGCACCAATAGCAACAACAACAATAATAACAACAACAACAACAACGATGACGTAAGTTTCAATTGATCTGGGAATCCCCCATTTGGGAGTATTAGTCAGAACCACATTAGTGGAGTCATTATATCCTTTAGCGGGTCAAGGGGAGCTATTATGCATCACTGTCTTCACTGTAATTAATAAATATGTCCCTGATTATTATTATTATTATTATTTAATCGTCTTTGATCGTTTAATTTCCATTTTTTATTTACAATTATTGCAGAGATCCTTTTTTTTTGATGTACTTGCTGAAACTCAATAATTTATTTTGAATAGTTTTAAATATTTTAAAATGTGTAAAAAGGGGTTTCCCTTCGTTTATCTAAATTATAATTTAAATATTAGATTTTGGCTAAAACAAATATAAATCTATATAATAGATACCCGAAAATCATCAGTTTTTGATTTTATATTTGCATCTGCCTGGGAATATTCTATTACTTCCTCATCAAGAGGATTTTTATGAAAAAAATAATTCAATCAATCAATTCAAACTCTCGAGACCTAATTCACATTTATTTCCACTCCCCCAGGAACCCCTTTTCGACACCAGTGACCTGCGATCCATCCGTTCAGACGACATTCTAGTGGTTGGCGGCGATTCGAAGGCGGCTTCTGCCCCTCGTGGCCCCATCGAGTTAGAGCTATCGTTGCTGTACGATGCCCCGATGCGAAAGATGACGGTGCACGTGATGCAGGCCAGGAGTTTACCGCCGCTGGCCAGCGGACAGCCGACACACACACAGGTGCGCATGCTGATGCTGCCCAACAAAAAGCAAAAGCACAAGACCAAGATCCGCAGCGGCGAGAATCCACAGTATATGGAGAGCTTCCTGCTGCACCGCGTCAATCCGGAGGACGTGAACAACATGGGTCTGCGCGTTCGCCTGTACGGATGCGAAAGGCTGCGCAAGGAGCGGCTGATTGGCGAGGCCTATGTGAGCTTCGCTACCGTGGACCTGGAGCTGGAGACGAACCTGTGGCTGCCGCTGGAGCCGCGCAACAACTCCTCGGTGCTGGGATCCACCAGCGATCTGTTGAGCCTTGCCCGATCGGAGAGCGCCGGCTCCACATCGTCCATGCAGCACGGCGGCGTCTCGGAGCTGCTGCTCGGTCTAAGCTACAACGGCGTGACCGGGCGTCTGAGTGTGGAGATCATCAAGGGCAGCCAGTTCCGGAGCCTGTCCCTGAACAAGGCGCCGGACACGTACGTAAAGATGGTGATGGTCAGCAGTATCGGGCAGGAGATCTCCAGGGCCAAGACCTCCGTGCGACGGGGCCAGCCCAATCCGCTGTTCAAGGAGACGTTCGCCTTTCAGGTGGCTCTGTTCCAGCTCAACGACGTCACCCTGATGATATCTGTGTACGCCAAGCGGCACATGAAGAAGAACGAGATGGTCGGTTGGTTCAGCCTCGGGTTGAACTCATCCGGATCCGCCGAGGTGGCCCATTGGGCGGACGTTTGCGAGATGCCCAAAGGCGAGATGCTCGCCCGGTGGCACGTGCTGGTCGACTCCTGATTCGAGCAGCTGGGCCAGTCCTCGGGACGCAGCAGCAAGGCTCTCCGCAAGTTGGGCTTAGCTGCGTTCAAGGACCGGTCCGGCGAGAAAACGGCATCAAAGGAGTCGCATCCGGACGACGAAGAAGGCGGCGATCAATTCCCTGCAGACAATGCGGTTGCAGTCGATATTGAGCCGGGCCTGGAGCTCGACTTTGTCTAGATCAACATGTCTGGACTCTGTTCGGAGCTATCAGTGTTTGTGATTTGTTTTTACGAGGGGCGACGTAAGCGACGCACCCGAACCAGGGTGAGACCGACCGGCCGAGACTCGGGCTTGGCTGAGTCGGATCATCAGCTCGATCTGGCCCAAACTGGGCCACAAAATATTTGTAATTTGGAAACAATTTGGCACACGTCTCCTCAAGGGAGAGAGACGTGGAAAAAAGAAAAACAAAAAACTCAAAAAGAGAACCTAGAATATCGAAATTTTATACGCAATGGCACGGTGAAGTGCATCCAAAGTACTTAAAACTTATTACTCGAAATTTGAAATTTATGATTGTTTGTGATAAAAGGAATATACTATATATGAATAACCGACGGACGGAGTGTCGAATTTTTGTAATTAAAAACCTTTCTGCATTCTTATCTTCAAATATTAAGCCCAAATGTCTTTTAAGACTAGCACTTTTTTAATACCAACAAAATATGAAAACCAAAGAGAATATTGAAGATAAATAGGAACAATTGTAGTTGATACTAACATATAGACATCATACCTGCAAACTAACATAACTAATTACCTTGTGATTTGTGAGCAAGAGCCATTGCATACATTACCCTACATCAGCATGTTCCAGAGCAGGGAGCAGGAGAAGATACATAGATATCTCGGTACCTTAGAATTCAAACGCACAAAGATCTATTGTACAACCGAGGAGCAGCTAAAGTTGATAAAGAAACAGTTTGAGCCCCCTAAATAATAGGGAGGGAAGACAGATTGGTGGATGGATTTTACTAGAGCCCAGTTGGGCCGGCAAGTTTTGGAGTTGGCTCGAAGAAGAGACGCTAGGGAGTCGCTAGGGACGACGGTGTTTATGCATACATAAGTATAACTTATACACACGAGAAATGAAAAGCTTTAATAAATATCGGAACTAATTTATTTTTTAATTCAAGTTAAATCAAAGAACCCAAAACATGAAGAACTACTCGTATTAAGCCACATTGCAATGCTCATCGTCGTGCAGCAAGGAACTTAATATTAATTTTTATGTACAACATATGGATGTGTACTATTTTATAATGCATAGTATTTATATCTTTTAACAAATCTGTATGTTTTGAGTGTCGAATAATGTGTGTGTTCGTTCGTTCGTTGTTACAACAAATGCGATGTTGATGATGATATATAAGCTTAAATCTACATACAACCCCACTTTGGAAGGAGCGACTGCTGGGTGACTAATCCACTAATAGAAGGCACTAAACGAGACAGTATTACACAGTTCCAAAACTTAAGCGGTTGCCCCAAAGTGTGGAATTTATGTCAAGTATTTCAGACTCTCTTCTGAGTAGACTCTCCTCCCTCCATACAAGTTGAAAGCGAACAAAGTGATTATTTTATGTGAAACAGATTGCATATTTCTACTCTTCAATTTAAAAAACAATTCAATTGTCATTGTTGATTATCAAAATATTAATTTTAATATTACATAATAATTGCCACTTAAAGAATAAACCAATATTATATAAAACAAACGACCTTTACAGCCTATCACTACGTCCTTAATCTTAGCAGTGGGAGACTCTCTACTCTATACTCTATTTTCTACGTTTTCGTCTCATCTTCCTGGCGTTACCTGAGTAGTTGTCCTCGTCATCACTATCTGTGGCTGGCTCCTGAGCTTCCTTGGAACTGGAACTGGGACTGGATTGTGCATCCCACTCCTTGCGCAATTCACTCAGCATGCCCGGCGTGAGGAGGCCCTGGGCAAGCAGTCGTTCGGTGAGACGACCCCGCGATGAGCTGGGCAAACGTGGCTCCTTAATATGGGTGACCGCGCGGCGCACTGTGTAGCTCGGCATATCCCCGCCCTCCTGGCTGGCCTCTGTGTTTTTGAGCAGACGAGTTATTTGGAAGACGCCCTGCTGTATTATCTCATCAAGTTCCTTTTGAGCCTCTCGCACATGCGCCGCCTCGGGGAAGAGATCCATAAACCGGTAGCTGCAATGAAACAATATTTAAAAAATATATATATCGGACTTTCTAATAGAAAGTTTCTATTTCTATCTAGCGGGTACCCTTACCTCAACCATAAATACAGATCCATCACATCGAATACGGCCTCCAGGTGAACCAGATCCAGAATGGTCTTCGGTAACTTGAATGGCCAGCCGCAATTCCTTTTGACAAACTCAAAGGTGATCGGCTCGTTGCGGCTGTACTGGCGGGCTATTTTCAGAAACATGGAGCACACGAAAGGCATCTTGCGGTTAATGGGGGCGCAGCAAAAGACGTAGCGTGCGCGCAAAGGCAGCGGCACATGCTGTATCATCTCGGCCAGGAACTTGAAGTCCTCGATGTTGCACATAAAGTACAGCGAGTCGTCCACCGTGCAGAGGTTAACGAAAATGTCCATTAGGTTGCTTAGCGACGAGTTTGGCAAATGGTAAGCGTACAGCTCTATCTGATCTGCCGTGGGGTGCAAGCCGGCCTGCTTCAGGGGCTCTGGGGTCTGAGCCAGGATGCGCTGCAGGGTCTGCAAGTCCTCAGACTTGAAGGTGGTCACATAACCGTGCTCCCACTGTGTGCGAAACCGGCCCGCTCTGCCTGCTATCTGGAGGGCCGACGACACAGAAATAGTGTCGATTTCTCTCTCTCCCCGCTCATTCATTGTAGGCTTGACCAGGGAATAGAATATGATACGCCGAATGCTCCTGCAGGAGAAATTCGTTAAAACGGACTATGTTATGGGTAGAGGGTATCTCTAAGCTTGACTTACAAATTTAGGCCCATGCCGATGGCATCTGTGGCTACCATAACCTTGCAGCTATTCGCGGGATCATTGAACTTGGCTGCCTGCGCGAGTTTAGTGCCAGGAGGCAAGCCTCCGTATATAACGGCTACCTCCTTGCCCCTAAAAGAATCGTAAACGTAAACGTGAAACTAATAGGTCTCAAAAGACAAGTTTTCCTCGAATTACCTGGCTTCGATTTCTCGCGAAACCGTGTATATGTCATGCTTACTAAAGCACACAATGCAGTCACCGGGCACCACGTTGTCCAACGACCCCAGAGCCGAACTCTCCACCGTCAGCTCTGTTAGACGATCGTAGCGCCTAACTTCCACTGTCTCCCCGGTAGTTTCACATATCTTTTCCAGCAACTCCAGGGACCCAGCCTCCCCACAGACGTGCACCTCGTCTGCGATAAGACCAAGGAACGCCCGCGTCCAGGCCCAGCCGCGCTGCGGGTCACGGATCTGCTGTATCTCATCAATAACAGCCACCTCATCTGTAACAAAGAATAAGTTTCAATAGGAACATCCCTGGAGAGGCAGAATCCAAGGACTTACAAGGAGTATTGACCGATGTCATTTCCACGGTGCACGCCACATGGTTGGCCGGCGAGCCTTCACTGATGCCAAATTTGCGCTCCTCGCCGGTGACCAGATCGCAGGGAGTGCCTCGTTCGTTAGCCTTGTTGTACACCTCAGTGGCCAGTAGCTTGAGGGGCCCGCAATAGACGCCAGAGCTGGCTGTCAAGTATCGCTCCATAGCGTGATAGGTCTTGCCGGAATTCGTGGGTCCCGCGTGAAAGACGATCTTTCTGGTTATGGCACGGGCGTTGGTATACCAGTTGGCGGGCTGGCGCAGGTCCGAGATCTTCTTCAGATCATCCATGCAGTCCAGATGGGGAAACACGGTCTTAGCATGACGCAGGAAGTAGGGGAAAATGTCGTCAATGTGTCCCGCTCCCTGGGTAATATCGCTGAAGACGATGTGCAAGTCGACAGGAAGGTTGTCCGCCTCGATGCAGTAGCGTCGGAACGAGCCAAAGGCCTGCTGCTGCAGATAGGCTTTGGAACGAGATAACATAGGTAAGGTGAGCCGACGCAATCGCAGCCAGAAGAGTGTAATCCCTTACCGTCCAGTCCGTTCTCACTGCACAGCGACTTGATTTCGCGGCGCTGCGTGAACTTGTTGAGGATCTTCAGCACCTCCGACTTTTCCAGCTTGCCCACCAGCTCGGAGCCCACGTCCTCGGCGTCGGCATTGGCCTGCACCTGTACCGGCTTGAACAGCGCGGACACATTCACGTTGGCCTCCTGCTTCTTCCGGGAGAGCAGAGACGCCGCCCGGTGTAGCCGTCGTATGTCCGACACGGTCCCAAGACACGGACGTCGGCCCAGCAGGCTGATGCAGCGCCTACAGTTCTGCATGGCTGCTGGAGCTATCGGGAAAAGGGCACGATTTTAATTCAACAAATTTGCGAAAATAAACTTTTTGAGAACCCACGTTTTCGCTCTGATATAACAGAGCGGCGCTGCAGCTGAGACTCAGCTGATTGCACAGCTGGGCAGCGTTGCCAGATCGATACGGCTATTTTTAAAGGTTACAGCAGCGGGGCAAAATTATAGCACCAACTTTTTTATTTAGATTAGAATATTTTGTGTACCATAATTTATATAAATTTTTCCATAATAATTCCCATAGCCATCAGAATCCTCATAAAAACCACAAGTTTATGCTATAATACTCCTTTTTATTGAGATTTTTAAAATCGTTTTTGATATTTTTATACCCTTGCAGGGTATTATAGTTTCAGTCAGAAGTTTGCAACGCAGTGAAGGAGACATCTCCGACCCTATAAAGTATATATATTCTTGATCAGCATCAACAGCCGAGTCGATCTAGCCATGTCCGTCTGTCAGTCTGTCCGTCTGTCCGTCTGTCCGTCTGTCTGTCCGTTTCTACGCAAACTAGTCCCTCAGTTTTAAAGCTATCTGAATGAAACTTTGCAGTTAGTCTTCTATATACTCTCACTCGTAAATATGTCGGAACGGGCCGGATCGGACAACTATATCATATAGCTGCCATAGGAACGATCGGTAAAACTTTCGAAAAAAAATTATAACTTTGTCAGTTTTCAACCAGTTTCCACCAAATTTGATATTTGGCCATTAATTATTAATTTAGAATTTCGGTTTTAATTTCATGAAAATCGAACGACTATATCCTATAGCTCTCATAGGAACAATCAGAAAAAATTCATAACTTCGCTGTTTTTTAACATATTTTCATCAAATTTGAGATTTGGCCAATTAATATTCTTTCAGAATTTTAGTTTTAATTTTATGAAAATCGGCCGACTATATCCTATAGCTGCCATAGGAACAATCAGGAAAATAATAGAAAATATCCTAACTTCGCTGTTTCTCAACATATTTTCATCAAATTTGAGATTTGGCCACTTAATATTGTTTGAGAATCTTAGTTTTAATTTCATGAAAATTAGACAACTATATCCTATAGCTGCCATAGGAACAATCAGGGTAATAGTAATTCAGAGTTTCGCTATTTCTCAAAATATTTTAATCAAATTTGGGAATTGACCACTTATTATTATTTCAGAATTTCGACTTTAATTTTATAGTTCAATTGCAATCTGCAAGGGTATATAAACTTCGGCGAACCGAAGTTAGCTTCCTTTCTTGTTTTTGTTTGTTTTTATCTTTATATCACACGTAACGTAAGTAATGTAGTAGATCTTTTAATGCTGTCTTAAGTTACTAAATCTAAGCTGATTGCAAAAAATATTAATTCATCTTTGTCTAAATAGACCGAAAAGAGAATTTTTTAACGTTAACCAAATCGGATTGAAGGGATCTTTGTGCATTCGAAACGAATGTTTTTTGCTTAAAATTAGAGAACTAACAAGTTATTGCAGAATTGGTGTTGGTTTTCCTTTCGTCAAGTTTTTAATTAAGACTAAATGTACATATTTTGCATACTCTTTGTGTTTGTATAGGGGAGGCGTTAAACATTAGTATCTCAATTCGTTTTAGTAGACTAAATTATAATTGTAAATAACGAGTATTGCGAGAGTCTGAAGGGGATTGGAGTTAGTCAACTAGCGCTTCGTGTTACTTAGGCGTAGAACGTACAACGAGTTAACAATGGTGCAAAATGATTTAAAATACAAAAAAGGATAAACACTATTCCACAAAATTCAACTTAAAACGAGGGTAGACAGTGGGGCGGGATGACGCTAAATTAAATACGATTTAAATTACAATTAAAGTCTTTGAATACAATTTCAATTTAACATTCTGTTCGTTCTTTTTTTTTTTCTCTTTTTCCTAACACAATCTCGAGTCTTGTTTGTTGCTTTAGCTGGAAAATTGGCGTAGTTCAGTTGCAGTTATAGTTTATAGTTCGATAGAAATCGCATGTAAAAAGTCATTTGTTTTCGTTTTGTACGTTAATACCAAAGTTCTCTTTCACTAGCTTCAGCAAGCGCCTGCGTCTGCATTAGTTTCGGTAACATTTTGCGTTTGGTTTCGGAATTTCAGGGGCTCCGGCTCCGCATTCCTCGGCATACAATTTGTGTTTTAAGTCTAATTACAATGTACGAGGAGTTGATGTACGTGGCATAGTTGTTAATTGTTATTTGTCTGTTCTTAGTTTGTATTTTTTGTAGTTTTTTGTTGGTTGGTTTTTCTTCTTTTAAACTTTTTTTTGTATATATTTCTGCGTGATATTTTGTCGTTTTTATAATGGGTTTTTGTAAAATACGATTCGTTTGCATTTCGGTCGCCAGCATTTTGGAGTTGAGTTTCTATCCAGTTTTTTTCGTATTGTATCTAGTTATTAGATAATCGTGTACTGTGTTTTTCGAGCTAATTTTTCCGTATGCTCTTGCTGCTCAACTTGGTCAGGATATTTCAATCTCAATCTCATTAGCGGAACTTGTTTTCTTCAGTTTTTTCTTAGGATTTTTCGCGCATGAGGTCCACGTGTTATGGGGCGGGATGATTTGTGATTCTGTGGTAGGCGGGCAGGGATGAGAATGAGCTGGCTTTATGATGCAGGGAAGTCTACAATATGACTTCGCGGAATGAACTCATCGGCCATGGGGTTCAGAACAGACTTTTCCACATTACACTGACTTTTGGGCAGTGCGGAAAGCGCTGTGTTCTGTTCTTCCGTTCTGTGGGGGAAGCGGTACGCGATTAGTAATGTTGTGACTTATAAATGATGGCCCAAAACTTACTTGGCCTTCTCCCACTCGTTGATTTGCTCTTCCAGCTCGTCCTCGATCATGGCCTCAAAGCACTCCTGCATAATCTCCTCCTCTTCCAGCCGTTGCAGTTCCTAAAAACATATGCATTTCAGTAATCTAACTTGGAAATAGGGAAATGTAATATTCTTACGTTCTTGTCAAACTCCTCCTCGTTCTCCATCCACATATATTCCGAGAAATCTGGCTCATCGTCGAAATCTGACAGCGACTCGTCGTCGTCCACCACGTAAATGATTTGATCCGTCCAGTCCACAGATGGCACTTTAAGCAACATTTCTGAAAGCAGTAAATCTTTATTAGGTTTTTTTTTATAGAAATTACAGCGAGTTATTGTATAAACAAAATTCTATGATTTTACCATTCAAGTTTAACTTAGCCAAGTCAAACTGTATGTAAATTTAATGATTATATATTCTACCGGCGACCAGTTGCGTTGTTTTTCTAAAAAACCGGTTTGCCGACAATTGCCTGAGATAAACAAAACAGAAATCGCACCACTACAGGTGAGTGTTTTTACACTAATACCTATTTGTTTTATATAAATACGCGAACATTTTCTCTTTTCTTTTTGCGCAACGTTTTTTTTTTTGTTTGTTTATACGAACGATGTCTATTTTTTGCGTTGTGGCCGCGGCACACAAAAATTTAAAAACAAAATGACTCAGCTCGAAATTGCAAAAGAGCGAAAAGAGACCCAAATAAGTGGTATTGCCGGGGCATCTCTGGTACATATGGATTTCGACTCAGGTCAGTGCGAACTTGCGTCGATTGGCTGTTAAGTATATACAGTATCAGTTCATTACTCGTATCAAAAAAGCACTCGTTAAACAATTTACGGCGTCTAGAGGTGCTGGCTGTTATCAACTGAAACAAGCAGAACGGGCAAACGTGTGAAATAACACGAAACTCGAAAGAGGGAATTTATGCAAAACGCAATAAGCCAGCCAACGGTGGCGATGATCGTCATCGGTCAACTAGAAGAGTGGGTTCATGGACGTAACTATTAACTTGGCCGACTCTGTGTTGGCGTCCACTTGTGTGCCAATCGTGGATTTTATTTTTTACACATCTATCTATCTTTTATGTTTTTCCTATTGTTTGCTTGTTTTACTTGCCAGAGTAATTTTAGAATTCAGACGCGACAAATAAATCAACTATTTGCAGCCACTGTGTCGGCGCTTGTTTACTGTTTTATTTAGCGTTTCTTCGTGGGTGTGTGTTTGGCTGCGTATTGCTTAATATTTTGTTTGTTCCAAATGCAGGTATTGTTGATAGCTTATCTTAAACTTATCAATTATTGGGAATATTATGCATTCTCTGCTTGTTTACCAATTTATGTATTTATAGAAATCAGCTGGTTTTTAATAAATAAAAACAAAACAGAACTTTAGCTGGCAACCCTGACAGCCCTTTGTTGGTGTACGTGCCAGCTCTCTCACACACACACACACGTTTACAGGTGAGCTACCATATTTTAATCGAAATTGCGAAAATTAAAATGTATTTACACGACGAACTCGACTAAATTCATGCAAGCATTAACTAAATATGCATAAAACACAAAGGAGGTAAACACAAACGCAGACAAAACACGCACACACCCACTGCGCGCTGGTGTTGGTGCGGTTGATTGAATGAACCTCCCTCAACCCAAAAACAAGAATAAAAGCGACGGCAATGATAATAAACACAACACGTAGCGCTCAAGGTAACAAGTGTTTAAAGTTTAAACATTAATATTCTCGCGGTTCAAGTATACTTGAAACCTGGCCTACACACAAACACTCAAACGCAATGGATGCTATGTTTCCGACACTCGGCACTTATCGATTTGTCAAGAAGCAATTTAAATTGAACACAAAAAAAAATGTTGTGCTCGTGCTTTTGCGGAAGCGCCAAAAGGCAAACGAAAAATCAGGAAGCTGCTTCTGATTTCCGCCTTTCTTTGCTCTACCGCTGCTTCTGCCCCTCTTGAACGGTCTTTTCCTTCGCCGATCGAATGTCTATATCTCCTGCGATCGAATTTTTACTCACTTCCAATCTCGAGAGAAGGTTGTCCGATTTCCAGTTAATATTTTGAAGCTCTGCCTCTGCGACTTGTTGTTGCTGGTTTGCTTATTTGCTGGTGATGATTTTCTATGTTGCTCGTCGTTGCTAATGGTTGTTTTAGATTTGCACTGAGAATTTTAACGTCATAAAAATGTGAAAACACAGTCCAATTTAGTGTTGCATCCAGGGAGTAACCACACGGAGAATTTTGATTTATCTATTGCGAAAGTTATTCGAGTAAGTCCTGTGTGCTGAGCAGATACAGTGAACGTCAAGCAAACGAATTGAAATGATTTATAAAGCAAGTAGAAAAAAAAATATATGTAAAAACACACAGCTATCGATAGGTTCGCCTGTGATATCTTCTCACGCCGCCATATCATCGATTATCGATAGGTGTATGCTTTCATTTTCCGTTAAATTTACTATATTGAAAAAATTTTGAGTAAAGCAAAAGGAAATGACAATTGCAAACTATAAAGTAGCCTGCTATTCACGTAAATTGAATGCTTCGAATGACAGTGTTGCAAAGTGCGGAAGCTATCGATAATAGCATGAAATTAAGGGGATTCCGACAGAGATTTTCCTTCCCTGCGAATAAATATTATTAATATAATAAGAATTTCTGTTGGCACTTGCCATATCTTTTAAATTATATAGTTATTTTTAGGAATACATTTATTTACAATTGTGTTAAACGAGATATTTAATTTCACACGCACATCTCAATACAGCACTCGATAGCTATCGAAAAAAGCGTTTTATGGCGCGCTGTTTTAAAATCACCCACATGAAAACATTTATTAAAAATATGCGACAAAGGGCTAACTAATATTTTCTTTGGCAGACGTAGATTTCTCATGCGTTTCACCATTGCGTGGATCCCAGCGCTGCAGTCTGGTACTGCTGCACAGCCCAAACACAAGCATGGCCATCGTGTTGAATGCTATGAGAGTTAACAGCACCACATTCCACTCCTCCTTGCTGCCCTAAAAATTATTAAAAAACAGTAAAAATGATTAGCAATAGAGGAATTATTTAGTCTTACAGTGTGCACCAGGGTGGCGACCAGATACGGCGCCAGAAATCCAGTCAGATGAGCCAGAGCATTGGCTAATCCGGAAATTAGTCCCGCGAACGAGGGGGCAAAGTAGAGTAGTGTGGGCCAATAGCCACTGAATCCCATGTCCGTGGAGGCCATCACGAGTATAAACATTATCAGGACCAGCGTCTTGTTCCCGCAATCAGCCAGGATAATTATCCCAAGAAATAAAGTCGTTAGGATGCTGCCTGGTAAAAAAATAAAAAATATTGTAAAAAAAGAATATTTAGATTTTTTCTAAAATAATTATGCATTAGTCACATTATCGTACAGATTCCGTACAGTGTCCGGCGCATGCAACTTTGATCCGGGCCGAAGCGTCGCTCCAAGTAGCTGCCTCCCAAGATGCACACCACCTTCGAGCACAGCCCGCCCAGATAGGGGGCCGCAGAGAGGAACCCCACCTCCTTCAGGTCGTACTCCATGGCTTCGCTCATGAATCTTGGCATTAGCAGCGAAAGCACCAGAAAGGTGTAGCAATGGAAGACGTGGGTCAAGGCGAAAGCGTACACCGGTAAAGCTGTCAGCAGGCTTTTCCAGGGAACACTCACCACCTGATATCCGAAAATATATTTTGAATAAAAATTAACCGAAATTATTCAACATACCTGCGGAGCCTGAGGAGCCTCTGGAGGACTCTTTCCCTGTCTAAGGTAGGCCACTTCCTCAGCCGAAATACGGGGATGCTGCTCTAGGGTGTCATAGATGAGCCAGTTGCAGGCAATGCCAAAGAGCAGAGCCACTGAACCCACCACAAAAAATGACAGCTCCCATCCAAAGTTGCTTAGATAGCCGGCCACCGGAAACACCACCATGGCTCCCGCCAACATTCCGCTGTAGGCGAACGTCAGCAACGCCGTCCGCTCCGTGGGATGAGCCCAGGTGACAAACAGTTTGTATAGCGATGGATTGCCGCAGCCCTGCCGTTACTTAAATGAGGAGAAATATATAGAAATTCGCTGGAAACTAGAACTTACCGCCAGCAGGCCGCACACCACCAGATTGATCACAGCCGCCTCGAAGCTGTAATGAGCCATAAGGGGGAGCAGAATGTAGGCAACCGCCTGGCAGATCAGAGACACCATGAACAGCGCCTTGCTGCTGCATCGATCCGCCAGGTAACCGGAGAGCAGAATGGAAACCACATAGCCGTAGTAGTATACTCCGGGAAAGGCCAGCTCCTGGTTACGAGACCATGGTAAGTCTCCAGTCTGCAATGAATTTGGTTTAGGGTTTATTTTTTAATTTATTAATAACAAGCCTTTTATAGGATTAATTATATTTTGTATCATATTAAAATCTGACTAACGCAGCTATAATTACTTGTAAGTTGGCTGCTTTAATGCCAATTTTAGTTTATTAATAACTAGGGTTAATTATAATATTGATAAGGTTAAGCTCTAGGATATATTTTTACAAGAAACTGACTCACCTCTGCCACAGGAATTGCGGTGTTTAACGTAATCCGAGAGCCACCGCACCTGCTTAAAGCTGTGACATTACTCGTCGCCTGCAGAGCCTGTTGCAGTGCATCCTCCGGCCGGTGCTTGACCATTCTCAGGATGATCAGGCCTAGCATGTTGCGTATGGCGGCGTGCAGGCTTGTGGCTATAAAAGCGCACACAGCGTAGGTGAGCCGCACAGATCCCAGGAGGCCATAGGTGGTGGACACACTCGACTGCGAGAGGCGGGGCAGAGTCCAAGACCTGCTGCGGGTCATGTTGCAGGGATTATTTTAATATCAAACATGCAAATACACTAAACACATTGAGATGGGATCAAAAATTGAAAATAAGCCCGAAGTGACTGATTGGGAATGCGACGTCTGGGCAACTGCCAGTTCTGCTCGATCGCTTTGGAGATGTAACAAGAAAAAAACAAAAAACAACGCGAAATTATTTGCAATTTGTCACGATTTGTCGACTAAATTAACGTGGCGCGGTTTCGCTTAAATATGGAACATGAATTTATCTGCCAACTGTAAACGAGACACATGTAATTGGCAAGGGCCGCGATAAGAGATCGCCGTGAAATCGAAGCTCGGAAAGCTTAATCAACATCTTTCGTATTTGTTTTTCTTTGTTATTCGCTCCCAAGTGCCGGAGAGCTTTGAAGTTGGAGGTGGTTAAGTAGTTTTAATGATTCCTATAATTTTATAATTAAATGATAATAAAGAAGAGGAGCCTCTTGGTTGCACACAGAATAAATGACTAGCTTAGAGCTTAAAGCAATATAAAAAATAAAAGAGGAATAATACGTGATTCCAAAGAAATTTTTTAACAACAAATATGTGTAATTGGAATTAATAAATAAATTGTAAAAAAGAATTAGGGAATCCTAGAAAAATGCTTTTATACTTTTTATACTTTTATTAATAAAAATTTAAATGTCATAAAGTCATGTTTTGAGGTTTATCCAAGCCCTCTGATATTTACTAATCCTTCCCACTATTTCAGCAACTAGCCTTGTTTGGTATGTCTTAGGGATTCCCCCCATAAATTGCACACCTAGGTTGTTGGCAAACACACTTAAATACGGAAAATGGAAAATGAGGCGAAAAAGGCAAACAAAGTAAAAGCAATCCCAGGTAAAAAAAATTGTAAACAATCCAAACATATATACAATCATATATAAGGCACGTCGCAAACCGTTTTTCACATTCTGATTTGTACAATCCGACTGGTGGAACAGGAGGAGGAGGAGGAGGAGCATGAGAAGCAGGAACAGGGGGTGATGAGAGACAGGCCCGGTCAAAGTGCACGCTTTGGCCAAGTCCACTACTGACAGGCAATTGGCTTTCGCATGGCCCGTGTCAGTGGCAGTTGTGCCTCACATATGGACTTGGATTGGCAATTCGCCGCACATGACCAAATGGATGCACTGAAAAACATAATAATTGTTCAAATATAATCTAAATATATATAAATTTTGTGCTAAAATTATATTTTTTACGATTATATTAAAAAAAAAACTAAATTTATAAACCATATCAGTAAAAGCTTTCTTATTACAAAATTAAATTGAAAATTGTATAAGTAAACAAATATTTAAAGGGTTTTATTTTATATAAATGCTGAGCCATTTTTATGTTGTATGCTGAGGCTCCATGTGCGCCTTGGACTCTATTTGAATTTGAATTATTTTTAAGCGAGCGATTTTTTTGTTGGACTTATAATTATCAAGAACTTGGATTATTACACAATGTAACAATATTTTCAAAATAGTATACTTAAAATTCTTGATTTCACCAGCACTTAGATCGCATGCAGTCATTCCATTAATTTTTTTAGGAATTTCTGAAAGTGAAAACGTTACACACAAAACAAAAAGTATGGCTTAATTACCAGAACTTTTTAGATATCCACACGAACCTCCCCCAAAAGAAATTAAATCAAATGCACTGGCAAGCTTAGTTTTATTTAAAATTTTTATTGGGAAATATCTAAATATTATCATTAAGATTATATAAAAAAAGATAATACAAAAACTACTTAAAATACGTTTGAGTCATTTATAATTTATAATTAAATTTAGAAATCATAAAAACAACTCACTGAATCCTTAAGGCCTTTCCAAACTTAAATGTTTATTTAAGGATTAGCAAATATTACACCCCATAGCTTCTAAAATATTTGGTATAATTTGTTCACCGTATTCCCAACTGCATTTGCAGACAAATGCACTTTGCTTATCTGGCTGAATGCATCGCTTATACTCATTGCGCAGTGTGTGTTCTATTTTTCGCTTCGCCTGCACTATGTTTCGATTAAAATTGTGAATTTTTTATGAGCCGCGCATGTTAGTTTTCGTTGTTTTTGTGATGTTCAGTTGTTAGCTCATTTGGCATGCATATGGGGAGGCATTTGGGGGCGAAGGGTATACGACTGCCACTGGCACTGGGACGCTTTTACATATTTACCGATTTTTTGATTGATTTTTTATTTATAAGCCGCATATGTCGTCCCATTCGAGCGGCTAAACTTCTCGTTCCCATTTCCTTGGGATTTTCCTTCTCAAGCTTTCCCCACATTTGCTGTGAGCGCATATGTCGTCCATCGACTCTCGAGGGCAATGCATTGTTTGCATTTGCATAGCCAACATGTTACCTTTAACTGTACCGCTGAACGTTGTCCTGGTCGCGTGTCCTGCAGGCCAGCAAAACACTTTGTTTTTGGTCTAAAAATAGCCATGTCGGCCGCCAGGGAGCGGTGCTTTTTCCGGGGCAAATCCAACAAATTTCCACACTCACCTGGCCGTAAAAACGAATGTTGTGTACAACTTACATGACTGCATGCTTCGCCTAAAAACTGAAAATGACTAAATTTAACACCAAACAAGGAGTACACGGTCTCTGTATGACCAACTACAGTCGGGATTGACTATAAAGAATGCAAGGACTTCTTTTCTTGAAAGCTAAGAATCCTGAAAGAGTTGTCTGCTTTTTATTTCTACCTTTTTTACTTCAGTAAATACAAAAATCTTTTGGCTTAATTGAATTTCTTGAGTCTACTGTCTATAAGAGTCTTGCTAAATAAGTCAGAAGACCTTTCCGAGCATGGAGAGCTGGTGAACTGGATGAAGTCAATTAGAGGGCTGCTTAATAATAGATGATTGGCACAATAGTCTCTGAGTGGCGATTTGTGGCTTTCCATATGCCAAGACTCTGCTCTCGGCTCGTACCTCAGCAGGAGGTCCTTTGATGGCCCCATTTGCCATCTGTCGCTGTAAGGGCCACGAGCTGACCAGCACGTGAATACCATAAGAGATGGGCGCCATATGACCATAATAGCATGACTTAATATTCTCCATTTGTGTTATAAAGCTATTAAATGACCGCACATTTAAGTGGAACACAATAACTTTTAATTTATGGTCGCTTAAGGGCAATTGGATTTCTGTTTACAATCTGGGATTAAATAAAGAGGTAACAAGGTAAATAATAGCTTTACATAATTGTGTAAATCTTTTTAAAAACTGTATCATTAAAATGCTTCAGTAGTTTGACCAGAAAAAGCTGTTTACCTTTTGCTAATCTCAAAACATCAACCGATGAAAGATACCACGTAAAACTTGAGGTAATAAAAACTAACTTTTCACCGGATATGCCCCTGATATTATGCTATATATCCCTCACACAGACACACTACCAAACACACCTGACTTTTGCTGTCTCGTAGATATGGCCTCTCTCTCTCACGTTTTTTCTCTCTGTCTCTCTCTGCATTTCTTTTTTTGGTTACTGGGTTATTTTTTTGTGGTTAACCATTTTCTACGAATCCTTTATATTCCCACCTGGTCGCCGCAGAGCGAGAGAGATAGAGAGCAAACAAAGTGGTGTCCGAAACTGGAGGTGGGTCCAATTCCAATGCGGCCACTTGACCCAAATTTTCTCATTCCTGCCTCGCTTTCTGGCAGGGATTTATTACGGCTTATGTAAAGTTGTGGTCTGCTCTTTGGTGGGAAATGCACATTTTTTTTCCTTTTTTGTAATGAAGACGTGGCAAAGGGCTTAAAAGTCATTTTCCATAATTTATTTTCGCTCGTAGGTTTTTTATTTTTCTGACTTCCCTTTAAGTGTGTGTGAGTTTTTTTTTTTGCTGGGAGAATTTTATGAGCCATCTAATAGTGCATAGTTTCATGACACACTCACCTGCCCGCACACACACACACACACACACTCCATCGAATGCTCGCGACAGTTGAAGGGCGGAAAATTGTTGCTCCGCCATCAGGTGAGAATACAGTTACAGTTACACTTACAATTAGGAGCCCGAAGACGTGAATCGAGCACGAAACGCTCTCTCTGAACTTGGCTCTGCACGTAAAAAAAATTCAAAAGTCAGCTAAGCTTGACTTAAATTTGGTGAAAGTTATTTGACTGAAGTTACCTTTGTACTCAAAAAAAAAGGTATTTATTTAGTTTAGTTATTTATTTAGTTATTTAGTTATTTATTAATTTGTAATTTTATACCATTATTTTATTATTTTACCATTATTTCTATGGCTTGTAATTTGAACTCATTATAATTCCCAAGTTGCAGTGCGTAAGTTGGCAATGGAGAATTCCTTTGAGAAATAATGCGACAAATTTTATTAATTTCAAAGACAAGCATTTTAATATGTTTATTTTAAATTTAAAGGGATCTCAGAATTTTATTAATATCTTCATTAAAAAGTGTAATGTTTTATATATTTTATTACTAAGTATTCATTCTTTTGTAAATAATTTCATTATATCGTTTTTGCAAATTATTATTTTTAAGGATCTCAGTATTGTATTAGTACTATTTTAAAATGTAAAAGGATTTCAGTATTGTATTAAAATCTTCATTAAAAAGCCAAAAGTTTAGAATTTTTGTTTGTTTTTTTTTTTTAGCTAGGTCCCTGTTTTGGCATTTTTTTTTCGGTGTCCTGGCCGTCTTGGTCCTGCTTTGGTTTTCGCTCTCCTGCTGCTCTCCTTGGCGCGTTCGCTCTCTCGAGAGCTGCTCCTGCCGAGAGCCGTAAACATGCGAAGCTAACGGTGAAGCCATTAGTAGCGGCTTGAAGCTCGCTATGAAAGGATCAACTCGATATTCGTGGATGGCAATGCTGCCATCGGGTCAGAGTCCCGTTTTTACCAAGTGCGCGTAAAAGGATACGTTTTAACGAGTGCCAGAGTTATAAGCAAATCATCAGAGAAAACCTTAAACGTGTGCAGTGTGCAACGAAAATCCCTGAACATATTTAAGACGAACGCAAAATATATTAAGTGTGAAATTAACCACCTTATTTATTACATAATTATAAATATTGTAGAGTATTTTGTTGTTGTTAAAAACTTTAATGAGTATCGATTGTGTCAGATGTGAAGAATAAAAACGTGTTTCCCATAGACGACAACGACAACGACGACGACGGGTCACGGAGGTCATCACGTTCGGTGGCGCGCCAACGCTTAACGTATTTCAATCCATTATATGCATAACCACACCAAAATCACCAGCACACTCACACGGGTGGGCACAGGGGCATTAATAGGGCGTCATTTATTACATATCGAATGTGGAACTCATTCCCATTTCCCGTTTCCCATTTCGATTCGTATTCCCATTCCGAATTCCCAGTTCCGAGGACCTTTCCCCATTCCCTATTCCTACCGAATCCATTCCCCACTAACTAACGAGCTCCAATCGCATGTGTTCTTGAAATCCACTAATTTATTTTATTATTAGTATTATTTGCCGACTCCATTGTTGCATGCATTAGCTAATTAAAGACGGATTCAAGATGTTAACCGATGAAAATTTCAAATTATTCAAACATCCTCGTTACCAGTGATCCAAATGATTAATGAGTGATAAGCAAAACCTAAGATAGTGATTGTGTGCTGCCTACAAAGTTCCGGAATATTTGATTCGTGGGACTCAGAAACAACGCCTCTCTCTCTCTCTCTCTCTCTCTCTTTGGCGGATGTTATAGACTAACGGAAGCCTTAAAGCCAAATGTAAGTAGACCAAAAAATACAACAAAAAAAAAAAAAAAAAAATCCCGCGACACTGCCAGTCGATAATTTCAAAGTGCGTCCTTGCACTTGTACTACTAACGAAATAACTTTGAGGCGACACACAAATCCATATCAAAGTGTATATATATATAATATTAAATTATATACAATATAGATGGGGTGGACGGGCTATAATTTCTCTTGCACCTGTCGCTGCTCTTTTCACTTTATCGCGTGCGTGGCAAAGCATTTTTATAGCCACAAAATGTCCTTTTAGGTTATGTCTCCGAAAAGAAAAAAAATGTGTAGGAAAACCCACAACATCGGCGGGAAAATTGAAATGAATGCGACCAACAAACCAAATGGAAGCACACTCGAAAATCCCATTCAATAGGATCTGGATTTCATTAAATTCTTAATCTTGTTCTGCTTTGAAGATACTATATCCTATATATTTTTTTTATATTTTCAATTGTCTTAATTTTTCCCTGAATGTCACTTACTTGAGGTCTCCAATTAACCCCTTTTACTTCGATTGGTTTTCACTTATTAAAAAATTCAAGGTCGCTTATTGCGACACTTGGACACTTGACGTTGTTGTTACGCTATTTTTAACACATAATTCATATTGAATTATAAATACAACACGTTAGTAATTTACAAACCCACGTTACAAAGAGAGCAAGAGAAGAGGAAGAGCAGGAAAGGTAGCGACAAGAAGTCCTTAGAAAAGTTGGAGACACGCGTCGTGAACTAAGAGGTAAAGCACTCGCTGGCATTGACACACTGCATCTATCGATAAGTTCATTAAGTGATATCTTTTGATTGGTATTATGTGTTTGATCAAAAAAACTTGACTTTGACCAGGACTCTTTGGTTGAGTTTGCTCTTTAATGGATTGGATTATGAAGAAGTATTCAAATATTTTTAATCCAGTTTTTTAAGGTTTTAAATTTTGCAATAAATGTTTTAATAATAATAGTTGAAAATAAGTTGAGCACTTGAGGGTACATTTTTGTAGCCTAATGGGATATCCTATAATATTAAAAAGAAATATAAAATAATTTAAAAAGACCCAATAGGGTACAAGTGGGCACAGGTGTATTATATTTATATCCGTCCGTTTGTTATTTAGTTATTTTGTGATATTGTTGTGATTTTTATGTGGTTAATAAATTGTTTGTGATCCATAGGATTTTTTATTGGGTTATTTATGTCATTCATGTCATTCATGTCATAGGACAAGAAGGTTTCTGTGTAACTTGATCTTCTACACCAACCACATTTATTTTTCAGGTTTCTAACTAAATTTGTCTTTATTTGTTTTCCGCAACATGTTCATGGCAACCTTGGCCTATTTTATCAACATTTCATAAAACTCAAGCATAAATAAAAAAAGAATTAGTCGTCTAACATGTTCCTTTAATTTTACCCACTTCCTCTTTTTAAGTATTTAACTTTGAAATGTAAGCCAAAGTATCTCATGATACTCTAATGAACTGATTGCCATTAGTGAAGTCTTAACCTATTACATGCTTTAATTGTAATTCATTTTGGCGCTGGGTAAATACTTCTTTTGATTGAGTGATTCATTCATTAATTATTCTATTCTGTGACAATGTCGTTGGAAGTAGCCTAATCGTCGAAATAAAACTGCTGCCTCAGCGTTATCAGCTTAACTCTTTTAAAAGGGACCTGAAGGGGTTAACATTTTACTACACGGCCATTATTAGATCGTCGAACAGGTGTGCCCGGCCAGGTGTTGGCTGCTGATAAGCATGTACTCTTACTGTATCGCAGCTGATATTGTGTTGAGGTGATTGGCCAACAAAGCGGATAATCACTGTAGCCCTGGCAACCGATTGCCATTCGCGATTCCTTTGACAAAGTGAAACTCCGCATCGCGATAACCGAAATGAGGATTATCTGGAAAAACCACCGTCCGGCACTCCACTTGCCACCGGTTAATCATCGGTGTACGGGTGTATTTTTACGGCCCACCGACCACCAGATAAGATTAACCGGAATCGAACACTCCAAATAGTCTGATCCCCGCTCGGCATGGTCAGTTAGTTGCCTTTGCCAGTTGTTCGGGAAACCTTCTCTCTGTGCCGCGACAATGTCCAACTTCCACTGGTTTTTCGTCCTCGGCGTCCTGTGCTGTGCGGTTCTCAGTCCTCAAGGTAACACCAGGCAGAGACAGGGAATAGTGAAAGAGCAAAAAAGCTAAAAGGTCGAAAAACAAGAGACTTGCGGCCAAATCATGTAGCCGAATGGCATTCAGAAATGTTGCAGGCAATTTCCGGTAATTGAATTAAAGCCGCGATTAATTTGGTGTGAGGCCATCGAAAGGGCAGGCCAAATTGGTTGACAAATATCGTGGGCGGACGGCAGTCATAACATTAAAGAACCGCCGGAGTAATTAATGCAAACGCAATCAAGGTCAAGTCCTTTGCCCTATTGACCCCCACCACCACCGCCGGCCAGCACCCACCATGGCCCACCGTCCAGGTCCCAAGGTCCTTTGCGGTTTGAGAAATTGTTTTGCCGGCCACGGAAAATGGAAATTAAAGTGGCAAAGCGTCGAGCGAATTCCAGTACTCCTTCTTCTCTGCGATATTGTTATAGTTTTTCGCCCTTTTGTTGTTGTTTATTGTTTAGTTTTTTGTTTTTTTTTCTCTTGCCTGCGGCTGCGTTGATACTCTTTTGCATGGAAATTTTTTGAGTTTTTTACGTTTGCCGCAACCTCATCCGGAAGTCGTTGGCGTATACGTAATAAATTGCGGCCCCGACACGTTGCGTGTCAGGAGAAGCTTTGCCATCGAGACGCAGGGAATTCGGTTACAGCTCTCGGGGTTGTTTCTATAAATTTAATAATCAGCTGGATAGGTGGATAAGTGGGCGTGGCTCCGCCAAGATTGACGAGGCTGCTCAATCAATTGAGAATTTATTGGGATTGTGATTGAAAGAATACACCCCATAGGCTACACAGAAAAAATAAAGCGGATTTAATTATGACTATTGAAATATTTATATAAATTTCCTATTTCTTATTTGAATACTTGTAAACTTTCACCATATAAATATAGTTTCGACCAATTCCTTTTATGGAAGCCTAATAATTATATATTTATTTTCTCAGTTTTAGAGATACTTTACGATTGTCTTCTATTACAGGTAGCATTTGTGAAATAAAATATATAAAGCAATGTTATATATATTTATTTGTTGCATTTCTATATCTACTCCGGTACATGTAAATTTTTTATCACTTCTTAATTGCCGAATTTTGTTACCAAAGAAAAGAAAGTTTTCCAGGGACCTTAAATATTTATTTTCAAGGTTTTTTTTTTAAACAAAAATTATATCACTCACTATAACGCTAAAAAATAATGCTTACAATAATAATAATCATTCTTTGAGCGATTAAAGAAATTAAAATTATAAGTTATTAATAGAAAGAAAAATACATTAATATCAATATATGTTTTATGTTTCAAATATAATTACTACGGTCCCTGATATTAACATATTTACTATCGAAAAGTATTGCATTTAGATTTCATATAATTGATATAAACTTTGAACATCTTTTAAGTAAATATTTTCATTTTTATTTTCGAGAATAATAGTTTAAACAAAGCTTATGGTTTTCTATCTTAGAGCAAAGCGACCTAAATTAGACTTTACATTTAATTACACTAACGGACAATTTTTCAAACAAAGGTGTTAAGTAAGTCAAAACCATATAGCTGTATACGTCGATCAGAATACGTCACTATACCTTAGGCACTATAACTTTTCTACTGGCAAAATGTAGTAAAATAATTTATATACCATGCTCTGTGATATTGTAAAATAGGAACTTGGGGGGTTGCAGCTTAGACCTATCATAGGTGACCAAAATTGTGCAAGGCAGAAAAGTTGAGAACGCTATTTTCAAACAATGGAACTTGGTACGGCGCTCAATAATTAAATAGACCAGAATGGGCTAGAGAGGGGACCCGGAACTGGGTCGTCTGGACGCAGGCATGAGGCGTAAATATTTAAATGGGCAACTTGGGGTTTTAGCACAAGTTACCGCCATTTCTTGACCCCACAACCCGACCATTGAACATTGCAGGCGACGGCGGCGCGTCGGCCGTATTTTGGCCATGTGAAAGCGAGGCGGACTGCACAGCTGACGGCTCGAGCTGCGACTTGGCCAGCGGGCAGTGCGAGTGCTCCACATTCGACGCGGTGCTCGCGGAGAATTTCACGCAATGCCTGGCGACGGCGCTCGTTGGTGACCGGTGCGACGATAGCGTCCAGTGCAATCTTATGCCAACGGGGGCCAGTTGTAAAGCCGGGGTCTGCGATTGCGCCGATGGCCAAACCTATCTGCGTGGCAAGTGCCGCCCACTGAACGGACTCGGCGAGTCCTGTGACACGGTGAGTCCTTGCTGAGGCCCCTTTCACGAACTGTAACTAATTTAGATGCTCTTTTAGGACTTGGACTGCTACTTTGCCTACGATCGTTCGTCTGTGAGCTGTCAGCAAAACGTGTGCCGCTGTGCAAATGGCTATTATAATAGATATGGAAACATATGTCGTCGCAAATCAATGGGTGAGTATGGTTCGGAATAGGATAAGGCTTGGGTCTAACAACTAACCACAAAAATATATATTCTGTTCATAGAAGAAAACGATGCCTGCGTCGTCAATGAGGACTGTGATGCACTGGGCGCCGGTGCCGAGTGCGTTGGCTTAGTATGCACCTATGTGGACGAGATTACAACTACTCCGGGTGGCGAGGACACCACCGAGGAACCGGGCGAGGACACCACCGAGGAACCGGGCGAGGACGGGGACTCGACCACAGCGGAGGCTATCACCGAGACACCGGAACCGGAGACAACGACGACGACCGCCTTCAGAAGCCGGCGGCAGCTAACCAAGGCCTTTGTCCACGCTCCCCCGCCCACGCACCACGATGTTGCTGCTCAGGTTTCCTTTGCAGCTCTCACCAATGGCACCGACACCGAGCCACTCATCTCGCCGCGCTCCCACGAGATTGCTGTGCAGACGAGCATCGAGAAGTACGAGATGCGCGATCTGCGCAGCACGAGAAATGTGGCCACCGCCACAGCATCCACCAGCACCAGCAGTCGGCGCACCTCCAGCCGCAACCAGAGCCACAGCCAAAGCCACAGCGTGAGCCACAACCAACGGCGTCGCCGCTTGCCCGCCATCTTCCGCTTCGATGACGAGGACATCAAGACCTACTCCACGCTGGGATCTAGCCGCGACGATGACGATGCCGATGAGAAGAAGTGTGAGTAGTTGCAGGGGATAAGCTCAATCAGGGGAGAATATAATTTTGTTGATTCCTTAGATGGTAGCAGCTGCACAGACAATGGCAAGACCTGTACGGGGCTGCCTCACTCAATCTGCTCCAAGAATATTTGCCTGTGTCGCCAGGGCTACTATGCCCGCAATGGAAAGTGTTTTGCGGGTAAGTGTTAATGAGATCACTTCATGTCAGTCTCTTTATTAAGTTCCTACTCCTTCACAGAGCTGGGAGAGATTGCGGAGAGCACGGACGAGTGCGAGTACGAGTTCGATGAGCTGTCCAAGACTTGCGTCTGCCAAAAGAACTACTTCTACGAGCGGGATCTGCGGAACTGCCGGAAACGTATGCGAATCAGACTCGCCTAGCAATAGAAAACCACCTTAACAGCCCTTCTTCTCTTCCCATTGACAGCCATCCAGTACCACCTGTCGTGCACCTCAAACAGCCAATGCAGTCCCTTTGGTGCCTCCTATTGCCACCCCGAGATTCCGAGGCGCTGCACATGCGAGGAGTACGCCCTTTACGATGCCATCAAGCAGCTGTGCGAGTACAAGCAGGGTCTGGGCGCCGAGTGTGAGTCCAGCGATGCCTGCCCCGTGGATCATTCCGTCTGCTCCAATCGCCTGTGTGTTTGCGCGGATCACTACTTCGAGAAGGACGAGACCTGTGTGCGAGGCATTGGAGCCGATTGCTCGGAGGAGGATGATTGCATAGCCGAGAACACCACCTGCGCAGTTAAGGACAATGAGGCGGAGGAGGAAGAGCAGTCGCGCACATGCCAGTGTAGGAAGGGTTATGTCCACTTCAAGGATCAGTGCCTCAAGGAAGGTGGGTAGTCATGCTAGAAAGAATTTTATAGTTGATTTTTAACACCTTTTTTGTATATATTCTTCCAGCTGAGGAGCTGGACGACGAGTGTGTGGAGGATGAGCAGTGCAAGCCACTCCTGGCTAGCTGCAACTCGGCGGGCAAGTGTGGTTGCACAGACGAGCAGCACGAAAAGAATGGCGTTTGCGAGACAAAGCGAGGTAAGGCAATCTTTAATACCCGAAAAGAGGATTCCATTATATCTTTTCTTTGCCCCGCAGAGCTGGGTGAATCCTGTACCAAGGCCACGGAGTGCTACATCGAGAAGGATCCCGAGAATGTGGAGTGCCGCAACTCAATCTGCCAGTGCAAGGTCGGTTACCAGACGAGCTCCAATCAGAAGCAGTGCATGATGCCCAGCAAGAAAAGTAAGTCCTTAATGTTAACTTTAATTTATATATTAAGCTTATATTTTCTTAATCCTTTCACAGATTCTTCCGGTAGACCCAGTGCCCTCAAAATCATCACCTTTATGCTGATCGGTTCCGCTTTCCTGATCACCAGTGCGGCCATTAAGCAGGCCTACTATTAACCAAATTAACCAAAACCTTTGCTAGAGTTGTGAGAGCCGGCGAGGAGACAAGGACCGACTGGATGTGGCCAGTATTAGCCAAGTTAGCGGCATGGATCTGCATCCATGCGCAACGTTAATAGATATCAAATAGTCCATAAGCTGATATTTAAGATTCAAAGCAATAATCGGAGCCTCTGGTTGGACTCCCGCTTAACTAATACGGCTAAAAGTAATGACAAATTAGCTGTAAGTTTCAACTTAAACTAACTGCTTGTTGATTAGGCTAAGAAAACAAAAAGTTTTTAACGAAAAAGTGTAATATATATACATTATAATAAACTAAGGCCAACGGACAGTTGTATCAAATCGAGAAAACGTGTTTTTTTATTTATTTTTAGTAGCTTCTTAATGTAATAAAAAGCAAAAAAAAAAAATTTATCAGAAAAGCAGGCTTTGATCTACATTTCTTTGGCTTTTAAATTTTCTTTTGTTACATATCAGTAGGCACATTTATTCTGTAGACATAAAAACTTTAAAATTATATTGTGAAAAATTTTAGCACGCGTAAAAAATGTTTACATTTGTTAATAGCCAAAGCCAAAGCGAGGAGTCTGTTTACTGCCTCAAATTAACGACAGGTGGAAAAAGATTTTGTCAGCCAAAGGTGAGAATATAACCAAAAATCAGGAAACCAATTATGCTTAATAGTAGCTTAGTGTTAAAAATGAAAAACCTTTCGTAAGACTTTTTAGCTAAGAAATGGTATAGAAGTTGCCTGAGATAATTCCTTTAATTAAACTTGTAAAATTATATCTGATGGCTTCCCTATACCCGTAGACCAACAAATCCTACAATTCCAGTTCAAGATACTCCTGCCAAAGACGAAAAATCCAGAAGACTAAGTGTCCATGCCCGCGGTTCAAAAAACCAAAGTCGGAAGTAAGCTCCAGTTGTGGCAAATGCAAACGAAATACTCAGCGGAAAGGTGTCTGTAAGCAAAAAAGACAAATGGGCCTTAAACGTCCCAGAATGCGAAAGAATCCATCCAAGAGAAGTTTGGTAAGTCCCAAAAAATTTACAGGGGTGTTGGTAATGGTATTTAAAAATACTTTAGAAATATTTTAAGCCATTATCAACACAATTAATAAATAACTAAGAATAATCTTATATGTCTGAAAATACTTTTGAATACTATGTAATGGTTCGGATCATTGATCTAGAATTTGTTAAATTATATCCAAAGTTGGCAATAAAATTAATTTAAGATTATAAATAGATTGCCACGTATCTTTAAAGTTGACACTTTCTGTAAATATTTTATTTTATGACGTTTTAAACACATTTAATTAGCACAATCTTAATTATCTTTGGTTTAGGGATCATTTAAATTGATTAAATAATAAATATACTTTAAATCTGGTACATGTATGTTAAATTCTACGATTTATGACTATTTACCATAACAAAAGTCTGCAAACAATCATTTTATTTCAGTACATATCATTTCTCATATAATATATGATTTATAAACAAAAGCTTGGTATCTTCCAGTCGCTTACAATTTATATTTCTTTAGTTGTCTAATCAGAGTTTTGTGTATGTTTGAATTATCAATATCTATACAGACGAGATCGGGTGATTTTTGTTGCCAAAAATTAATTAGAGTTCGCCCACCTTTGTTTTCGACGATTGTTTGTTTCTATTTTTTGGTTCATTCGTTTAAATGGGTTATCAGTAGATTAAAGACATTTGCTATGTATAACATAGCGATTTACGTACACTGAAGGAAAAACAATCTAAGAAAGCTGCAGCAAGATAAAAGGTACCAAAGATCTATGGTTGTTTAAGATATAAACACTTTAATCAAACATACTATATGTAAATGCGCAGAAAAAGTTGCTTCAACTGAAATTATGTCCTTTAAAGGTTCCGAAAGAACAGCATAATAACTCAGAATGATATTCTAGTTGCCTAAAAATTGGCTTTCATACTCAAACCCATATTTTCAAAGTCACCTAGACAAATCATAGTCGCCTTGAAAGTACTGTCTTAAGCATTTGTTTGATTCATAACACCCACTGGCTCTCATTCAAATCGGAGCTATCAAAGTCAGTGTCAGTGTTTCTCGGAGAAATTCGAAAGAATATCTGAGTCAAGTCAGTCTACTTTTAAGACGACTAATCAATTGGATTTCGAGTAAATTTTAAGTCTTAAGATGTCGCATCTTTCCCCGGACCATGCCAGGGACTCCATTGTTCTGTCCATGTAAGTGTTAACCGTCTAGCTCGTAATCGTTGCGAGAGATTTGAATATTTCGTTCTTTGGTCGCATTCAGCACTAAATCCGCCGAGTCGGACAACACCAAGATCGCCCTGTGCGCCTCCCTGGAGTTGGCCACCTGTCGCGCCGAAAACTGTCAGCTGAAGGAGAAGCTCACCGAGTGCGAGGCCACGATCCACAGCTTAAAGCAGCTGATTAATAGAATTTCCTCGAAGCAGGGCGAAATACTGGCCGAGTTGGTTGAGTTGCGCAAGAAGTGTCTCACCGTTCCAAGAACTCCGGCCGAGATAGACACATTGGATACATCGACATCAACCGTTGAAGATGACACTCCGGATTGGGGTAGTTTCATGCCAGACTGGGATTTGTTACAGTATTCAGGGGAAGGATCTCCCCTGGCCAGTTCCTCTTCGACCACATCCGAGCACTTTCTCTTTCAGGAGGACTCTGAAGTAGATCCCAATTATATGGCGTCATGGCGTCGCAATGAGGCGGAGGAGGGTGAGGAGGGTGAGGAGGAGGATGATAGTGATGGTGAGGATGATGAAGATGAAGATTCTCAGCATATGTCGCAGATGTCGCACCAATTTCTGGAAAACGACTGGGATGACGAGAGCGATAACTAAGTCCACGCGCAGTTTTACACACAAGTACTTTCTCGTCGTTCTGATACAAATACAGAGTTTATAGAAGCAGCAACTATAAATGCATTTAGTTTACTTTAGCAGGTATTTTAAGGAATTGAAAGGGAAGTCATAGCATAATTCAGGATTTGAATATTCTTAAATGGGAAGTAATTTAATGTATAACTTTGGGGACTTAACAATGTCTTATAAATAAAAATGCGTCTTTAAATCTACGATCTTGATTAGTCTTAGAAATCAATCGACGTGACTGCCGGTTGGGGTTCAGTTCAGTGACGATCCTGAAGCTGTACCCAGAAATCAGGCGGCGATATGATAAGCCCGTTGAGGTTCTTGGACAAATCGGGCAATTCGTCGCCTGGTGCCAGTACAAAGTCAAAGTGCTGGCACATGGTCGCCGTCATCAGGAACAGCATATTCCTGGCGAAGGTCTCGCCGGCACAAAGCCGCTTCCCGGCTCCAAACGGCAGCGAGACATCCAGCTTCAGGCTGAGTTTGCCCTCCGCATCGAGGAATCGCTCTGGCCGGAACTGCTCCGGGTCTGACCAGACGCGGGCATCCGAATGGAAAGCGTAAAGACTGGGTATGACGATGGTGTCCTAGAGGAATAATTTGAAATGTTTTTAAAGGTTTAATTTAAATGAAAGTGGAGTACTCACCTTGGGAATCTGGTAACCCAGCAGCTCGGTGTCCTCCAGCGCCTTGTGCGGCACATCGGAGGGCACCAGGGTCTCGATGCGAAGGCCCTCGCGTATTGTGGCCTCTGTGAAGGGCAGGCTCTTTCGATCCTCTAGAGTGGGCAGTCGTCCGCAGCCCACTACCTCATCTATTTCCCGCTGAATTCGCTGCAGAACCGCCGGATACAACATTAGATACTGGACGAGCAGTGACAGCTGCACTCCGATGGCGGTGAAGGCGGGAAAGGAGAAATCCACCAGGCCCATGATGAACTGCTCCCGATTGAAGCCGTACCCCGGAGAACGGCGCATCTCGGCAATATAAACGTCCATGAAGTGACGCTCCACACCTTCCTCGTAGGTCTCGAGGGCTCGATCCACGAAATCGGCAAAATACTTGTGAACAAACACATTGGACTCATTGAGCACCCTGTAGCCACTCCACTCGGGCCAGATGTGCCGAATCCAGGGCATGATGCTTATCATCCGGCCGTAGTCGTCCGCGTTTCGTTGGAATTGCATGCCCACCTGGCAGAGCTTCACCAAGCGAGCCATCTCCTCACGTCTCTGACACTCATTGTACACGATATGGAAGTGACAGTTCGCTGAGAAGGGATTGAAGAGCAGAGGCAGGAGGACCCGGTATCCACCGGGCTTGACCATTTTCAGTTCGTGTTGATGCTTTGGCCCGTTTCGGATTAGGTCGAGCATGTCGGTCAGCTGCTCCTGAATGACCAATTCCAGTTGCTCAAAGCGGCGCCCGAAACCAAAGTCTCGGAGATAGCGAAGGATAAAGCGGCGTTGCTCTTTCCACAGGGGTCCTTCTTGGAAGAAGATGCCTGGAAGGAGATATAGATAATTATTTAAAAGAAAATAGTTTTTTATTATCAGTAGAAAGCAAGCTTGCTCCAACCCTAATCTCATCTCAACTATCAATTATTTTTAGACAAATGAAAGCGAAAATTATGACACAATTCTTATCTGCGGACTCTTGATTATTTTTAGTCCGTCTGACGCTCTGCTTTGTTATTCGTGGATTACATATTATTTACTAAATGCCTAGGAGTGTATTATGCATGTAAATAAATATTTATGGGCAGAATTTGCATTGATGAGATCGGATATTTGCTTTAAAAGTAAGAATAAATTTTTAAGTGAAACGAGCTAATTGAAATATTAGGTGTATATGAATAAGAGCTCTATTATAAATAAAAAACATGCTAACGAATTAAGAAAATTTACTTTTCAAACGGGTAAACATTAAAAGAAGTTTAATTTTAGAAAAAATTGATATTTTCCAAGAGAAACAGGTCGTTCTTCTTTCTGAAAAGTCACTAGATCTTTGTGAGTTCTAATTAGAAGCCTAGCTTCCAAAAACTTTCTATCAATACTATAATTATTTTGACTTTTCCGAACCCGAACTTTTTCGCGCACAACAAAACCTTATCGAAGGCATTGTGCTTGAAACCGATTTAATTGTTTAAATATTCTTTAGACGCAGTAGCCTAAATGAAAGTGTGCCTTGTTTGTCTTATCAAGTGATAACGAGTGTTTTGTCCGCCACAATTAATTTGCGATTGACCCCAATATGAGCCCCAAAGCCATTTACATATAAGTGGACAGGCCCTCTGATCTTACCTCGTATGTCATCGCCGGGATCCCGCATGGCGGCCACAAAGATTCCCGGGCGTCCGTCAAATACCTTGTTGTTCAGAATCTCACGCACTCCCTCGGCGCTGTGTACGACGGCCACCTGGAAGGATCCGACGTGCAGTCCGATTATATCGGACTTGTACCATCGGCTCAGGGTCAGCGCTGCCTTGTGCAGGTACTTAAAGTTGATCATCAGCATGAAGAGGTAGCTACCGAAGAGCGGAATCCGCGGCGGACCTGTTAAAATTCCAATTAGATCCTGAAGATCCTTGAGCGGTGAGGAGATGATGACGAACCCGGTGGAAAGCCAGCTGGTCGATACCAGGCATAGCGATATGCCAGGCAGAGAAACACCGCAGTGCAGAGGGCCAGGAGAAGTTCCGTGATCATTTTGAAGTCCGGCCACCGACTGATTGCTCCTCCGCCGTGCAGCTGCGTTTTTGTAGCGGTCTCCGTGCGATGATAAGTCACTCACACTTTCGCCGGACAATAACAATTAAACAACGCCAATCTATATGGATCGGTCTTTATACTTAAATCGCATCGGTTAGCCTGCCGGCCGATCGGTCGGTCGGACGGTCCACTAACTTTGTCTCGTTTTTCGCTTTTTTTTGTTGAGATTTCATTGACAATCGCGGTCAAAACCTGAAAGCCAAATATTATATAATTTTTCGCTTTTTTAAATAATTTAATTTTGTTTGAAGACAGGTTTATTTTTCTTAAAATATTTATTTACGTATTATCAAATATAAAATATTAGAGTTATGGTTTGAAACACGGTAAATATTCTAATAATTTGACGTTGAGTATTAAGTTACCTGAGTTGTAATTATTCAAGTTCTCGTTTAGCAAGTGTTATTTTTTATCGTATTAAAATCGATCAATCATCTCGAATCAATATTTTGTACAAAATATACAATTAAAAATATGTTAAAGGGTTTATAGGAAATTTTAATATTTTGATATTCCCTAGTGTACTTATTTATATAAAAAACTTACTATTTCAATTTTATCATCAAAACTCCTACAATGTTGACACTACATACAAACGCATAAATTATATGTCATCTATTTGAAAACAAGTTTATAAGCGCTAAAGTCGCCGATATCTCCGAAATTCGACATTGTAGAGGCTTTGGAGATATCTCCAAATCTTTGCGGAAAAGCTAAACTTTGTATCGATCTTAATTCGTGTTAAGAAATAGGCTTAGGAAATATTAAACTGTGACTACTTAATCTTTGTAGTTTATTAATAAACTAAAAAAAATAATTAATAAACCTATTTTAAGAACTAACCAACTTATAACTGAATAGGAGCTGTGAAAGATATAAATCAATTGTATGTACAGAGGCATAACACCTTTATTTTATTTACTGCACTTCATTTCATTTTAAAATTCATTCATTTACTTATTAAAACATGTTTCTGCTTTTGACAGCAATTAAATAATATTATCTGTAATTAAGTTTACAACTGCGACACGCTTAAAATGATTGAAATCGCAATTGGGTTTTATTGTGCTATTATTCTGACCTCAACTATTTAAATTTGATATGCAGTTCCGATGGCGGCAGGTTGGGGCAATAGTCCAAACCGGAAGTTAGGCTTGATTTGGTGGCGAGGTGAGATCAATCTCAATTATGGGATTGCACTTGGCATCGTCCTTGCGCGGTGTGGCGGATGACCTCGACTCTGTAGAGAAATCTGCTGCCAACGAGACGAGCTGTCGCCACTTCTCAACGTCAACATTGGCATTCTGAAGCCTCTGGAACAGGGACTCAAAACCCTCGGTATCCATGGCCGCCAAGTCGAATGGTATCCATTGATCTCCATCAATGCCCGTGCGTGCAACGACACCCTTCACACGTGCCGGCAAAGCTTCTTGCTTTATATATGTCCCCGTTGTCTCTTTCAGCGTGTGAATGCTATAAAAAATATAAACAAAGAAGGAGAACATGTGTCGTTAATTAAGTCATATATAGAACAAACATAATGGGGAATATATCATCTAAAGATAATTATTGTTCGCATTTAAAAAAGTGGTATTTTGGAAAAGGTGATTACAGGCTTGTTGTTATGCTCTTCATGAGATCTAAAGAGTTATGTTGGTTTGTGGAGCTGGTTACATAAAGATCTATGATTCTATTATAACCTTAAGATCAGAACTATGTAAAATACGTTGCTTTTAGAGATAAATATGCATTTTAAAACCTTGTATGCATTTCTGGTGGCCAATAAAGTCAATATATGCTAACCATTCCATGAGCTCGTTGTTGATCTGAATCTTCTGCGATCTCTGCTGCTTAAGCTGTTCACGCATAGCCAGATTTCGCTGCCTGGTGTCTTCTAGTTCCGCGGCCAGTTTCTTCTCAAACGCGACTCGCTCCTCCAGCTCATGGCGACGCTGCTGCAGTACCTTCTGCACCTTACAGTCCCGCTGCTGGGCCATGCATGCCTCTTTGGCCGCCACTAAGTATATAAATTCATTAGATTAAAGTGCCTCAAGCCAAATTCTTGCATCAAATTGAAACCAACTCACTGAAGTTGCCTTGGAATTTAGAGACTTTCTTGGTCAGACGCGACTCCCGCAGCTCCATGCTGTTCTGCTTGTCGTACATACTCTTTAGTCGGTTATGGTAGTCTAAAAGGACCACATTAATATCCTTTTGGCCCATTGTTTGGCTTAGATTCTTTGATTTTTCGGGTTTAATTTAAAAATTCACCGCCTAAGACTTCCCGGTGTTTGTTTGGCTTTGTTTCCAGCTAGTGATGACACTTCCCAGCCCTGTGGGATTGCCAGACCGTTAGGGAGAGGTGGAGTGCTTCTAGTATCGATAGTTGGCATCGAACTATTGTGCCCAAAGTAGCATCTCTAGGAGCCGGCAACTAATAAATTTTGCAAGTCAAATCAGAAAGATAGAAACGCATTTACTGCAGAAATTTAAGAAGTTTACATAAAAACCACTTAATGCGCTTGCTGTTCGGCGCCCCGGCAATACGAAACCTTCTCGTTCGCACCTACAGCCGTCGCCGCTTTGGGAAGGTGAGATTTAGAGAAAAATGTGCAAAATTGCGAATTTTATTTTTTCCGTATTTTGCGAATGAATAGAAAAAGAACAAAGAATCTAAAAATAGTCAACATTTGCATAATTCCTTACAGTATAGTTATCTTTCGGCTCGCTCGTTCCATAAAATTCCTGCAATCTACGAAAATATAAAAAATAGCTCCCCCACCTCCCCCGCGAATCGGTCAACGACCCACTTGTTGTTCTTGTTCAACAAAATTCAAGGTCATGTCGCAGCGGCGTTCATTTATCGCACCAAATTGTTGCTATTTTGTTGCTCCAATATAACAGGAACGACATAAAATAACCAGCTGTGATTTTCCAGGTTCTACTGGAATTTATTGGAAGCACAACAGGAGTCGGTTGTAAAAAAATAATACAAAATGAACTTGTTCACTATTGGGAAGCATTGTGTAAACAAATAATATTCATTCGTTACCTAAGGTTACTGATTACTGAGAAAATAATAATAGAAAAAATAATTGTTCAAGAGCCAATAATTTTTAGCATGATTAAGACTTAACCCTAACCTTAAATTAAAGGAACATGTTAGCATAAATGTAGTCAATTGTCGGCTAAGTCTAAGACCTTTAGTAAGCTAAAACCCCTTCCAATAAGTAGTAAAAAGCTGAGCATACATAAAAACAATGGAAATCCTCCTTTTTCCCCTCTTTGTTTTTGTATCATTGTTCTAAAATCAGAACCTAAATCATACGCTTTCATTACCTATAATAACAAATTTTACCTATTTAAATAGTAATGTAATAAATATTTTTGTTAACACTCGTAGAGCTTACAAATAAACAAATATTTCTGTATGTACCACACCCAAACATTTCATTATCGCTACGCTTTGTGCTCTCGTGATTTATGGAATGAGTGAGTGCATCAATTGTAGTGCAAAGTCGTCGACTGATAAGCAAGTGGGCCACAACACATGGCAGGGTAAACCCGAGATTAGCATTGATAAGATATAAATACTGTAGGGATAATAGTGGCTTATCGCTGAGATTTGGCTTAACTTGGCATTCCTCACTAGATCTTTGCTCATTCGATTCTGACTTCTCTTCCAGATGGCCACGGATCTGAAATTTAACGCCTCGCTGGGCACAACAGATCCCCAAGTGCACCCCGTGCTGATCATTGGCCAGCTGCGCCACCTCAATCTGTTGAAGTTCAGTGATTTGGCCAGCAAGCTCAACCAACGCGTCACCGAGGAAACATTCTTGAATGCCGTCGCCAGCCTTCATCCGGCGCCCACGGATAAGGTTTCGCTTTACCTGGACTTGGCCACCTTGGCTTCTCTGCCATTGAAGGCGTCCCGGCATAATACGGATTCCCGGGCTCACGCTGTAACCCGGCTGGTAAAGAATCACGTGCTGAATGTTTCCGAGGAAAGCGTAGTTCTTGTTTGCGAACGAGAGAATCTATTTGCCAGCGCTTGTGCTGTCGTTCGTGCCTTTCCCCTGTACTCTCGCAAGACTGGCAATGGACTGGCAACTGGCTGCGGAGATGGAAGCAAGGATACCGGCAGGAATGTCGTCAACGTTGAGTTTATCCTGATCAACAAAGAAGGTGGCGTGGAAACCGAACCGCTGACCCAGGATGAAATTGAGTGCCTTAATGTGACAGCCCAGGCCATCCGGCTGACGGCACGCATCGTTGACATGCCTTGCAACGAAATGAATGTCGATCATTTTGTCCAGGCTGTTGAGGAGCTTGGCGATGAGTTGTGCCTTAAGCCTCAAGTGATCCGTGGCGAAGAGCTGCGTGAGCGCGGCTTTGGTGGCATCTATGGTGTGGGCAAGGCTGCGGCTGTGCCGCCGGCCCTCGTTGTACTCTCTCACCTGCCGAAGCGTGCCCAGGAAACCATAGCTCTCGTCGGCAAGGGCATCGTCTATGATACAGGCGGTCTGAGCATCAAGAGCAAGACTGGCATGCCTGGAATGAAACGCGATTGCGGAGGAGCGGCGGCTATACTTGGTGCCTTCTACGCTGCTGTGAAGTGTGGTTTCAAGGAAAACCTGCATGCCGTCTTCTGTCTGGCGGAGAACTCTGTAGGTCCCAATGCAACTAGGTATGTATTGATTATATCTGACATATGTTAGATTTATTATTAATTTACATACATTTTATTCGATTCGCAGACCCGATGATATCCACACCTTGTATTCAGGACGCACCGTGGAGATTAACAATACTGATGCCGAGGGCCGCCTCGTTTTGGCTGATGGTGTTGTTTTCGCAAGTAGGGACCTTAAGGCCAATATAATCCTCGACATGGCCACGCTTACGGGCGCCCAGGTGAGTTGGATTATATAATTTTTGTTGGAAATTTCCAAAATTTTCAAAAGCACAAAGACCTTACAAGACCTTATTTGAATTGTCATTTGCCAGGAATCTTTCTGCAAGAGATAATCGTGTCGAAACCGTTTGCCTCAATCTTATTTCTTTTTTCCTATACATTTTCATTAAAAATGTAATGGATTTTTTGACTAAAATGTTAATAGATAGGTGAAGAAAAATGTATGAATAGTCTAGTCAATGATATGTTGATAAATGTCTTGATAACGAATTGATAGTTTATGAAAATTCAATAGAAGGTTATTGAATTGATGATGAAATATCAATGAATATTTTGCCTAAAATATTTATTATATGTTGATGAATTTATGTATGACTAGTTAATGTAGTTCAATCTAATTATTTTTATCTACTGCCAGCACTTCCGAAAATCCACTATCTTCTTAGTACATATATTTCATATTCGCATTCCCTTAAAAGCGTTTGAAGGTTAATCCTTGTGCAGATTGAATGCACATTTCCGCCACTAATGTAGCTCGAAATTTATTTTCTCGGCGTCCAAGGTAATTTCGGTTTCGAGATCTTTATACTTTTCAAAAGCAGGGATGAGGTGTTGCGGCCAGGTGGGCTGGGTGGCCTTGGATGCTTGTACTTGGCTACGCGAGCTGGCTTGTTATGCGAGAATTTATGCCACGCTTTATAAAAGTCACGAGGTTAATTGGAAAAATAAATTGCAAATTTGGTTTTTCGCCGGCAACTTGGAGGAATAGCAGTAGAAGCGGCAGGATTGGTAGACCAACAACGGCAAAGGATTCGTCGTCGCTTTGTGGTCGTCGTTGTTGGGTTGTTGCAGTGGGTCGAGGGTGGCTGATGGGTGGCATGTTGCAAGAGAGGGAGAGAGAGTGAGCCAGAGAGTGAGAGGAGCTGCTGCGATGGCGCACAATTACCATAAATCTTGACTGCAATTTGCTTAAAATATGATGCCAATTTACGTTATTTGTGGTTCGATGGGAAATAAATCGAAACTGGTCAGGGGCCTGTTCCACCAGTCTCCTCCTGCTGCTCGCAGTTTGCATTGTTCATGGGGAATTCCTTGTACGCCCAGGCCTTTACCAAAGCCTAAAAACGAGTCACACTTCCTTCCCTTCACACACACACTCACATTTTATAGGAGTTTCAACATTTTGTTGCCATTTTGTTTAGAATTCCGTTTTTGGCGCTTGTTGTGCTTAATTTCATTACACCCAGACACTCACACTCGCACCTAGACGGGAGATGCAATAATATTAATTGCCAACATTGGCGCAACTGCCACTGCCACTGCCACTGCCACTGCCACTGCAACAGGAGCAGCAGTAACAACGAAAAGCAGGCAGCCAACACTTTTTCGCCTTTACATTTTATGTTTCCCTGCTTGTTACACCTTTCCGTGCTGTTGTTTTCAGCTGTGTGTGGCTGCCATTTTTACACTTGAAGGAAAATTTATTAATTAGGAAGCTCTCTAACTAGATTAAAATAAAAAACAACTTAAAAACATGGGTAAATTAAAGAATTTTCAGAAGATAACGAACAAGATTGTTTTGCAGACAAGTTTTTATTGTAATTTATTTTCTAGTTAATTTATTTTATTCACTTTTCCCTGTGCATTTGCCTCTGGTGCTGGTCTTGTTGCTCCAGTTACTACATTTTTGTTGCTGCCACTGATGGTGCTACCTTCATTTGTCCAGCTGCAGTGAAACACGCGCCACGGAGTCCTTGCCGGCGCCTGTTGTTTTGTTGTTGCTCGTGCTAAATAACCTTGCACCTTTTTATTGCCGGTCGCGTCGGAAGCTCGCAATTTTCGTGGAGCCTCCGCTGCTCAACACCTCGCGCCCAAAAAACCCACTGTGCCCCTCTCAAACATTGTTAGTTGCTGTTCAGTTTTATTGCTGGCATTTTGTTGATTGTTGCTTGTTTTCTATCAAACCCTCCCCGGAGGTTGTGCGAGCCACCGTTCTTAAATATATATCCCCCGTGCCCGGGGCCATTGAATATTTCATTTGCGATTTCTCACATCCCCACTATCTTTTTTTTCCTTATTCGTTTCCCAGGGCATCGCTACTGGGAAGTATCATGGAGCCATATTGTCAAACTCTGAGTCGTGGGAGGCGAAGTCGTTGCAGGCTGGACGCAAATCCGGTGATTTGTTGGCGCCGATCCCTTACTGCCCCGAGCTGCATTTTTCGGAGTTTGCATCGGCTGTTGCTGATATGAAAAATTCAGTCGCAGTAAGTATTATTAAAGTCAAGTAGTAAAAAGGTAGTGAACATCCCTCACTAAAAATTTTAATTGATTTTTGGTAAGATTTTGCAAAATGTTTTAAAAAATGTGTAACTTGTTATATGAGTTTTCATACAAATCACTATAAAGAACTTAGTTTACTACACGTTATTTATTATTTTTTTTAATAATCGAAAAATATTTGTTTTTTGTTAAGCTTGATGTGTCATTTTAAAGGAATTCACTAGTAAAATGAGCAAAAATATTAAACTAGAAGGGTCTCAAACACAGAGAAGATTAACTTCCCATATATCATAAAATTTGATTTATAAATTAGGCATATATTAATAGGAGGATCTTCCAAGAGACTGGTTGCCAGGAGACGCGATTAAAAAGGGTAACAAAGAAACCGTTCAAAAATGTTCTTTATTTTTCAGTTCTCTCTCCAAATGCCATATGTTGCCTCTAGGAAATATTTTAAGCACTTTAAGTACAAGCAACCGCAGCTAAAAAGTTACAATCCAAAGCGACCGAGAGACTTTTTTTTATCTGCACTCTGAGAGAGTTTCTAATTTTGCTCATTTATGTGGTTATCCATCAAGAATTACAGTTACAAGACTCTAAAATGCAAATTAAATAAAAGTAGTAAAAAATTCAAGACTTTCGTTATCCGTTTAAAAGTTTATGCCCATTAATATCGAACAACTTCGGTTAACTCAAACTATCTGCGTCTGCCATCTCATCCTCGTCACTTGCTCTGCTCCTTGAAGCAGTTCTTCTTTGGCATTTCCTAGATTAACAGAGGTTTCCCGAAATCAATTCCCAAGTAGCTTAATTTATGCATTATCGAAGACACCCGAGCGGAACTTTTCCAGGCTTCCACAGAGATATATGTATATGAAGGAGAGGAGAGACACCGACCGGATGACTTTGAGAAAGTTTTAATCAAGTTTCAGTGTAACTTTATTCATTTGTTTTCAATTCATTTTCGGTTTCTCCCCACATTTGCCTGCTTTCTTTGCTTCTTCTTTCTTTGCACTCTAGAGAAAATTTTACACACATTTTTAATTAACTTTATCGCTTGCACTCAATGTTGTTCTTTTGTCTTACTCACTCTCGACCGCACCGTTGCGGAAAAATGATGAACGTCATGTTTGGTTTAAAGATTGATTAGTATTACTCTGATTTATGCCACACACACACACACACACCCATATACACCCGGCCCTTCGACCCCATGTAGCACTCGCATGTATCAAAAACTTTGGCGTTCAATCTACGCCAGCAGCCACTTTTGCAACCATTAGAAAGGCCAGAGGATTGGGATGGAAGTTGGCACCCGGCGAGCCATAAACCCATCTCTGGGCGCTGGCCATCGGAGCGAGGTGCGTCTGTGCCCGGGGCTACCTCTCGGTTCCAGTTCCAGTTCCTGCCACAACAGGCAACCAAATCGAGTTACCTTATTGTACGTCGCAAGCGCTTCGGATCAATGGTCATTCATCATTGTCACGCCGTGGGCGCGGGGCGCAGTGAGGTTCCCAGGAATTGCTGGTGGTGGTTGATCGCTGGATGGGCAAGTCTGGGTCTGGCTGTGCGTAGATGCAGGTAGGGCAGGCAGGTCAAGTGGCGTGGCAATTTTGGCTACCTGCCAATCGTCAACCGCCCGCCCAACCAGCCCCTTTTGATAACTACACTAAGGGAAATTGAAAGTCTCCTACTAAAGTTTAAGAACTGTTCTAGTTCTAAGATGAGTAAGATATTAATATTCTTAAGATTATAAGCTTGAAACTAAAGAAAATCACTGTAATCATTTTGCAAGATATAGGTTAATTTTAAGTTGATACTTATTTAAAACAAATTTGAACATTTTCTAAAATTTCTGTAACTTTATTACAGATTCCTTTAAAACAATTCTAGAAAGCAACCAAGTTCAAGAAAGTTTACCATAGTGGCTTTTACTGGCTTAAGTTGCACCAGAATTGACATTAAAACCACATTAACATTAATAAAAACATTAAAATGGCAATATATTAATATAAAATATTAATTAAACTAAGACACTAGTGCCGAATGCCCTGACTCATAAGTCGGGGAATATCCGGTGGCACGGATTGCATTAAAATCCTCCTAAAACATATCTTTCTCCAAGCCAGATTTCTATAGTTTTGTTTTTAGCATGAAATATTAGTGAAACAACTTACTAAAAATGCATAATTTATTATATACAATTGTAATAATTGTAATATGAAATATTAGTACCACAGTTTTATAAAAATACAGAAATTCATTATATACAATTGTAATAATCTTTCAAGTGTACTTTTTGCTAGCTGCCTGCATGCTGGTTGTTTGATTTTTCGTCAATTCCTCACTCTGCGTTCGCAAAAAAAAAGGGGGAATCAAGTCAAAATATCACACCAGTGCAGGTTTGCCCATGCCACACACACAAAACAACACCTCCTTCGCTTAACCCATTCATGCCCCTGCTGCAGTTGATGTGACAGCGCCGCGCACTTTGTCAATGGTGTCTGTGATAAAGTGTTTTAAATTCCAAATGCATTCAACGTTAAATGCGAAAAAGGTGAAATACCTGGCCACCCATCACACCCAACACGCCCATCAGCGTCGCATTTTTTTGTGGTCCTTTCTGGGGCTGCTGGCTTTGAGGCAAATTCCCACGCGCTGCGTTTAAATTACATGAGCAAGCGGTCGGGTTTTTTTTTGGCGCCCGGTTGCCTCGCTTTTTTCTTGGTGCCCTTTCGTGGGACTTTTCCCCTAGTTTGCCACTAAATGGAGGGATTATGAGTGTTGTTAGCGGTCGCCAGGGCTCTTTGTTGGCCGCTGGCTTTGGCTTTCGTTCTCCGGCTCTTCATTCAGCTCATTTTGGCACGAAACCGTGCAGCTGATGGTCGCGAGGTGAATGCTGTTGTCCCCCCATCCATCTATCCATCCATTTGGCCACAAAAATAAGCGATTCCCATTTGTTAGACCACCGTTTTTGAGTTGTGAACCCCGGCGTGCGGTGATATTTGCCATGTCCTCGCTTTCGATTACACGCTGTGATTTCGCGAATCAAGCGAAGCCATTAAAGCTGATAATTAGCAAGGTCTCTTTTTGGTTTCGAGTGCATCGAAAGTTGGACTCTGGGTTGATCAAAGGTTAGTGGTTTTGAATTGCCATTTATGAACGGATTTGTATGTGGCTGAGTTTTGTAAATGGGTTTTCTGTTAAAGAGAGCTTTGGGATAACATTTATTTTAATAAATCGAAAAATACACAACGAACATAGTTTTAAATTTTAGGATTGATTTTCTAAAGGGATTTTTAAATTCTCCCTTGTTTTTATTCCCTATAAATGAAGTTCTTCAATATTTATGAGAACAGAAGATTCGTGTGTATCCCAAAATCGAATGACGGCATCATAGGAATGTGTTTAGCATCAAGTGCCGGAGCAACTGCTCATTAAATTACAATATTCTGGGAATTACTCTCCGCTTTGCCTCTAACCTTTAGGCCGTTGGCTTTTTAAAAGCGGCAAAAGTAAAATTCCCTCTTCCAAGCCACTAAGCAGAGGGGCAAACAAAAAAGTGAAGAAAGTAAAAATAATATTATCCCAAATTTCGGCAACTTTATGACCGCGAGACTGACTCCGACCCGACTGTCCGACTGTCCTAGAAACCACCCCAGAAATCTGCCCTTCTGTCTGTGGCTTTCGCGTCTGTTTAGTATCGGTTGAAGGGAAAGGCGCGGTGGTGTACTGTGTCATAAGTAAAACATAAGCAACACGGCGGCGGGACAATAAAATTTGCTTAAACATTTCCAATTGTTTCTCAATTTTCCCGGCGACGCCGCCAAGGAATCTAAGTCGAAAGTTACTCGACGTTTTATGACTGTGAAATTTTCCCATTGTTGGTAATTGATTTTTATGCTAAATCGTAAAAACAGGAAGAGCAGGAGCAGAAGCATGAATTTTAGATAAACCCATTCTCCGTCCGCAGTGTCTCGGCAACGTGTTGCAGGCGGCACACCCGGCGTATGCGTAATTGTTTTTTGTTTCGGGTTCATTTTTATTGGGCGTCGACATTTTAAATTCAATTGCACGGCGACTTTTTACGCGGTTTAATGAATTAAATTGAACTTTTTATGTGGCAAAAGTTTTTTACGGCACGACCTCCAGGCGCCGGAAATTTTGCTCTTGCCTTTGCTCCCGCCGCTCGTTCTGGCTGTTGTTGCTGCGGTCATGCTTAGTCGTCGGGGTTAAGTTTTTTGATTAAAGCAAGCCACAGCAGTTTATAAATAATGCCCAAGCTCAGTGGTTTAAATGCAGATTTCACCAGGGAAAGGGAGAGCAGGAGAGAGACTTGAGTCCTCGGTCAAAGGGCGGGCGAAGAAGTCACGTAATTTGCAAAATGATTCCCATTTCCGTTGCCTACTTGGAGGGGCGGCACTGGCGACTTTGTTAACACAAATCTTTCCGCTTGTTATGTCTGGGTTTCCGTTCAACTTTCGATGCCATCAGTGATGCTTCAATATTTCAATTTCAATTTAAAAATGCTAAAAAATAGTACAGAAAATAAAAGGAAAAGATTTCTGATATGACAAGAAAGACCTGAAACTTTTAGATATGCTTACATTAGCTTACATTAAATTCAAATCCAAATATTTTAAGGGCATAAACTATTTTTATATACAATCATTTAGTATGTTTCATCACGATTTTTAATATTTAGAAAACATAAAGTGAAATTAAGATGTCTAGCCACCAGCCTCCTACATAGCACTCATTCTGTTTGAATATTTTCTAACATTTTTCTTTTCCTTTGCTGGCGCCACTCGTTTGGTCATATCTTTATATATTTTTTTTTGCCGCTTTGCCCCGCTGGGCATAAAGTTTTTTAAGCGCTCTCTCTCTGGCAGTGACACTGCGAAAATTGAATAAAAATTGCAGCCGCCTTCAGCGAAACGATTCGATGACGGCAGCATCGATGGCAAATCCTTGCCAGGGCTCGTTTCGCTTATTGAATGAATGCGTAATTGATACTCGCAACCAGTTGATGGCTCTGGGGCGTGAATCAGTCACCGATGTAATCGGGAGTTAACACACATATATGTATGCATGCGTTTATCACAGATTGAATTTCACTAACCGCAGCTTAAACGTGAGACAATGACGCCGGCTGGCTAATTTCAAGTTAATCGCAAATGAATCGCATCATCGCCAATTGCACGCGGATGAGAATGCGGATGGCGTTGGTCTAGGCAATCGACGGGGGGCTATATGTCAGGGGGTGGTTTTCGCACGGTCACGTTCCAAACCGCAATTAGTCGGCGGCGACCCATTGTCAAACTCTGGGGGAGATTTGGACTAGGACTAGGAGGTGGAGCTTCGTTATTTACAAAAGGACGAGGGAGGGTTACGAGCACACATCATAGGAACACACACACAATCAGTGCCGGGGCCCCTAATGCAATCAATGTTAATGACATTATGTTGACAAACGCTGGCCATTATTGATGAAAGCCCGTTTCGATTCCATGCGATTCGATTCGATTTGCTTCGATCCGATTCACCGACAGTCCGTCCTCGGGTTGAGGATGTGCGTGAGGGTTTTGATCAGGCTCGGCAATGTTAAACATTTAATTAGCGCCGCAGATACGACGAGACCTTGTGGACTTTTCAGTTTTGTGTTTCGTCTCTGGGGGAAAAGTTACTGAATTTATTGATGCTGGGTTTGACAAGTTTGATACAAGTTAAAGCTTACTACTGTTTTTTAAAGGATTTTAAGGGCAGTTCATATGTCCATGTACGCCGTATCGTACTTGTTGGCAGGGACAGCCGCAAGTTTCATAACAAAAGCTGGTTATTAGCTGCAAAAACGCCGAAAGCAGTGCAGTAGCTGTGCAGTATTAAAACATGAAATAGAGTTTCACTAGCAGCAAACAGGAACCGGCAGAGGAACATTGGTTACACATGGAAAATATTTAAAGATATTTTTAAAAATATAACCTACCTTTTTATGTTCTTTTAATATAAAAAATAAAACAAAGCTAGTTTTTGTTTCACATAAAATAAATATCACATTTTCATTGCATTAGTTATAAACCCATTTTTTCTCTCTGCTTAAATAAACGATGATTTTGTGCTGTACGTAGTACTAGCAGCAGCGGTCTTAAGTTTTCATTCTTCAAGTCTGATGCTCGGCTGTGTTGCTTCAATGGACTTTTGACTTCCGCCGCTGGAAGGACGGTGTTTGCACGTCTCCTGCCAGCGTGTGTGCGTGTGTGTGTGTCCATGTCTTTGTGATTTTCATCTTGAGAGGGAACCTAGCGCGTTGTCATGTAATTTTCACTGCTCGTCCTGCCGTCCGCTCGTGTCCTGTGTCCGCTCTCTTCCGCAGCCCCTGCTGGTGAAGTCTGCCAGTTAACTCTATTTTTTGGCCAGCTGTCAGCAGAGTGTGTGCGTCGGTTCCTCCTTTATTTGGTGAGTGTGTGTGGAAAGTGTACTTTATGTTTGGCATTTAAGCGCTGCAATTTCCGCCCAAGTTAGTAGAGCGACTGCTTCCGTTACGCAGCTGCCAGTGCATGGCATATAATTTAGGCATTAGCACACCCAGGCTTGCCACTTCCGAGGTGCGCTACAAAATACCTTGGTCAATAAGGGAGGTAATATGAGAGACTATATTAAATATACTCAATTGAAGCCAGCAAAAATTCTATTGTAAAGTAAATTTATCTATTTAGAATACATGGTTTAAATTACAATACAAATGTATTAATAATTTTAAGTATCTATGCCTGATTTATTTATTATATATTAGCTTAGCAACCTTATCTTTGGCATTCCGTCATTTAGAATTTAAGTTTTCTTAATTTTAAAGCCAGAATCATTTAATTTTTAGCATTACACACATTCGACTATAGGTTTCCAATAAAAAATGAAACCTTTTCTAAACAATCCTACAATGGCTTCTTTTTAAACTGCCCTCGTGTATGTTCATCTATCTCTATAAATATATTTTCTTGTTGCGCTGCACCGCAGGACGCTTTTTTAATAAAGCGACGCCAAGTTTTGCTTGTTGCATGCTCCATACACAACATACCCCCCACTACCAACCACCAACCACCAACCACACACACACACACACACACATATAGGATGCTGATGTTCCCATAAAGGAATACCCATATCCGAGCGAATATGTCACCATGTCTAACTGAGATTTCCTTTCCTTTCCTTGCAGGATCGACAAAACGCGCAGTCCTCTTGCGCCGGCCTTTTCATCGCCGCCCACCTCGGCTTCGATTATCCGGGAGTTTGGATGCACGTCGACATGGCCACGCCCGTGCATTGCGTAAGTGATTTAGTTTGGTCCGCTTTACTTTTTTATTCGAATTTAATGTGATTTTTGCTTTGCTGTCTTTCAGGGCGAACGTGCAACCGGCTATGGTGTTGCCCTGCTCCTAACACTCTTCGGTGCTCATAGTGAGTCGAAGCTGTTGCAGAGTATCGCTCCAAACGAGGAAGAACCGCCTTCGAAGCGTCTGTGCCGCGATTAGCTGCCTCTGTCGGTCGGCTCTGTCGTTACCAAGTGCTTTTCGGTCTTACAAAACCTAATTTTATAAAATAAATACGTGAAAATGGAAATTTACTGATTTAATTAATACAAAGTCATGGCTGGAATTATCTTTGCAGTTTATTTTACATTTGAAATGGGATTTAATCCGCAGCCTCATAAATTCATGGGGTTTCGGGACTAATATAATTACCAGTTGGAGTAGTTAACACACCATCCCCCACGGTGTCCATGTGTCCGCTGCGTCGCTGTCTTTCATTTCATCCTTTGGCTGTTCAATTAAGCGACACTCTGGCTTCCACTGATGTTGTTGCCGCTGCACAAGTTGCTGCCGTGCCACTGTAGATGTTGCTGCTGCTGCTGCTGCTGCTCCTGATGCCGTTGCCTGGCGCCCGACGTCTAAGTGGATTCATCAGCCATTGCCATCAGCACCGTCTTCCTCATCATCGTCAGCGTGATCATCACCAGAGCTGGCATTCTCTTTGCCGTTAGTGCAATTGTGTCGGCACTGGCACCCATCCCTTTTCATTCCCTACCACTCCTCCTCTGGTTTCCTCACCCGCACTCCCGCCGACAATACAAATTAAATTGCAACATCATTGTGCCACGTCGTCACCGTCAGCGCGCTGCAGCAATCGCATTGCTGCCGTCTTTGTTGCCTACTTTTGCGCGCCCCACAGCTTCACGCTTCACCATGGGGAAAAATTGAATATATTATTTTGGTTAAATAAAACGTAATTTGAACAAAACAAAGTAATATTTTTGTTTAAAAAATTGCTCTATAATTGTTTATAGCACTGCTTTAAGGGATGGTTATAATTGTTTAAAATCTGTAGAGATTTATAACTATAGAAAATAAAGTATTTTGAAGGAGACAAATAGAAAAAACAATCTATAATAAAGCTTCTTTTTTTGATAAAAATTCACATATTTCTCAAATTGTTAAAATGGTATTTATCATTGCTTTCCTTTATCTTTAAATGTTTAAATTTGCAAATCAAAGTCAAAGTAAAGCCACGCCTTTTGCCAAATATTTCTATATTTCCCACCGTGCTCTCGAGTGTATGTCAGCTGTCAGGTGGAGGGTGGCGCCACGCCCCCTGTCTACGCCCACGACTAATGCCAATGCCGTGCACTTTTATTTTCTGAATTACAGCCACCCCCACCCGTCGTCTCCATTTTTATTTGCTTTGTTATTCCATTTGCTTTTCGGGGGCCCGCGTGCCCCCTTGTGCGCTTTTATTGTTTAATTAGCTTGAAATGCGTTTATTTTCATTTGTAAGTGCTGTAAACAACGCGTCAGGTGAGTGTGGTAGTGTGCCAGTTTGCCAATGTGTGTGCAGGTGATTTGTTAATCCCTGGAATGTGGCGCGAGTAATTTTCCAAAGTCTCCTTACCGCGAGCATCATTCATCTGCCCGATGTTACCTTAGCCAACGATTGCACTTGCAATTGAATGGTGGCACATACTGGAGATGTTGTTAACATTCCAGAGTGGATTTCAAGGGGGTTTACTTTAGGTGCGATGGGGACTATCTCCAGAAGGGGATCAGGTGAAGTGGTCTGTTGAGAAAACTGCAATATTAAAGAGTATAATGTTGCCCTTTTAGCAAGGATTTATTTTTTCCTTTATACTTTGGTAAATATAGTATCTCTGAGGTTTGCTTGTTTGTTTTGGAAGTAAGCTGGCAGTTTAAGAAGGGAATTTTAAATCTGTAGTTTTCTGGGAGTAAATAACTGAAACTTAAGCTTTTTTTAAAGCTACATAGTAAACATATTTTCAAAATAAATTATCCATGCGGAATTAATTCCATCAATTATCATTCGTATATTTTGTGTCAAACTCACTTTTAGCTATACGCCTTGCTTGATTAAATTTACCATTGCTACATTATTTACACAAAATAAGCCACAAATATTTTATGGCAATGAAATGATTTGCATAATTCAATTACTAAACATAAACTGCTGCCAGCTTAGCAGGTGAGATTATTTGCGCTTTGAACACAAGCTTTTTATTTAAAGCAACACCAAAACTAAATTCAGTTTGAAAGACCTTAAATCGGATAGTATTTAGGTTTTAATTGAATTTTGATATTTTATTGATTCTGATTTTGGGGAATGGGTTGTAACTTTTGTTTATAATTTTTAACATTTTATTTAAGCAACAGGATTACAAAATCAAATTGGCAAAAAATACTTTTTTATAATAAATAATTATACCTCGATACCAATAAATGTTTCTCCGCCTTTATCCATTGAAGAAACGACTTAAGACTTATTGAAATTTTAAGCGGCCATGAAACTGGATTGTTGACTGTTTACATATCACTCATGCGCCGTGTTGGCGGCAAGCGATCGACCTCGACCCCATTGAGAGATTGAACCCTAAACGGCTTACCCCAACGGGGCTCAAGGCAAGTGGTCGTTGGTCTATGGCCGTTGGCCGATGGCTGGTGCAGCAGACTCCAAAACACCAACTAAAGTCCCTGGACAGTGGCCATAAATATTTTCACACTGCGACTTGGACAGCACAAGGATTTATCCACACAGAGAAAAAGAAATACATATTTGAGCAAGTTTAATTAAAGGGAATAAAATAAGTTAGACCCTTTGATAAACATTTTATTGCTTTAACTTTAAAGAAAAATAAACATTTATTTATTATATATTCAAACATTTTATTCACAGTGCCTTATCCTCCATTGCGTCCACTTTGCTGCGTCCATCGTTGGCATGCCTCTGCAGGAGCAGTTGACTTTTGCCGCATTGGACCAAGTCCCCAGGAGCATTCGCCCCGGGTTTTTTATGCTCACAACTCAATTTGAAGCCAACAGGCCGTCCGGCTGGAGTGCGTGCCCGGCCGGAGGATGCCGAGAAAACTGGTGGAGAAACAAAAGCAATATTAGAATTTGTTGCCAGGCCGTGCGGCTTTTGTGGCACTTCTCATTGTTTTTTTTTCCCCCAGCAACCCATCTCTAGCTCCTGCCGGACGACAGCTTAACCCCAGCACAGCATTTAAGCTGCACAAGTTTCGAAACAAATCCCGTCCCGATCCATAATTCTCTCCTGCACCTAAAGTGACAGAGATCTCGGATTACTGTGCCGTCTTGCCATCTTAATGTTTAATTTTTATGCCCTGCTCCTGAATTATGCAGGCGCCAGGGAGCCACAGAGATTTGTTCAATTCCCCCGACTCGATATGAAAAATAGATAATAATTTCCGGGCGAAAGAAATCACAGATAAATAATACAAAACGATGAGAGACACATAACAAATTGTCAATTTATAAAGTAAAACTTTCGGCCTTCTAATGGATGCCAAAAGTTTAATAAATAATAAATTAGCCGAAGCCCGAAAAACAAAAAGCCAGCATAAACTGAAGAAAACAGCGGATGATTTCCTCCGAGGAGCAATCGCTGTCATAAAGAACAACCAAAAAAAGTCGGCCGAAAAACGTGAAAAGGCGTCAGAGAAACCGCAGAGCAGGTGGCAGCGGGAGACGACGGGTTTTCCTTCCAATTTTTTGGGGGCAGGCGGCCACAGGGCAATAGCTTAAAATTAGCTATAAGCAAAATTACTGTAAAATGGTTTAAATGAGTGTAAAGGCAGAATATAATAAGCCCGAAAGAAGCGCATAATAAAAAGGCCAGCGCCGAGTGGTCCGCGAAACAAAGGCCAGGCTGGGGGTAGCAAAAGCATCCAGCAACCAAGCGGCCTCCCGGGGGGCGGGCTGTTAAATGAAGAATAAAGCAGCCAATACAAATACGAGCGACTGCCAAACAATACGGGGAATATAAATATAAACACCTGCGTATATTGTAGTTGGATTTTGAATCAAAACTTGATAAGGATTAGAAATATATTAATTATGCTGTTAAAAATTCGATTTCTATTGCTTTACAATTTAAGACTGATTTCTGATTGAATTTCGATCTCAACTGACTTTGAAGTAATACGAATTTAATAAATATTTAATAATAATAAAAATTTTTATCAGTAGCTATAAATTTACTGAAGAATGTGAAATTTTTTTGTAAGAGAAAATATGTTCGTAATTTAATCAGTAGAAAAAAAGTTTAAAAATTAAATTAAATAATAATAATAATTAAAATATTTAATAAATCTCTTTAAATATATTTCTCTTTTAATATTTTTAACAAACTGAGGAACTTAATTAAAAAAACCTTGTTATGTAAATACTGTTAGTTTTTAAAAATATACCCAAGTTGCCCCTATTACTTCCTCTACAGCTGTACAACCTGTGCTTTGGAGTCTGATGGCAAACATATTTTATGAGTTTTATTGTGGCTGCTGCTTTCTTGTCTCCTGGCGAGGCTGATAATAAAACTTGGTCGCTGGCAGGCAGTGCAGCCCGCTGGGATCGTAATCGAGCCTTTTACATTGGTCCTGGGTGCCTGTCAAAGGCTCTGTGGGCAAAGAGTGTGCGAACGCAGCTTGATTTTAAACCAAAAAAAAAAAACAAAACAGTGAAAACCTGCCTCTGCGAATTTCACACATACTTTGTGAGCCATTTTATTATTTAAAAATACGGCGTAAAGGTAGATTTATAGCTTTGTGGAAATTAAAAGCAAAGTCACAATGAGGATTAACAACGAATTAAACCAAGTCAAATGAAAGATTAATCTGCAGCTGCATATACATTAAATAAATCATACACCAAAGGGGGAAATTTTGGTTTTAAATCAGAACTTCGATATATGTTTTAATTTTTCCCTTAGTAGCCCTTATAGGCACCCTTCTCAATCTAATTTTATAGCAGAATATATAACTAACTAAAGTGTTAATTTCTACTATCCAAGGCTTTGCATCTTGGCACACATTTTTCAATATTTATACACAATATGTTGCACAAGGATGTTGGACCCGGTGCATGTTTGACAAGCTTCATTAAGGATACACCCTTCAATGCGTAGTAATAGGAAAATGCAGCACGAGTTCCCTCTCTCTAGTAAATTCGAGGTAATATCACACACTTATGCTGCTTAATACGCTTTTTGCTCACACACTTTTTGCAGCCGGGTTTTGGGGGATAAAGCGCTCCAAGGCGTCGAAAAAATAAGATTGACAACAGCATGAGCATATTCAAATTGCTTTCGGGTAGCTAATAAAAAGCTTGCAATCAAGGGAGTCGCCAGTGGACGAGGGGGCAGGACGGTGGCAGTAAACTTTTAGCTTCCGTCAAGTTACAAACTTGGACATGTCGGGCAAAAATAAAATAGAATAAAATAGTAAAGGGTAGGAATAAAAAACGAGGAGAAATATGCCGCTAGGATATGCATGAGCAGCAGCTTATGCACAGCATAGCTCATGAGTTTTGCATGGGGTTGTGCAGTTGATAGTTTGTTGCAGGACGAGATGGAAAAGTATCTGGGCAAGGAGCTTTAGCCCCTGCTGAGGAGGATGCTTGCACTTATCCGAGTGCACAAAGCAACTAAGCAAAACACTCGTTGCAGCCAACTTAAGGCTAATTTAAGTGACTGAATCTGTATCCATCCGAGTGGTGTGAGTGAGTGAGTGAGTGGCAGCGTGTGCAGAGTGCGTGTCTCTCGCTCACTCATCCCATCTCATCCAGGACTCTCCAGGGAGTCGCTCCGACTTTTACCTGGTCCAAAGTGTCCCGGGTTAAGCTGCTCGCCTGCCTTTTCCGTTCAGCTTGCCATCATCAATGAAAATGCTCGTAAATTATGCAAGCCTAGGAAAATAAGCTGCACTCAAGTGCGTTTCCTTCGTCCTTTGCATCGCTTCGCCTTCGCTTCATCCTGTGTGCCTTTGCGAGCACTTCTCTTTTCTTCGCCGGCCCTTTGCGACTGCTTGAGAACGGGGCGTATGCGTGATGTTATGTTTAATTACGTAACGACCCCGCAATGCTGCCGCCAGGATGTAGTGTCTGTAGCATAATAATATTCCACTGGATTGATTATATACTCCTCGGCTTTTGGCTATACAAAAATCAATATTTCTTATAAAATAATGTCAGCTTTGTTGTGCCAATAAAAGCACATATGGCTAACCGCAAAAGTATGCCTTGGCCAAGGGTCTATTTTCAAAATCCGCAAAGAGAAAATTGCGGTCTAGTCAACTCCTTACCGAGTATAAAAGCCGTTTCACCTGGATTACTTCAATAGAAGTGTACGAAATTCAAAGACAACATGAGTGTCCAGTTCATTAAGAAGTTGATCGGTTACAATGCCGCATCAGTCCAGAAGCCGAAGAAGATATACCCTGAGATGGAGGACTTCTTAAGGCTACCTGTGATCTTTTACCATACCATTGGTCTGGATCCTTACGATTCGCCAAGTGCTGAAGAGAAGCCTGGAATCCCATTACACATATACTTTGCCTTTCACATGACTAACCTGGCTTTTGTCCTGGCAATGGAGATTATTTTCGTGGTTCTGTCGTTTCTGAATAAAGAAAACTTTATTGAGTCCTGCATGGTGATATCCTACATCGGATTCGTAACTGGGGGATTCCTGAAGATCTTCTCAGTGCTCTTTAAGAAGCAGCTGATGACGAGTCTGGTAAAGAAGCTGGACTCATTCTTTCCGCCACCCCAGAAGCAGGAGCAGGAGCAGTACAAGGTGTCTCATTACCTGGGCCGCAGTCTGCGGGTCACTAAGTCATTCGGTGGACTCTACATGACCCTCGTCGTGATATACAATCTGTTCAATATAACGCTTTACACCCTGCAGCACCTGCGGCACTCCCCCCATGCCAAAAAAAATACTGCCCTACACTCCCTATGCCCCCTGGAACTACGATGCCAACTGGAGGTTCTACCTGACCTATCTATCCCAGTCGCTGGCGGGCTACGCAGCCACAACTGCCCACACCTCGGCCGACCTCATGATATTCTCCGTGACCATGCAGGTGATCATGCACTTCGATCGTCTGGCCACTGCCCTGAGGGAGTTTCAGGTACGAGCTGCTATTAGGAGTGCTGGAGGAGCTGACGAGGATCTGAAGGAGCTACGTTCCCTTATTGCCTACCACAACGAAATTCTTGGGTGAATCTATATTTTGTGTTTTATTTTATTTAATTATTTATTTGCACTTTTTTTTTAAACACACTTAAATAAAATAAAATACTTTTAAAATCCCCCGCAGAATCTCCGATGTTGTAAACGAGGTCTTTGGGATTCCACTGCTTCTTAACTTTGGGGCATCATCAATTCTGGTCTGCTTCGTGGGATTTCAAATGACCATTGGCCTGAGTCCCGAGCAAACTGCCAAGTTGGGCCTGATCCTAGTGTCTTGCGTGGTGGAGATCTATCTCCTCTGCTCTTTCAGTCAAATGCTAATCGATGCGGTGATTACGAAGTGTCTTAATTGTATACTTGCTTAAATAACTGACAAAATATTTGCAGAGCGAGAGCGTGGCATTTGCTGTCTATGACATGAACTTTTTGGAAGCAGATATGCGATTCCGTAAAATGCTCATATTCATAGCTCTCCGGGCTCAAAGGCCCATATGCCTGAAGGCCACAGTATTCCTGGACATATCCATTGAGACCATGAGTATGGTAAGTCCTGTGAAATCCATTAAAACAAATGTTAATTATACACATTAATTATAAATTTTACTGTTGAACAGTTCTTGAGAACGTCGTACAAGTTTTTCTGCGCCATTCGAACTATGTATCAGTAATGCTGTGGATGGAAAAATGGAAATATTTTTTTTTACACCTTAGACTTTAGTAAAAATTGTAGCACATTATAAAAATTGTATTGGAGATATAACTTAAGACTTATATTATTTTGAGAGAAAAAAGGGTAAACCCATATACATACATACCATTTAAAGAGATGGTAACCACACTCTCTTTTGTATATTTATTATAATTTATATATAAATGTATACTTCTTTATTTAAAATTAAAATCGTGACTCTTAATAAAATTTATTACTACAAATAAATAAGTCTATAATGTTTAAATCATAGAATATTCTTATTGAATGTTCAAAATAGGGTGCAGGGGTATTATTGGTTCTAACTGAGAATGTATCGAACAGGTAGAAGAGAGCATCTCCATAAAACTGACATATTCTTGATCAGTATTCGCAGCCGAGACGATTTAGCCATTTTAGTCTATTTACCCTTCCTTCAATAATTACAGCGATTCTATCGTTTTTTGAAAATTGGAGTAAAAATAGTTTAACAAGCATGGGAGTTATAAGGCAATAATATTTCGGTGTATGCTGAACTTCAACGCTTTGTTCCTTGCAACATTTATATTTATTTGAATGATGCGTTTGATGGGTCTTTCATCTGCTCTCGGCACTGTTTAATTTAATTTTTTCTTTTCAAATTTTAGTAAAATTAGACAGAGGGCATATGGCTGTGTTAGAATATTACTATATATCGAGGCACGAGGTTTAAATTTGTGTTGGTATTCAAAATAAATTATATATTACCTTGTGGGCAGCAGTGTTATGGCAATACTAGCACATATGGCCTACCGCAAGAATTAGCCTTCGCAAAGGGCAAATTTAAACTGCGGTCAATTCGTCAATCGAGTATAAAAGCCGTTTCACCTGGGACTAGCTGACAAAAGTGAAAGAGATTCCAATACAACATGAGTGTTCAGATCATCAAGAAGTTGATTGGTTATAATACTGCGACCATCCAGAAACCAAAGAAGGTACTCCCTGTGATGGAGGACTTTTTGAGAATTCCGGTGATCTTTTATCATAACATTGGTCTCGATCCCTACGATTCTCCGAGTGCTGAACAAAAGCCAGGAATTCTCTTCTATGTATACTTTGTTTTCAACATGATTAACCTGGCCGTTGGTTTCATAGCGGAGATTATTTTCGTGGTGATCTCGTTTTTAAATAAAGAAAACTTTTTGGAGTCCTGCATGGTGGTATCCTACATCGGATTCGTGGTTGTCAGTTTCTTGAACATTTTTGAAGTGTTTCGCCAAAAGAAGCTGATGACAAGCCTGGCAAGACAGCTGGATTCTTTATTTCCGCCGCTCCGCGAAGAAAAGCAGGAGCAGTATAAGGTGGGCCTTTATTTGGACCGCATACGTCGTATAACCAAGGCTTTTGTCGGGATCTACATGACTATGGTTGTTACCTTTAATTTGTACCATATCGTCCAGTATGGATTACAGCGTCTGCGCCATTATCCCGATGTCAAAAAGATACTGCCCTACACTCCTTTTGAATTCATGAATCATAAATCCGGGTGGTTTTTCGCCCTGGGCTACCTGTCGCAGATCTGGGCTGCCTACACGGCTGTGTCTGCTCACATCTCTGCCGATCTCATGATATTTAGCGTGACCATGCAGGTGATCATGCACTTCGATTGTTTGTCAAAAACCCTTAGCAAGTTTGAGGTACGAGAGGCTACTGGTAGCGATGAGGGAACAGACGAGGATCTAAAGGAACTACGATCTCTTATTGCTTACCATAACCAAATTCTCGGGTAAGCGGAATATATATTGATTTACTTTAAGTGGTTCTTTTGATATCCAGTGTTCTATATCTATATCTATATATAAAAGGGTGTTCGACGTCGTAAACGAGGTCTTCGGCATTCCGCTGCTTCTCAACTTTGGGGCCTCTTCGATACTCATCTGCTTTGTGGGTTTTCAGATGACCGTCGGTTTGAGTTCCGAGCATATTGCCAAGTTGAGTTTGGTCATGGCTTCAACCTTGACTGAGATCTATCTCCTATGTTACTTTAGCCAAATGTTGATCGACTCGGTTGGCATAAAGTGTTTTAATTTGTCCTAATAATATCTGTAATATCCAAGTATTTTCAGAGCGAAAGGGTGGCATTTGCTGTCTACGACATGAAGTGGTGGGAAGCTGACTTACGATTTCGTAAAATGCTCGTTTTCATATCGCTCCGGGCTCAACGGCCCGTTTGCTTAAAGGCCACCATATTCCTAGACATATCCACTAAGACAATGTGTGGTGTAAGTTCTGCGAAATACCTAAAAACAATTGACTTATTAAAATCAAATTTTTATTTTTGCTTAGTTCTTGAGAACATCCTACCAGTTTCTCTGCGCCATTCGAACTATGTATCAGTAAATGTGGTTATTGAATATATGGAAAAAGGGAAAGTCTCAATTTTAATGAAACAATACATGGATTGATTTGAAAACCCGATATTCGACACGAATCACCTAAAGATGCGGCTTTACTAGATTTTGTTCATCTTTAATGATTTAAAGAACCTAAAAATTTTGAAATAAAAGTTGTAAAATAAAAACCCAAAATTATGAAAGAACTTAAATAAATTTATAATCCACATAATGTATGAGACGTATATTTTTTAAAATTATATTTAACCAGACGTCCCGTTTTGTCTTTTCATTAATATTTAGATATAAAATTAATCTTCCCCCTTTTTTAAATTAAAATAAGTTTGCGAAAAAACAAAATCGTTATAAAATGATGTACCAAAATATTTTTAACAAAACTAAGAAGTATTCAATCTGGATATTCTCCAGCGAAGATTTGCTAGTAATTTCTAAAGCTAAGAACAAATATGTTCAAATTATAAAATATTTAAAATATTGCTACCTTGCTTCGACAAAGAATGGGTAAAGCAGAGCATATTTGACCCCATAAAGTCAACATATTCTTGATCAGTATCAGCAGCCGAGTCGATTTAGCAGCACCTTCGTTCTTGTGAAGCAACGGATCTTAGTAATTGTATGAGCTGAGCTAATCAAATTTGGAGGCATCAGATGCACGTAGTTCAGTCTCCACGTTACACAAAAGACCAAGCAGGATATAATGTTAAAATGTTAACCTTAAGCAGAGATTGCAGACTATTTAATCTTGTACTTCGATCGTCTGGCTAGTGCCCTGATGGAGTTTAAGGTACGAGCTGCGATGGATGGAGGAGCTGAGTGTTATTTCAACCAGATGCTGATGGATCCGGTTTGCATAAAGCGTCCTATGTGTGCCTATTATTATTTTCCTGAATATGTATTTGCAGCGCGAGAACAATAACAACTCTTAATAAGACTTATATTAATACTAACTCAAAATTGTTGTTAAAATTTGAATTTGTAATTATGAGGGATCATTGGGAAGTTTAGACTGAAATATGAAATAGTAAATTAGATCTGTTTTTTAGTACTCTTGGCCGCTTAAATACGAAGTGACGGTAAACTTTTTAATTGGCCTCACGGAGTTTATGGACCTTTAATGAGATCACCAGCGAGTTGCACAAAGCCCATGACTTAAAGTGATTAACGTGGGAAAATACTCAGTAACAAAGAGCCAAGTCCTGGGAAATGGAAAAGGAGGACGATTAAACATAAACTGAGGAGACTTTAAGTGACGTTACTGGGCTCTGATTATGAAGAAAAAAAAGGCGACTGCAAGACGAATTCAAAGCGGAAAAGAAGTAAAAGGAAAAGTTGCACAAGGTGAAACCCTCAAAAGGCAGACACACTCGCACACATACACAGAGAAAGTAGGCGTTACACGGTCGAAAAACTTGAGCCACGTTGAACTTTGGCCTACGGAGCTTGTCCGCCTTTACCTTGGCCGTAAACTTGTCCCGGCGCCTTGCTGGCAATTAGTGCTTGGTCTTGCAGTGCTACTGCGTCGGGGCTGGGCAGAGGTGGTAACTATTTGCAAGGGTTCTGTCTTTGAAACCTTTGCAAAGTTTTTAAATATTAATTTTTAGTATGAATCAACTTGCCATGAAGACTAGGAATAACGGGGTGAAAATGGCAAACCTTGCCAATTTATATAAAGAAATTATTTTCGTACAATATTTTTTACTTGCTAATTAATGTAACAATTAAAAGAAGTTAAAATCTATTTCAAATGTTGCCATTTCATATGTTGCCAAATCATCAGATCGGTTTCCTGTACCATCACTAAGCCGCTCCTCTGGGCGTGGGCGTGTATCTGTGAGTGTGTGTGGCCATTTAATTCATTTCCAGGAGCAGGAATGGCAGGAAGCAACGAACACTGTCGCTTTTGCACACAATTTCTCATTCAGTTCAGAAGTTTTGCGCGCTCACAAGTTTGTAATTCTTGGCCTGTTAACAAAGTTCATAAATACTTGAGAAACTTTGGGCTGGGCTTGGGCGCTTACCCCCAGGACCCGGCCAAAGGATAAGCGAGGACCTGATTTCGCCGCCTCGTAATTGGTATTGTACTTGATTCATGGCCGTAGGTGGGAACAGGTGCGACTGCAGTTCATTATCAGCTGATTGACGGGGGATAGGAATTTCCTTGCGGTTCTCCAAAGGAGTCGTTACATTCCGCCACCGTATTCACCGTTTCGCTTTATGGCCAGCTAACTACCGATTTTAATGGCTGGCAACTATTTGGTAAGTGCCGGCCATAAAATCGATTCGAGCATATTGAATACTTAGCCAGCTAACCAGATATAAATGTATGTATTTCCCGGTCTCCGTAGAACAATTCCGAGTCTCCATCCCTTTTGCCGTCAGAAGCACCGCAATTGCAATCGAAAAGCGAGAAGGAAATGCGGTGGAAAGCGATGGGAAAGCAAGCCGCCGTTTGCCAATATCAATGAGATCTCCGGAACTCCGGACTCAATACGCTTTGTTGCTCACTCGCCGCCATGCTCGCCCATCTCTGCCATTCCTCCCAGCCCTCTGGGGCGAACATTTGAAATTTTAATTATAAAATATTGCCGGCTAAAGTTCTCAGGTCTGCAACGCTAGACACTGTGCCGATATGTGGGAGGATGTGTGCCATCAAAGGCAGTGGCTGTCGGCTACAGTGGATGCAGATATATGGGAAATACGACCACTAAGGATGCATATAAAAAAAAATTTATAATAGGAAATCGAAAATATGATACAATATTTTAATCTAAATTTAAAATAGAGGAAAATATTGAATTTAATAAAACAAAGCCAGGGTAAGCCTCTTTGAAGACAGAAATGAGTTCGATATATACAATATAATTTATCGGATTGTTAATATTTATATCTACTTTTTGGTCTTCCGGTTAAAAATCGATCAAAACTATTTGTTCAGTATCTGTATTTTGTAGTTTTAAGTTATAAATTAAATTAAATCACATGTAAGCTTATACAAAGGCATTTCGAGGGCAATCCAGAAGTATATCTCGTCAAGTAGACGTGGGATTCCTGTATCCACGGTACTAGTGACTTCCCAACCCACTCGTAATCACGTTACACACACGGCATCCCTGCGTCCTGTTCCTGTCAGAAGTTCGAGCTGCAGGCAATCCGTCGATGGTTCGTTATCTGGCATTTGGCACTGGGCTAGATCAATGCCGGTGCAGGTGAGTACAGGTACAGGTGATGCAGTGGCTCTGGTTGGCAGTGGCAGGAGTTGCACTACTTCAAAAAGTAATTGTTTGCGATTCGGAGAGTGTGGTGTGTGTGTGTGTGTGTGTGTGTGTGTGTGTGTGGCGTGCGGCGGGTGCCCGGGATGGCGAGACTCTTGAGACATTTGAGTGGCCAAATGGACGGGAATCGGGGGCATAACGATGACAGCCAACGAGCTGCAGTTAAAGCTGCCGTCCTGCCCAGGCTGCCTGCCTTGGGCCCCGAAACTCTGCGGAGCTCTCTCTCCTCTCTATCTGTAGCATTCTCCATCATTGCCACTGTCCCTGCCGAGGTCTCTGTCTCTGGCAGTGACTTTCGTTTTAGCAACGAGTTTATTTGCAGTCGAAATATGTCCCCAGACGGCAACAATAGCAATTAGTTCATTGTCAATAGTTTGCTCGTTGAAAATTTCAGGACTAGAAGCGGCAAGGACATCATCGAAGGGCAAAGGACGAAGGACGAAGGACGAAGGGCTGTGGAGGCGGCAAAATTTAACTAAATTGTAATCGGAATATGCGCATGCAAATGGCATTAGCCTGAAATGCAAATTACTTTACGGCATGCCAGTTGGAAATTCAGCCGGAGGATGCCAAGGACAACTGCCATGATGACGATGACGATGATGATGATGATGGTGATGATGGTGGCAGTGGGACTGGTACTCGGGTGGGAAATAGGATGCACTCAAATTGCAAGCGCTTAAGTGAAGTAAGCTAATTAATTTTGCATTGTGTTCTGACCCCCATGGAAGTACGTACCGCGCCATCCAATTGGGCCATCGGATTGCGAATCCTTTGTGCCGAGGATGTTTACTTTTCATTAATTGAGTTGTGCAAAAGTCGTCCATAATTTCACTGCCTCCGTTCAGCCGCGCCTGCTGGCCATTAAACCTTTTGCAGTTTCCCAGCATTTTCCCGTGGCGCCGTTCCGCCTCTGAAACCCCACTCCTCCCGTTAACGATGTCGTTGAGTGTCTTGGCGGCAATTGTGCAAACTTTATATTATCATCGCTACTGACATGGGCAAAGATCATTTATCCGGGTCTGGATGAAAATCCCTTTATTTCCGCAGTAATTTTATGTGTTCCCGCTGGGGAAATGCAGGGCGGCGGTTAACTCACTTTCCCGGCCATCGATATGTGATTCGATGGGTTTTGGTCTGGCTTGGTTTGGTCCTTTGGGATGCCGATGCCTCCGGCTTAATGCACAATTATCCACTGAAAATTTGTTAATTTTGCATATTGTCTCTTTGGCTACCCAAAGATATGCCCATAATCCAATGATTGCAGCAAGAATGTTATTGTTTCGCCAGGCAATTTCAATTCCTAGCTCGTGTTTTCCTTAATCACAACGTGTAATTAAGCTAATTAAGTTGCCTCGGCAAATGGTTTTGCAAACGCCATAGTTAAGAGTATCTATTATTTCTGAATGTCTTTCAATTGTTGTTTTACCATCACTTAATTGTTTTAGTTGAGTGATTGCATTTAAATATTTATGATTCTTTAATAAGCTACATAGCTAAGGGTAATTTTTAAGACAATATATTTGCAATGCTGGTAAGCCAGAGGAATTTAAAGTTTAGTAGTAGTAATTATTTTGAAAGAAGTCTTTAAAAATGTATATTTTATGGCAAGACTATCTGAAATGGTAAAGCATTGCGGCTTTATTAACTTATAGTTATTTCTTTAGCTCTTATATCACAAATTAAATGTTAAGGCCAGTCAATAATTTATTAATTTAATTTGCAGAATATTATTTTAATGTTTGTGCTTTTCCATTGAGTCACTGCTGCAATGGCTGGTATTACCTCTAGGATCCTTGGCTAAATTCTGATTTAATTCCTTTTCCAACGACATATGCCATCCAGCGAAATTCCGCTTCATTACATCGGCGAATAAGTTGTAGGAAACAGAGTGGGACAGAGCAAAGTTCGGGGTGTCCTTTCTCGCATCCCCCCAGGATCATGCTTTTTGCCATTAGATTGGCAAACTAGCAAAAATGCAGGAATGGAAGAAGAAATAAGCGAATTGGTTTGCTACGGCATTTGTGTAGCCAAGCATTAAGGAGCTCGCTTGCATATGTGGGCGTGGCAGGGGGAGTAAAGTTTCCTCAGCGTGGGACTGGGTGGTGGTGTTGCTGACGAGGTCGCGCCCAAGACGACAAATTGAGCGAATGGATGACAATTTCGATTTGTGTTGTAAAAACTGCAGTAAACTGCAAAAAAACATCAAGGCAATAAGAGGAAAAGTGGAATGGGAAATGCCAAAGCACACACACATATACCTAACTTGTACACTCGGCAAAAAAAAGAGAGCTAGATTCCGAGGCTTAGAGCAAAACAAAAAAAATGGAAGCCAGAGATGGGCACTCTCGCATGTGCATAAACATTCGCTTGTTATATGTTTAACTTTTTCGTGGGGCAGAGGCAGAAAAAACATTTTCATAGAGTTTTTGTTTTCATTTTATTTGCCATGTTTGTTTATTTTTATTTGCCGTCGTTGTTGGTCGTTGTTTCCCTCCGATTTTTCCCCCCAATTTTCCTGCTGGTGTTTCACTATCTCCTCAGCTATTTTTCTTATATTTTGTAAATTTTTTGTTTGCCCTCCTTGTTTCGCCTGCACATTATGCTGTTCTTGTCTTGCGCTGCCGTTGCCGTTGCCGTTGTCCTGGCCATATCCTTCGATATCCTTTCCGTTTTTGTTGTGCGGCGCAACGAGCAAATGAAAAATAAGCTTTGAAAACATTTTGTGCCATTTAAAGAACAACATTTTGTTATTGTCGTCCCCTTGTTTGTCTTATATTACAAGTTCTGGTCACCCGAAATGCCGGACATTCGTGTTTTTGTTGCCCTCAGTCCAATTTGATTTTTATTCGTTTTTTTTTTGTTTTGTTTTCTTTTTTTTTTTTTTTGTTGTGTTTGTGTTGTGTTTGTTTGTGGTGTTTTGCTGGCTCGTGTTGTGTCATAGATGAAATGAGTTTTCTCGGCATTTTCCAGTTGATGTGCTTAATGGTGTTTGCTTTTACAACTTTCTATTTGCCAGTAGCTCCTTGGCCGCATCCTTATGCTAATCCCAGTGTCACTCACACACGAATGCGGTTAAAATAATAGTGACTAGTGTGTGTTTTTATAAATGCTTCTCTTCATTTTCTATTATCAGGACTTGTTTCTTGTTTCTTTGGTTAAACATGATTATTTAAACAGATTTTCAGCGTTGTCTGCTTAAAGATAATGAAACTAGTAAGTAAGCTAGTGTCTAAGTTAAAGTTAACGGATAATTAACATACAAATTAAATGTTTTATAGAACAAAATTAATTAAATAGCGTTAAAATTGATATTTCAGACCTATTCATACAGTAATATTTTTATATACTTTTCCATTATTATTAATATAGAAAAACATATATTTCCTATCCCATCCCTTAATACTTTCCATTTCAACCATTATTTTGACCACATCTGAATACCAAACGTAGTAGTGTCTATAGACATTAAATGAAAGAATCCCTTTCTAAGGATGAGGAGAGCTCTGAAAAATTATCTGAAAGAGGGAAAACCAAAGGAGCAGTCGTTTACTCAGTTGCTCCTGATGCTGAGTTGCTTTTAGTGTAATTAAAAATGCAGTCTACAAATCTCTAACCACTTTCTCCGTCTTTCTCCATTCTGTGTTTTCCATTCGCTGCTTACTTTCTTATGCATTTTCCCCATTTCCCACTGCGGTTTGTTGTTGTTCTTGTTGTTGCTGTTAGGTAGAACCTTTTGGCCGCCGCCCTATCTGAAAGAACTTTAAGACGCCGCCCTGAACATGATTTAATTCAACGCGGTTTCGCAATTAAATGCAGGGCGTGGGCAGTGAGTGCAACACTAATTGCATTTTTTTCACGCCATTTTCAGTTGATAAAGGGATTTGCTGTGCAACTGACTGTCCTGGGTAAGAGGGAGGGTGAAGGAACGGGAGTGGCACAAACTTAATTAAGCCCCAATGCCAAGTGCCTACGGGTGTGGGGTAATGTGGGTGCCATGCGGCTTGCTTGGTGTCTTTAATAAACGCGGCCGAGAAGCCAACTTGGCCGCAGGTAATGAAATCCCGATGACAATTTTTAGTTGCCGCCACGAAAACATTTCAATTGCGGTTGCCAGGCGTCGACGGGAGTCGGACGTTGTGTCCCGATGGCCGGCAATGGCCAGGATCTGCCAGGACAACAGCTGAGCGCAAAAGCGGATAAAGTCAATTCAAGGAGGTGACTCTCCGCTTGTGGTTTCATTTTACTTCCCTGGCTTTTTAGCACTGGGAAAAAATATGTTAATTATTTTAATATATATGAGAGTCGCTTATTAAAAACTAGGCAATATTTTAAAATTTAACCTAAATTAAACCATGTTAAAGTATTCTGTATTTGCTTTAAAATATCACTCATACAAGCTTTTAAAACTAATAAATTAAACTGTAAAGCTTGGATAGATAATAATTAAATACTTAAAAGTAGATTAAATATTTAGCTTGAATGATTTCCACATTACATTTAGCTGGCAAAAGTTAATGTCGATTTTCCAGGAAAGCATTTTTTGTATTTTTACAGTTCTATGGTTTCCCTATTTTCTTTTTACTGGCACTCCCTTGGGGAAAAAGCCGCTGCTGCTGCACTTAATCACTTTGGTTGAGTTAGGAATCGGGAATATTTAGATAGATTTCGTGCATCCAGCCACAAGGACACACCAGGCTTCATTAGCTGCACTCGCGCTGGCTGAAGAAATGTGCTGCCAAAGCAGATTGCGTGCAATCTCAGCATCCGAGTGCCTCAGTATCTCAGAGTCTCAACGTCTCAGCCTCCTTCTCGTCCTGCTGGCAAAGGAAGCTCACATGTGTGTTTGTGTGCGGGTCTTAAATAAATAATGGCCGTATGTCTTGCACTTTGATGCAGGGAATATCGACTCTCGATGGATGTTATTTTGCAACTCGTTTTTCTTAAGGGCGCTTAATTTTCATTTTTACGCTGGAATTTTCAGCGGGCTTTCATCTCAACCCTCTCTCTATTTACCCCTCGCCGTCGCCGTCGTGTTTCAATAAATGCATTAGAAACAATAAATGTGCAAAGCTCGCAAAGTGGAGCAAGCTAGACAAGAAGCCAGCCAGGATGTGCCAGTATGCTTCGCTGGCCACCGCGGGCTTCCCTCTACTCTCTCTCCGCCGGCCACCGTCACGGTCATTGCAAATTAATGGCCTTCAAAGTGGTTAAGCAGCAGGAGATGCAGTTCGCTGGACGCTCGTCCGTTGCTGGCCGCCAGCAGCTCATCGGGTCCACAAAGGAGACCCGGGCGCATTTTATGAGTTTCCACGGTGAAATAAGAAATTTTGCACAAAATAATATTACCCGAAAAGCAGCAGCCGTGAGGGGGAGAGGGTAAAGTGAGAGAGGAAAAGGGGAATATGGATCCTGCTGCTCCTGCTCCTGCTCCTGCTGCTGCTGCCTTTTTCCGTGTTGCCATTAAGTGCAAAAGGATTTTCATTCTTATGCGCATCCTGTGCATAATACAGCAGCCTCCGCACACGCAAAACTCATTGTGTGTGTGTGTCCAACATCTGTGTTTGTCTGCGAGTACACAAAGAGAAATTTGCGGTCACAAAGAAAGTTTTTCAAAGGAGGAGACGTTATGACATAAAATTATTTACCACAAAATAATGCAAGGAAGGGTATTCGTAAAAGATTGTTACGCTTTTGTTGCTTTTAAAATTTAGTTTGATAATTTTTTCCCAAGACTTTGGTAAGTATTTACAGGACTTCCTTTTCAGAATATGGCCGATCTGATAAAGATATAGTTAGATTATTCCTCATTGAAGGCCACTAAGCCTTTTGTATATGTAGGTCTTTGGTAGATATTTTACAATTCTTAAAGTTTCCAAAAAGCTTTGGTGTTAAATTAAATGCTTAAATGCTTTTAAGACCAAAAAAAATCCTTTCTCCTCTTATCACCCCGCTTTTTCGATTACTGACCTATCCCGGAGGATATTGGATAACAATCAAGCTTAATTTCTTTCTGTGCGCTTACACCCGGCATATCTCGGGGTTTGTGCGTGTGTGCGAGCTTGCAAGGATATGCCAATTTATTGCACACACGAGTGCATTAGAGTGCCAGAGTCCTTTGCCATTCCCTGTGTGTGCAGCGCTCTCTCTCTCTCTCTCGTGCTCCCTCAGCCCTATAGCCTTCCCTTGTGCTGGCCCGATGCTGGGCCAAAGTTTTTGTGTTCATTTGGCGATTGCGGCTGCTGCATGTCTGCCAGAAATTACTTAATCCTTGCGGTTTTCTGGAGCAGCAAGTGCATTCTGTGACCATTTCCCTCAATCCGGGATCTCTTGTCCCCCAGCCTCCTCAACTCTCCCCTGTCTGCGTGTCTGTTACTTGCCCATTAAAGCAATCGTAATTGGCATTTGTTGTTATTTAAGCCAGCTGGCAAAATCATTTATTTGCTCTGCCTTTAAAGCTCCGGCTGTCCGCAGTGTCTGGAGCCCCTTTTTTTTGGAGTCGGAGTTATTCCTCGACCCTACGCGCCTTACACTTCTCTGTTCTCCACATTTTCTTTGCCTTTCCCCGCATTTTCCGCTGCCGATTGACTGCCCCCGTCTTAGCGCCTTTAAATATTTGCCTGGGCCATTGCCAGGATTGTGCTGCTGCTGGCATCGCTTTATTGCCCCCTGAGATGAGCGGCATCCTTTCGTCCGTCGTCGTCTTCGTTTCTCTTACACAGAAAGAAAAGAATCGAAAGGAATCTGGGTATATATGGGAAAGAACTTACTTAAACGAATTCCTGGTACCATATTAAATGTAGATTGTATTCTTTATTAAAAGAAAAGAGGCTTCCAATGTCTTCTATAGAAATCATAAGAAATTAATACATAATAATGAAAATAGTATTTTTTATTTTGCTGTGCACGAGTGCAGTGGTTCTCTGTTCTCCTTTTTCGGGACTGCAGAATGCCGAAGGACCGTCCGTCCACGACGCAGATTACAAATAAATTATCGCTTAATAGTCTTTTAAACAGAATGTTGTTGTTGGTTTTGTTACCGTTCTTGGCCCGGGCCACTTTGATCCCTTATTTTTATATCGGGAAGCATGAAGACCTTGTCCCACAGGGATGTTTTAATACAAAAAGGCACCTCAAGCCATAAATATTCTCCTGATAAATGTAATCTTAAGGATTCAGTGCAAAACGCATAAGGATTTTCCATTGAAAGTATACTTTAATTGATTGAGACATCACTTTCAAGCAGGAGGTGACTTTATTTTTTTCAATTTGTAAAGTATTTAAGTTGATTTTTAATTTCTGTGGTATTTAAGTCTGGAAAAAACTCTGATTTACAGGACCAATCATAGCACCCAGACTGTAGCCTGTGAGTATGGATGATGATGGGGTAAGCCGACATGGACACAAAGACAAACAGCCAGAGAGGAGACTGTCTGATGGGAAAACGAATATGGACAGAGGGTGCTACGCCTCAGTGATCACTGTACGTCGAAGCTGGGCATTATAGACGTTAAAACAGGGAACTGTCTTGCAGATGGGGTTGGAGTTTTTAATAATTCAACGAAAATTAAAACTGAAAAAAGTTGTACAAAAAATGTTAACTGGGAAGTCGGTGTTGGGCAACGGGGTAAAATAAACCCCTCTTTTTTGCTTGTGTTTATGCTTTTTAATTAAGCCATGAGCTACACTTGAGGATTTGAGTAATATATATTTTTGCCTAAGGAAATCATAATTAGAGATTTAGTATAAATAAATATTTATAAATTGATGAAAACATTAAAGAAATACCTCAAGGCTAAACATAATAGCAATTATAAAAAAATACCAGTAAGATGGTAAAATAGGATATTTTGGGAAAATCGATTAGGCTTTTGAGCTTAACTTATTCTCCCATAGAAAGGTAGACCCCAACTTTGTTGGCCAGTGTCGGCACTTGGCAACAAGGCCCTCTGATACTGAGAGCTGGCGTTTTCAGTGCCACAAACTTGCGTATGCAAAGGGAGATTGCAATCCAATTCATTGAATTCGATTTAAAAGCGAAATGGAAACGAGACGAACATGGGAGGGTCTGAATGCCTCTGTGGGCGTGGCACACATAGCTGCCCTCGCCAAAGGCATGCGAGGAATGTGCCTCAAAAACAGAAAAAAAACACAACAAAAATAAGTGAAACAATAAAGCGCAATTCGAACCAGAAAAAGGGAACCCAACAGCATATTTAACGGCACTTTTGCGGTTGTCTGATGGCATGCAGAGGCGGTGCACAGTTGGGGGCGTGGCTGGAACCCGGAAGAAATCAGAATATGCGAAGCCATTCGTGTTCGGTTGCTTGTTTATTGATAATGATTTCATTGTGTTCTTATAATTGCATTGCACACTTAAAGGCTATTTACAGGATTCGCTCGCAGGCCTAGACTAAAGTTAATCCTATTTTTATATTTATTCTCAGTGACGTTAATTATCGTACAATTATACATATACATAATACATTGATTCTTTTGTAAATTCTCACGTGCATTTCAGTTGCTTAGAGCTATGAAAATGGTTTAACAAACGCAATCAAAACCGGAAATAACAGAGAGTTTCATTTATGCTGCGGCCGCCATTTTGCAGCGTGCCGACTTCCGTGCGCCATATTGAAATGTCAGCGGTGCAAAGAGTCGCACTGCGGTCATCACAGCAGCCATCGTCAACGCCATCGTCGTGGGCAGATGCTGCACTTGTCCTCTTGGGCTGCCAACTGCCAGGGGAGAAAGAGCAGAGGTCACACTTTTATTAATTTGCGTTAAAAATTGTCCAAATACGCGACCGCGAATGCACTGTCAGTTGGCATGGAAACGTATTTATTTTTAATTAGCGGCCGGCGACATTGCGGTCAAGTGCATTAAGAGTTGAAGTAGTGGAAAAGTGCAACACTTTGGGTGCTACAAGTTTTAAATTTTCACAGATTTAATGATAATGTGTATTGCATTTAAATTACTAACGAAAAACATTTTGCTTCACTCTTAAAATTAAATTCTTCAAGGACTAGTTGGTCTTTTACCCAACTCTGGACTCACCTGATCGCGAGTTGGTCAGCTTCTGATTCTTCAGGTCGATGTCGTCCCGGAAAACCTGGGCATACATGGTAGCCTCACGCTGCAGGTGCGGATATCGATCCACTTCTGCCACACAGCGTAGCTCTAAGCCCAGCCTGTTGGGGAAGAAGGATCTCTTCTGCTGATTTATCTTCTGAAGTTGCAGCTGATGGAAGCGCGGATCATTGGCATAGAAGTTCAGCTGGGAGACAATGCGACGCATATTATATTCGTGGGCGGCAATCGTGGTCTCAATGCTAGGCAGCAGGTCTACCAAGGATACCTATAATAAATTAAAGTAAATTATAGCTTAAATATGAATTATTTTTTAATGTGACTCACCTTTATCCCATTGATATACCAGGTGATCCTGGTAAACAGGCTGGAGAAGTCGGTGCTGCAGTTGACCTGTACAAAGTCATCAAAGTGATACATTGAATGAAAGCTGCTGATCAGGGGATTGTTCTGCGGAAGAGCTGTAATGAAAGGGATACATTTTTATTTAAATATTTATTTAATTTAAGAAATGTAAAGTAAAATCTATTTTGAAAATTATGCTCATGCCTTTGCTAAAGTCTTTCCACAGTAACTCAAGTCCTTGCCAAGAAAGCTTTAAGGGTAAACTATCCAGAACAATGCTGAGCAAAGCTACGAACGAGTACTTGCTTTTGCATTATAAATACAAATAGCAAAAGAACTGGATTCCTCTCGGAGAGACAGATGATTCTTGGCCCGGCTGAGTGCATCTCAGTTACGTCCTTAGCTAATTTTAAACGCACATTACACATGCAAATGGCGCACCTTTTTCGCCAATGTTTATGCTTCTGCTCTCGCATCTTTTGTTTGTGTTATTTTGCCATCTTCCCAACCCCTCAAGTTCTCTATTTGCTTTTGATAAATTTTTAAAAATATTTTAACAACAGTAGCGTAGCGGCAGCGGCAGGAGCAGAGCCAGAGGCACGACTATGGCTGCCCCGCATCTACAAGATATTTATTTTATATCAGCGGAAAAATAGATGATCATAAAACACATGCAGAGAAACATCCTGTGGGGCAAAAGTAAAAGCGAAAATAAGAGAATGAAGGCAACAAACACGCACATGCTGGGAAAGCGGAGCAACACAGACACAGACACTGGCACTGGCACTGGCACTGGCATTGGCGGAGCTTTTCATTTTAGCGATATCCTTTTTAAGCATAAAGTGCTGCCGTAAATCACAGAGCCGCACACACACACCCACCCACGAAAAGGAGCGGCAGGAAGGGTGCCGTAGCTGAAGCTGTAGCTGATTCTGTTTCTCTCTGTGTGTATGTGTGTACGGATGCGAATCACATGCATCTCTTGTCTACATTTTATGAACGCGCACTGTTCCTCTCGCGAGCACATCCTGAATGGCTGGCTGGCTGCCTCGAACAGCTTATCCTGTGCGTGTGCAACACCACCCGCAATCCACCATCCTCCTGGCCCCCAGCCACTTTGCCAGCTCGTCATATATGCAAACCGCTCTGCATGCTCCTTGCAGTTTTCTTCTCCCCGTTGTTTACTATTAAAATATCACGGAAATTACACATTTTACTCTGTTTATGCTGTGCAGCGGCAAAGGCAACACGCTGGGAATAGCACCATTGCAGTAAAGGTAACGGGGAGTATATAGCACAGTGAAAAAAGCTATATTTACTTGGGGTTTTATAAATTTAACTGGAATAATTCGTGTCTTAAAATCGTCCCTATTAAAATAGAATATGACAAAAGCATTGAGCTCGTTCTGCGGACTTAAAGCTTGAGGCAAAGAACTGTTTAGAATTCATTCAGTACTTGTTTTAAATACGTTGCTCTACGTTGTGTATTAAAAAGGGATTCTATATAAATAGTTTAAGCTTGAAGAAAAATTAAATACAATTAGGAGAAGCTTTTAATCTTACTCATACCAAAAAATTTCTTCGAGATATACAAACATAATCCTTCATACATAAAAATATCTTTTTAAAACACAACTTGTAAAACTGCTAAATCAAAATGTTGAGCAGAGATTTGGTAATAAAACTCTTTTATTTAATTTTGGCTAGTTCTTTATTAACAATATTTTTGAGCAGTGCCTTTTTGGCATTTGCATTGCTCAGATAATTTTAAAGCACGTGCATGTTGTGGGCGCTTGTCTTACGTGCTGGCCCCACTCTCGTTAATTTAAGACTAACAATTGCAATTGCATTTCATTTCTCAAGCACTCCCCTTACCAGGAGGAGCATCTTCAGCTCTATATATATCCTTTTTTCACTCACCTTCCACGCTCATGTTGGCATCGCGTGCAGTTAGCTGGAAGTGGGGCGCATCGCCGGACACCTCGCACCTATAGACGCCCGACGACTTGACGCCCAATAAATTGAGCTCCACGCGACAGGAGGATTCGTTGCACTCGTTCCCGTCATCGATCAGTTGCACGCCCTCCACCGCGAAGGGAATATAAGTGGGCGGGGTGAGGGGTGAGTATCTGCAGGAAAACAACATTAAATGAAAAATAATTATACTCTTAGGTAGTAATTATTAGGGAGAAAAAAGTGATATAAAATTACCAAAATTATATTATACAGTCATTTCGAGAATTTCTCCCTTAAAATATATTCTCATTACATTGCAGCTTTGAAAAAAAAAAACTTTCTAATTTGCACTTTAGACAAAAAACTATCCAAGGGGTGGCTCAAAAAAATAGCTTCACTTCACACTGACGGTGCAGATGAGCTGGCAAAGTGGCCGCAAATTGCAAAGGACTCCCTTCCTTCGTCCTTTGGTCAAAGCCAACTGATAATCTACAGATGTGTGTCGTAGGCTTGGGTTAAAAGCTTTCAAAGCCATCAACGCAAACTGGCCAGGAAATGGAGGAATCGTTTCTCTTTTTCGCCACTCGCAGACAAGTGGCTTACATGCACTCAACCTTAACTGATTGCCGATGTGAGGGTTCGACGTGTGGAGAAATGATGGTTTGAGTGCTGGAGAATCCGGGAAAATCAACAGAGAAAGGGGGAAGAAAGTGGCTGAGGGCCGAGGGCAGCCCCTTTAATTTGTTTTGTATTGTGGATTGATGCTCATTAATCCCACAAATACCTAAAAAAAAAAAACATGTAAAAAGAGGAATCCACAACAAAAAGTGTTCAAGTGGAAAACTTGTCCGGCACACGCAGCCACACACACTCACACAGATGTCAAGTGGCCTTATCCCCTCGCACTCCCAAAAACCCCATAAATAAAATCCTGGCTAAAGCAGAAAAATCGTTGCCTACTTCTCTGCGCTGTTGTAGTGTTGATAAGTCGCCTTCGAGCGCTACTTGTTAATAGCCATGATAGAGGAGGGGGTCTACAGGGAGAGGGTCTGGGGCCCGATTTCGCATTATTTGCGGCTTAGGCGGTAACTGCGGCAGCAAATCAACAAATTTGATAAGCAATATAAACGGCAACCGCCGCCGTCCGATGCTCGTTACAAGGGGATTTGTTTGGGACAGAATAATGCCCTCTCCGACTCGCTATTCTTGGGTTCTGTTTGTCCTTTTACACAAAGAATAAAAGTATAAATAAAAGAAGGCAACTAGAATACATGTTAAATGAATATTAAGAACTTGGGGCAACTTTTATAGTTTTATTCCAATATCTATAAACTTTAATATATGTTCTAAATATACTTTAAGGTTTAAATACATAATTGGCTTGCCATTTGTGTTGCAGCTTAAGAATCCTTGAAAATTGGCAATTAGTTGCCCTGAAACTCAAAGGAAAGAAAAATGTTGCCCGCTATTTGTGAACTTCTGGCACTCTTTCTGTTTCTGTATCTGTGCGCTTGCCTTAATTTGCATTCGGCTGGCAAGTGCAAGTGGAATTGCAATTGCAATTTGCCTCCAGTTGACTTTTACGTGCTGCTGTCTAATTAAAACTTTCGCTCGCCCCATGAGACCGGCTAACTGTCTCGTTTCTCTCTGAGTTTCTCTGTGAGTTTCTCAGTGAATTTCCCCCTGTCTTTGCTCTCGGCCTTTCTCCATGCGGGAGTTCATATACATATTCACGCTGTTCGTGTGCATGTCCCTGCTCAGTTTTAATTAAGCAAAACGCGAGCCAGGCCACTCGAGAGATTTTTCATTACACAAACACACACACCCACACACATCCTAGCCTAGCTGGAAAGTCCTGACAATAATAGAGTGTCATCCCAGCCACTTGTTGGGGTCAAATGGTCTTTTAACATCATATTTGGTACGGCCTGCCGAAATATGTGCTCTTTTGGGCAATTAATTCGTTGCTTGTCCCGCTGCAAACGATGTGTGCATAAATAATAAATGCCGCTTAACAGAGCCGGCTCGTGTGTGTTGGCTGTAGGGCTTGGAGCTTTGGTCAAACATTTAAATTAATTTGCCAACACAAATTAATTTATTTAATAATTAATTGAGCAAGAAAGTCGGCCGACACCGAACATATTTGTGTGCGAGTGCGTGTGTATATGGATTTTGCTTGCACAGGGCTCGAAAGCAGAGGAAAACACTCCCAGGTCAGAGGTCAGGGCAGGGGTCAACAGCAGGGGAGCGTGGCCCAGATTTTCGTGCATCTGACAGCTGCGTGTTGAAATAAATATCATAAATTATGGGCAGCGACAGTGGGCCGCCACTGGTATCGCTGGGGGATGATGTAACAATGCATATTTTTCACCAATTTCATAAATAATTGGCGGCTAATAACCAGCATTTAACATTCATTTAGCTGCAAGTATCTCAACTGGATTAGTTTTTAATAATGTGGTAATTGTTTAGCGGATAATGGGATATTTAAACATAATTTAACATAATTCTTGACATATTTTATGGTTTTTAAATTATATAAATAGTTTTACGAATGCATATGCTGATTTATTTTCTTAATTAAGCAAATCTTTAGCTGATTTCAATTTATAACCATGACACACTGTGTGTAATACATAACCCATAACCCCGAGTATAAAATATCAATATATACATAATCCAGCTGATGCCGCAATATCCGTACTTACCTAAAAAACTCCCTTCCGTTTTTGTACCACTTAACCGAATTTAACGTGTGACCACTTATGTCATAGCTGCAGGATAATGTCACGTTATCACGAAAATCAACAATTTGTGGCACATTGATGTCAGTCACACGTAGACACTGAATGCGCCGCACAACTGGCAATGTCGGTGTCGGGGATTTTCCGGGAAAGAGAGATGAGCAGAACACAGAAGGGGGAGAGAAGGTTAGTCCCATGCAGTCAGATGAAAAGCGTCAGATAAAATGATGAGAAATGCCATAAAAATGCTGAACCAAAAAGAGTAAATACCAAAAACTGGCAACGAAATAAAAATGTTTTGCATTTCGCCTGTCGCCTGCCTTAAATTGAGGCATTAAACCAGTGCCACAGAATCCCGATTCCATGTCAGAGATTGTGCGTAATAAAAAATTATCATTTGAATACAAGAGAGGGGAGAAATAGTCTTTTTCCAAGGGAAAATTGAATGCCAAAATAAGGGGAAAGCTTCTCGGTGCTCGATTGGATAGATCGATATTTTGTCAATTGAGTAAAATTGTTGGAAAATTAAGAGTTTCGTTTTTTCTGTGGGGTTAAAGCTGACATTGTGACTTGTATAATTCTAAAAGTTTAAGGTAACGTAAAATTTTTATTAAAGAAAAAATAAAAGAAAATATTGATACATTGATAAGAGTATTGCTCAACGTATTTCTGAAAACATTTGTTTAGTAACATCTCCCTGGCATTTTCCGCTGTGTTAAATTTAAGTTTTTCTATCACCTGATTTTGTTTTATATCAACATCCATTCGAATTAAAAAAAAAATGAAATTGTAATATTTAGCGCTACAATTCCCAGGAATAATTTACATGTTTCATCACTCTGTCGTCCTTGTTGCAAATTGAGAAACACTCGTAATCGCTGCTGCTGTGAATTTTAAGCTTGTCAAGAGCAAAATGAAAACGACTCGAATTAAAGCATTGCAGGCGAAGGATGGAACACGGAGCAACCGTCGCACAAGTCCTAATTGAATGAACTTGTAGAAATGCTCGGCACTAAAACTCAGACAGGATCTCCTCCAGTCCTGGCAAAAACAACAAACTAAGCGCTGCCACCGACAATGCAGGCACAACTGCAACCAAACCGCGTGCTGGTTTTTACAATTTGCAGAACGCTTTTAAGTGCAAACAGACAGGGCGCAAAAAAAGGGAAAATGCCGGAAAAAATTGTTAATATCATTAGCTGGAACGGTGCTTTGTTGTTGGTCTGGTCTGGATGTTTTTCTCCAGCTTCTTATATTGCGTTAAATGCCAAAGTTGCCGCTGCGAATTTCCATAATCTTGGCCAAGTTAAAGTTGCAATGGAAGCACACAGCCGCACGATAAGCGAAGCAATCCGGGAGACTCGTCGTCAACTGGATGCCAACTTGTGCATAATTTTCGCAAATCGCATTAGGTAACAGCAGCAGTAACAGGAGCAACTGCAACACCAACAGCAGGGATACCAGCAACAGGGACGAACAACATCAGCAACAGTTGCAGATGCAACACTCGCGAATTTAATTTGTCGCAGTTTACAGTTGAAATAACTTGCAAGGATGTCAAAAGTTGCCATTGCCAAAGGCTCTGACGGGCAGGGTATTTATTTTCGGTTTGCTTGCCTCTGCCAGGACGACTGCAGCATCTGGGAAATCGTGGAAAACTTGTTTAAACTTTCAATAGACAAACACAGGGAAAACAGACAAAAGTGCCTGCCTGATTCTGGTTGTGATTCCGATTCTGATTCGGATTCTCTCCTCCTGACATGAGTCCTGTCCTTTGAAGCATGTCAAAGCAGCAGCAGCAGCAGCAGCAGCAGCGGCATCAGCAGCAACAAGGACAACAGCAAGCACAACAACAAAGACAACGACAATGGCAAACACATTTGCAAATGGCAGCAGCAACCGCAGCTTAATGACAGCCGTAGAGGAAAAGCAAATGGAAAACTTCACCTGCGCGTCTCAAAGACAGGACACAACTGTTTTGCGGCTGTGTGTGTGTGTGTGCTGCTCGTATATGTAAATAATAAAAATAAGTACATCAAACACAGACAAACGAAACTTTTTTGCACGGCAATCAACGCACTTGAGTGAACTTGGCTGCCTAACAACCAGAACCAAGCCCACGACCAGGACCAGAGCCAAAGTCTCGGCAGGGAAGATCCCGAGTCAGAGGCTCAGGACTCAGACTGAGGCTGAAATCAAGGAGGAGCAGTCAAGACATCACATCAGTTCGCTGTCGTGCACTTTGAGAAGATTTAAGAAATAATAAACTGAAATAATGCACCCTAGAATTTAATATTATCTATTACAATATATTTATATTTAACTCGTTTTAGAAAAGAAACCAGGACTGCATTTAAAATATAAATAAAATATTTATAATAATAACATTAGCTTTGATCTAGCTTTCTCTATTTAAGAATTCTGTATTTCAGAACTCGTTTTTTGTTTCTTTTTTTGAAAAGAATAAATAGAATAGGTTGCTTCATCCTGCTCACATTTCTTCCAGTGCACTTTCTCCGCCTTCGGCCAGGCCCCTTGCCTGTCTGGCGCAGCTGTTCGCTTGCGGCCATGAAGCTCGGCAAACAAAGAAGACATCTCAGGCGGCTCTAATGAAAGTCAAGGGCCAAAAGCAGTTCAATAAGCTCTTCTGCTTGGAAGCCTCCTAGAGAAGGTTGCTTTAATGGGCGGCCCCGGATCTCCGGATTCGAATCCGAATAGTTTGGTGAAATGTACAGAATATATTTTGGCTATTTTCTTATTTTCCCGGCTGCCTTCAAATCCGCTTTAAGCATTTTGTCGATGCCGCCGCCGACGCCAACGACGAACGATAAACGCTCGAACAGACAAATCTGCAGTAAGCCGAGGGTAAAGTAAGCAGCCCAAGGAGCAGGAAAAGCGGGAAAGTGGCGGGAAATCCGAGAGAAAATCGAGGGGCCAAGCGTCTATAATTTGCATACAAATGCGGGGCCAACAACGACAAGTGGTAGATTGGGTTTTTGGGTTCCAGTTCCCAATTCCAAGTTCCCAGAGTTCGGATCGAGGTGGGAGTTTGTTTTAGTTTGGCTCTGGGCTGGGCTGCGGCAAACAAACACAAATAAAGATGCTAATCTCAGCAAAGCGCAGTAGCTTCACAAAAACAAAAATAGAATGCTCGAGCTGTTAAACGAGCAACACGAGCAGGGACAACTTGGCCACAAAAAGCTTGGCCAACAACAGCATGCACTTGAACAGAAAAGGTCAGAAGAGCGCTGGAAATTATCTGAAATTTAAGAAGGTTTTGGTTACCAAAACTACCAAAAATCTGTCTCTCATATGACATATTTATGTTATACCTTAATCTTAAGCCATTTTAGAAGGGAAAGATCTTCTATTCAATTCATACATTTTCTAGAATAATTTGGGACATATTTTTAAAGATTTCCCGTAACCCCTGTATTTAAATACCTTGTATTTATTCAGAGTCTATATTTTGTAAGCAATTTCCCCCGCTTTGTGCCCTATTTTTCTGAGTGTGGTGAACTCTGCTGCCGAGATTCTGCAGCTGATGTTGATTCCGAATGCGTGGCTCTGTTGTTTTTTGGCTTCTGTTTTTCTAGATTCATTCAAATCCCATTTGGTATGCAGCTGCAAACGCGTGAAAGTTTAAACTTGATTTGAAGGCGAGTCCTTCGACTCTGAATCAGAACCAAAATCCAACTCCAGCTTCAAGTTCCAATGCAGGCGAAAGATTTGGCAAGCGGCTTTGTCAGACTTTTGGCCACATGACATGCGAAGCCTTCGACTCGATTTTCGGTGAGGCGGAGAAGTGTAATTTTTGTGTGCAAACATGGCAAAGACATCTCATCGTTTACTCAGCCTTGGGGAAAAAATGTGGAAGGATAACAGGAGGCTAGAGGGAAACGCACACTTACTAAAATTGAAGACACTTATAAAATCGGCAATTTGTTTAAATAAACTTTATGGCACTTGGGGCCAGAATGAGAGGCGGAGTTGTCTCCGCCGCTGTAGCCAAATATTTATTTTCGCAGCAGCCAGCGCGCCACTGTTTGCAGTGAATTTTAAAAGCGTCTATAAATTTTAGAAAAGTGCAAATAAAATATAGCGGCTGAGGGACTTCCTTCTTGCCACAGTTCTGTCTCCGCAATTCGGTGCGGGTAAATCCTTTAAGGCGTTCTCCGGGTTGAAATTGTCGCATTTATGTTTGGTTTATGCAAATGTCCTGCCTTGGCATTTGTCAATGTCTGTGTCTATGTCCTTGTCCTTGTCAGTGTTTGGGGTTCCTCAAACAATGCATGAACTCGTTAAAGCGGAAAAGGGAACGGGAATGGGAACGGGAAAAACTGTATAGAGTTTGTTTGCTCTTCTTTTTGGGTAATGAATATGCTTTACCATATGTACGGTACATTTGAATAACCCAAAATACGTTTTATAAATTGAACAAAAATATTGTTAAATGGGAAGATTCAATTGAAATTCGATTTTAAACGAGTGAGAGAAATAATTTGTATGTTAGTTAACTCTAAGTTGAAGATTAAGCTATCTTTCAATAAGAATAAACATAAAACATCACTTTGAGCACATTTTTTAGCAAATTTAAGATTGCAGAAATAATTCTTTATTCTTTACTAAAATAACCCATAAAGATTAAGAACATCTGAAAAATATATGAACAAAAAATCCAACATAAATTTTTTAAACTTTAATTAAGCATTTTTCTTAACCTTCCACTTCGAATAGTCCCTGCAACAGTGAAAGCAACACAAAGGATCCTCGACTTATCTGTCCCAGACACATTAAAGCTAATTGAAATTATTATTTTTAAATTGCGATGTCAAGTTCTGGTCGTCTCGGCTCTTTTTGCCTTTCATTGGGCGGGTCATAATTAAAGGTGTATTTAAAAAACAATTTCGACGGCATAAAATTAACATAAATTGATGTGGTCGAGGTCGGGTCAGGACACGCTATTGGGTCGAAAGGCGAAAGGCGGCGACACCCAAACAAACACATTTATTGCTATGCTAATTTCGTGTTCGGGTCAAAACAGGGGCCAAATGCACAAAGGCGCCGAACGGAAGCGGAAATGCCTAAATGACTATGCCATAGTGTTGTCTGTGTGTGGGTGTGTGTGTGTGTTGGTGAGAGCCACAAAGTTGCCGACTTTGTCGTTAAAAAAAGGTTTGCAACAGCGGCTTGCCAAAGGATTAAAAGCAAAAGGCAATAAAATGAAAAGTTTCAAATATTTTCATTATTATACATAGAGCCAGGACCGACCAGCCGACCAGCCAACCAGCAGGCGGACGAGAACTTTAACCTTAACTTACCCAAAAGCATGTGCACGCCCAGCTGCAGCAGCCAGCGACCGAGGTCCATTGTGGGCAGTCTGTCGCCTTTAAAGCCTCCAGCCGATTCCGCCGATCCAGCTCCCTGGCCACATGGAACAATATATCCCGATGTCGGATGGAGGACCAGAAGTGAGATGGGAAACTTTGCTCTTTCTGGCCAAACTCAATGGCCGGCCATATTTTCTATTAGTCCAAACTTTCCGAGGGAAAACTTTTTCTGCTCTACGCGCCGCCTCTTATGATTACATCGTCGGGGTTGCCGGCCATCTATCTACATGGATATAGATATAGTTTCGATATCGATAAATGCCATTGACAGGTCAGCGGGCCAATGAGCTAGAAAAATAAATTGAGAATCCCTGTTACCGAAAAGGAAATCGTTGGCATGGCTGTTTTTTTGTTTTAAGGTTATTAAATTTGAAAACTTTTTTGGCGTCAAAGTCCAAAAAACATTCATCGCCTCCGTTCTAGCTGATACACTTGAAGATCAATCTTTGATTTATACTATAAATTTTAATTTATTTGAGGACAAGCCAGTATTTACATTTTATTTAATTGATTTTAATTTCTAAAAATATTATTTTCCTAAAGTATAGCTACTTAATGGTGTTAAATATTATATTTCAAAAACTCTTCTGACTTGGATTAATTTTGGGGAATTATTTTATTTTATTTTTTTATTTTATCATATTAATTCTAGTATAAAATACTAAACTTAATTTTATTGTAAGGAGTACTGGCTGCTGGGGCCTTCGACTCTCTATGGAATTAATACTAAGTTGTTACTTATGGTGTAATATAATGTGTAATACTTTCAATAGAAATAATCTCGGTTATCCTGAATTTTCTCCCTGTGCATCTCTATGGGTCTCTGTCCCCGCCCGCACGTGTCTGACTTTTGTAAAGTTTCGGTTTGGCTTTTTTATTAAACTTTCCTTTCTGACTTTTTTTCGCTTCCATTCTGTTTGGCTACTACATTTGTTTATTGTCATTGTCAGCGTTATTTAAACGTTGACAGTTTCAAAAATTCACCAAGGTCCAGTAGCAACGAAAAAAAAATATTAGAAAAAAAATTTGCAGACAACTTTGTCTGCCTCGGAAGCCGAAAAATTCCCATTGCTGGCGGGAACTCAAGGGCTGAGCCCGAGCCTGGGAAACGGGCAGCATCCTGACCTGACCTCGGCAGGACGCTTCAGGCACAAAGTCCTTTAATGCTCTAATCAAATTGTGGCTTCTTTTTTGTGGGCTTCCCCTCGTTAATGTTGTTGTTACTGCTGCTGATGCTGTCGTCATTGTTTTGGTTTCATTGACGCGTTTATTAAAATTACCGCGGCAAAGTTTTCGCTGCGGAACGGCTTTTTATTTTTAATTTTTTTTTTAACAGACAGACTGAGACAGACAGAAAGGCAGGCAGGAGAAGGTGGGTTGTTTGCTACTAAAAATATTCGTTACAGTCGGAGAAGTTTGAATGAACAAATTACAATTGTGATTGGACCGGACAGGAAGCAAGAAATGTCTAAAGGAAGGAAGACGCCGGAAGCAAAGTGCATAGCTTAAATATTTGATTATAATGGCTAAAATTAAATTGATGTGTTAATAAATTACGGCAGGATAAAGGTTGGATATTTTAAGGGAATAAATATAGATTTACGAGCAATGGGATAAAAATCAAAGGTAAAATGGGATAATTATCCTTGGCTAATATTGAATCATTTCATTCTTAGGCATACCCTTTTTTCCTTAGAATCCCATAACGTAAACTTTCCTTATCCATAAAAAAACCGGTTGATTATTTGTTTTTCTTATCAATAAAAAAACCCACACAAATATATCTTTTCTTTGACAAAACAAATCTATTTTTAATTGCTTTATTTTGACTGTAAAGCCTTATCTTTCATTTTGGTTCAGTAAGCAAACGAAATCGTTGCCAACTAGCATTGTTTCGAGAAGTAGACAATTCTGAATACTTGCTAATTGAATTGTTTCGATGCAATTTAAATTGCTGATTGACATGATCTCTCCGAGCCATCGATGCCAGATTGTAAGCATGCATAAAGCCAATAAAAATATTTGGACAGAAATTTGATTGGCAATTCCCGGAGCAGAGAATGCCATTTAACATGTGCATGACAGATGCGGAATTGAGTCAAATGCACAAAAATTCTTTTCACAATTGTGAAACAATAAACAGCAGTCCTGGCTTATGCAATTAGACAAGGACCTTTGTGCAGGACTCATAGAACAAGGGAGCAATGACCCGAAATTATATGGAAAATATATATATATATATATTTAAACTAATGGTCGATCGACTAGCTCTCTTGACTGGCTCCAGTTCCATTACTAATTGCAGTTGCAGATGCAATTGCCTTTCGACTTGTTTGGCATATCAATTTGCTCTCAATTTGTTGTGCATTAACATGGCGTATACGCAACATGTTTCCCATCGACAGAGACAATGTCAAGCTCTCACACGCACACACACATAGCAGACGAACCCTAAATGGAACACGCCAACACACACACACACTCACACACACGATATAGTGACTTAAACAGCTCTGCTCGGAGCTGAGTTAATTACTTAATGGCAATGTAATGTAAACACATACATAATTAACAAACATTTCATTGACTGGCTTAAATGACACACACACACACACACACAATCGCAGAGTCTCTCTCGCAGACTCTGGCTGTCTAAAATCTACACATGACCCTTGAAATATTTATGGTTTCCTGCCAATGCATTTGACACTAGTTTTACCTCGATCTGCAAATGGGCATAATTCCAGTGGGCTGTGTTTGCTCTAATTTTGAGATATTTTTTTCAGGCTTTATCTGTTTTTAGAACTTTACTAATATCTAGCGCTTCGGTTTTTTGTTTTTGTTTTGTTGACAAAACTTCACTGTACCGCTCCGCTCGGTAACGCTTCTCCCTTTGTACCGCTCCGCACTAGAGTTGCCGTGAAACTGACTCCGGCGTCTGGACTCTGGGACTCGGCACTCGGAATTCCTTCACGGACCCGGAGCAACTCTTTGACGCCGTGGTCGATGGGTCCTTCGGCGGCGCAGCTTCGTCGTTCGCATGCTGAATTTTTACTCGGGAAAGCCGCTGTCCGAAGAGAACTCAGAGATACACGGAGATGAGGCATTGAAGAGAGTGATTATCTTTGGGCGCGGCGCCTCTCTTGGATACTCTCTTGCTTACCATAAATCATAGGATGCTGCTTCTGTTACTTTGTCGCCTTGTGGTTGCTGTTAAAGGTCTATTCTGTTAAGCTAACAGAGTGGAGACTTTTTACAGAGCAGCAACAGAATGTGTGATGGTTCTGGTAAAATTAACAGAAAACTCAGGCTATGTTAGCTAGGAATATGTTACTGTAAAGGAAATTTCTGGGTATTCTTGATATTATATTTAAATTAAAATACCCATTCAGTCTGATTAAAATTTAATAGATTTAAGTGTAGAAAACTTGAAAATTAGGTTACTTTTTCGCAGATAACATGACATAACAACATGACACAAAACATAGTTCAAAAGAAGAGCTTTAAAAAAGTAATGTAAGTAATCCAAAAGTACTTTAATATCTTACGTTATTTATTAAATTCATAAAAGTCTAGTATTCAATTAAAATTCTTATTTAACCTTAAACCATTCTCAGCTAAATCGCTCGCTTAAGCCCACAGTTTGGCTGCTTAGCGTGGCATTAACTCTCGGCGGCCTTGTGCAGCGGAGTAGACAATTGAAAACTACATTTGCCAGCCGGGCCAAATCCTATTAGCCACATGCCAGTCTTTGTCGCTGATGGCCGCATTTTGGCCAACGGACATGGCGGAATGGCGGAATGCATCCAGCAGCAGCCACGAACCTGCATCCAGCGGCTTAAGCCGCAGCTGGAATTGCTGTTGCTCTGCTCGAAAAGAAATGGAATTTCGCCGGCAAGCCGCTTAGTTTCTTATCGATTTCATTTGTTGTGTTTCCAAAAAGGCAGTTAAACGGGCTGGGTGGCGAAGTCTGCAGTTATCAGTCACTGGCAGTTGCTGCAGCTGCTGTTCCTGCTGCTACTGCTGCTACTGCTGCTCCTGGCAAGGCCAAATCGAGGGTTATCTCAGTTTCCTGACTCTGCTGCTCAGCTTCTGCCACTGACAGTCGGTTCTGTTGGTTTGTTGTGCTCCATTTATGTTGGTTGGGGAATAAAAAGATACACACTTTCACGAAATTTGTCAGCTAAGTTTAATATAATCATTTAAATTAAAATGCAAATATTTAAAAAATTAGAGTTAATGTAATTTTTATCTTATTTCATTTTAAATCAGAGTTATAAAATGTTTACATATCCCATATAATGACTGTCAGAAAAATACAGATTTAAGTATATGTCCATAATACAATCGTTTGGCTCTTAATGGCTCCTGGTTAAATGGTTGAATGAAATTGTGTTAAAAATAAAATCAACTCAAATCAATTCAAATGCATTTTCCACTCAGCTCGGCTGGCAATAATTAATTTTTGTAAATTGACATCACCGGACAGCCACTGGGAGAGCTTGTTAAAAATCAATAAAGCTTATGGGCTTAATGAGCTCAATGAGCCCTGCCTAGGTGGAATGCCACGCCTCCTGCTGCAGTGCACTGTTGCGCCCTGTTCGTTCGCATTAAGCTGATTTTATATTCAAGTATTTATCGAATATATTGCGCGTACTTTTGCCACCAACTTACATCGCCATAAACTGAAAATATTCGAGCATATTTATTTAATTTCAGGCATTAATGTCGCATGTCCTCCACAGGGATTTCTGCTAGGTCACGAGGGGAGATCGTAAACGTTGGGGAATGTGGCCCCTCAATCCGATTATACCTTTCGTTTTTTACGAATTAAATATTAACTACAGGAAGACTTTAATATCTGGGGTTAAGTGTCACGGGTCATGGTGATAAAGTCGTGGAATTCCTGAAAATGTTTTAAAAGTTAAAACTGTTATCTTATTATTTAGGCAAAGTTGGTTAGAGCTAGCTTATATTTAGCATTTTAATTAAATTGATTGATAAATAGAGAGATAATTTTTATGTATACTTGCTGGTTATTGTAAATGTATTTATACTACAATTCAATCTTTTCACACATTTTTTCTTAGTAAATAATATTATTTAAGATTTCGATAAGCTTAAAGTTATATTATAAATGTTACACACCTTTCAGAGGAATTTTCCCCTTGTGGAGACCCTCGAATGCATCGCACTTAAATGCCTGAAAAATTTATTAAAATGTGGGCCGAGAAGTATGCCGATGCAATGGGAAATGTATGACCGCAGCGATTTCCCCTTGGCCAAAGGCCATTCTCATATATTTCCGTTGTTGTCGCCGGCGAACCTCTTGCGGTTAAGTTTTTTGTGTTTTTATTCTTTCGGCAATAGCTGCATATCCGTAGATGGCACGTAAGTTTTTCGTGCCCGGCGCATGACCAAGGGACTAATGGCCCTCTCAGCACACACACACACAGTCACACACTCGCACACTTGTCACGTGTTTAGACTACAACAAATATGCTAAAAATGTTTAGCCAAAAGCCATGCCAGGCCAGGCGATGGGAGATGCTGGTTAGAAGGGTGAAGGGCCTGTGGATTTTGCATTTTACAACGCCCGAAGGCAGCGCAGCTGCTAAACTTGGCGCCGTTTGTTGCCATTTGCGAAAATGCGCGCGAGTATTTTAAAAATGCATTTCTACCGCCCCCCTGTACCCCTGCCACCATCAGCCATCACGTTCTGGCCACGTTAAGCAAGCTATGGCAGGGCAGCAGGTTGCACCACACACACACAGCTGATGGCCATGTGATACGGGGACATGAGGTGCTATGGTCTCTCGATAAAATATCCAAAGTTGTTGAACCGAAAACTAGTACCGGAAGGTTATACATAAAAGAAGTAAAGGTATAATATTAAAATGCACTAAAAGAATGAATTATTTTAATTTAAATCAAGTTAATAAAAGCATCTTTAAATTAGTTGGGAAAAGATTATCAAAAGCTATTTCCTGGGACTCAAAAATCTACATTTCTAGGGACAAGATATAAAATATATGTGCTCTGTAAATAAAAAAAAATAAATAAGCTTCCAGCTGTTTTTAGAATTCGAAATTTTGATATGTTCAAGTGACTTTAAAACGTTTATCTTGCAATTAAAGCATATTACTCATACGCACTGTTGTCTGCAATCAAAACGCTTTATATTTTATGTGGAAAAAAAATAAGTATAATATAAAAAAGAACCCTTCTTCTGGGTTCTGTATCATTCCAGCACAACTGCTTGCCTAAAGGTCTGACATAAGGGCTTGTGGTGTCATCTCGGTTCCCAGCGGGCTTAATGGAGTTGCAGCCAACGTGTCGTGTAGGTGGTCCCCGACGTGGCCAAGCTCTGGCCTGCCCATCTTCCAGAGTTCTAGATACTCCCCCCATCTGGTCTAGTTTCGAATAAACTCCAAACATGATCAGGCGAAATTTACATTGAGCCAAAGTTTTGACGGATCTGAGTGGTGCGGGCGGCTAAAACTTCTTGGCTCTTGATTTTTCATGAACTGCCATCGTCTGGCATTCGGCGAGGGATGATGGCTCATTATGGGGATGAGGGGTGCTTTCTTTTTGTGAGGGGCTTCAGCCACTTGGCAAGACGCTTGCCACATTCCTAGGCAAATACTCGTAAATAAGCAGCCGCTGCGGCAACAATAATGCGACTATTGTCGCTGCGCCCAAAAGTATGCAGCGAAATGCGGAAGGACCAAGGCGAGCGGCGAATGGCGAATGGCGAACGGCGAGCAAGGAGCCGCGGCAAGTTTATTAAAAATCTGAGTTTTCTCCGCCTCTCGCCCACGCTCCCTGGTGTATTATTATTGTTTTCCTTTTGGCCTTTCTTGTGCCTGTTTTATTTCATTCCTTCTCTTTCATTTTTGTTGCGATTTTTTTGTTTTGTTAGGTTTTTCGTCGTCGGTTTGCTCTTATACTCTACTAGAGGGTATCAAAATATTTTCTTAAAAGTTACATGGGCCAAGAAGGTCAGCGCTGGGAAACGAAAGTAAATATAATTTTGTAATAAATATGAATTATAAGATAAGCTAATTATTACATAAAACCTTTTTAATAATAAAAGGATTAAATTTAGGATAATTTAATAATACGAGGTGAAAAATGAAGAGTAGGTAAGCAAGAGCTTACTAGACCTGTAAATACCATATTATATAAAGCATTTTTTAAATAAAAGTATACTTAGTTGTTCAATAAAATAGAAATCCACCCGCGTACTCAATTTAAAATAACTTTAATTATTCAGGGAATTCTACAAAAAATAAAGACAGCTAAGGGCATTTCCGGAGTCGATCTTAGACCTAAACAGTTATTTTTTCTCTTTTTTTACACCGCACCACTTGGCCAGGGCAGTGCTACATGCACTTGAGTTTCATTTGCTTGTTCGCCAGAATGCCCCCCTTCGGCCCCTTGGCCAATGTCAGAGAGTGCATTAAAAATTGTAGTGGCCCGAAAAGTTTTATGTACATTGCCAGAAAGAGAGAGGGGCAGGGAGCCAAAAAAGAAAAACCACAACAAAATGAAGTCGAAATGTTGCCGGTCGGCCGGTTGTTGTTTCTGTTCTCGTTCTCGTTCTCGTTCTTGTTCTTGTTTTGTTCGTGTTCTGGGCCATTATTATTGCCCAGATGTTGTTGCTGGCGCAGTACAGTTCACTTTGTTAAATTATGTGCAGCATTTGCGGCTACACTTCCCACGCGCGCGGCATATCGACTGGACCCCCCAGTGACCTTTGTCCCGCCTGCGCCAACCCCATTTTTCTTGCGCCCTGTGCATTCCTCCAGAGTATTTCGCTGGCGGCGAATAAAATTAATTATTATTCGCATAAAAAGTCGGCCTCTGGGGTGAGTTATGAATACAATTTATAATGATTACCATTTATGCATATTCAGTAATGGAAAATGTCGCTTACAGCGATTACCCCCCTCCGATGAGATATTTAGGACTAAAGTCAAGACTCTTGGAAATGTTTTTCACTTCACTGAAAAATCAACAGAAGACAAAAATGTCAAAAATGTAATTTTGTAAAAAAAAGTTAGTATCACTTTTTTCGTAACCCGGAAAACCCTTTCAAAGTTGCGCAAAGAGCAACTTGGGCACAATCTGTATCCGATCCGATGGGCAAACGGCGCCGCTGCAACAAGATCAGTGTAGGAGCAGCTTCATGGAGGAACTTGCCACCGAATACAACGGCCAATAGCTCCGGAAATCCCTTCGTCAAACTATCTCCCAAGGCTGTTCCGAAGCCAAGCGCCAAGCTCACCTCAAAAACGCCACAAAAAACCCATTCCAAACCATTGAAATCCATTTCGAAATCTACTTTGAAAACCCCCACCAAACCCAACATCAAGAGCTCTGGCCGAAACTCCGGTAGGATTTCTAACCGCAAAGCCAAAGATTTCGCCGAAACCATATCCATACAGCCAGTTATGGGTCATTGTCCAGCACCTAGTAGAGATCAGAGTCAGGGCCCGAAGGACAACGTGGGGGATGTTGACCCTGCGATCAACATGAAAAGCATTGGGCCACATCGCCACAACGGCGTTTTCCTGTACAGAAATAGCTTCGATGCCATCCAACTGCTCACCCGGAACACAAGCTTCAGTCCGGATGACTACGGCGAGCAGCGGATCATGGGGGACTTTCGAGGCAAGCGCTGTGAGTTCAGATCGTGGTCGCCCTTTCAGTCCAAGCTGGCGGCTGGAATCATGAGCGGTGTGAACGATCTACACCTGCATAGCGGTGCCAAGGTTCTTTATTTGGGAGCCGGCTTCGGGCGTTCGGTGACCCATATCTCAGATATTGTTGGGGAAACGGGCATGGTCTATGCCGTGGAGCAGGGCATCTGGTCGGGACGCCAGCTGCTGGGGCTGGCCGGTCACCGGCCCAACATCGTGCCCGTTATCGATGATGCCACGATGCCGTATAAGTACTGCCGCCAGGTTCCCTCCGGCATCGATGTTATCTGCTGCGATTTGCCGCAGGCGGACCAACTGCGTTCCTTGATGCTGAATGCCCGCCATTTTCTGGCGCCTGAGGGACACTTCATAACCTTTCTGCATGTACCGAGTATCGATAGTAAGGTGTCCGTCATGGAGGCCTTTGCCGCAGAGAACGAACGCCTGATGATCCACCAGTTGAAACCCCTCGAACTGGTGATCCTGGATCCCTACAAGCCCGGCTACGCCCTGGTCGTAGGCGTGTCTACGCGCCAGAATCTGTGTTCCTAGCGTAGGAACAGTAAGGCAGTGGCTATTTTAAATTTGTATTCGTTCCTAATTTAATAAATGATTTCGTGTTATAATGAAAACTGGTGTTTAATTTTTATAGATAAATTAGTTTAGATGATTCTTTGAAGAGCTCTTGTTGAATATTTAATATCTGCATGCATTGATATCCTTTTAATATGACTTGTGAGGTCCATGCATTAATAGTTTAACGTTCATGTTTATTCAATAACAAATAATAATAAATTAATTAATTATTCCAGTGCACAACAGCAACACCGAACGAAATCGAATTAATATCAAATTATTTATGGCTCACTGCCAAGTGGAAACATATAATTATATAATTAAACAATTTATTGCAACTGCAATGCTTATGCAGATACAAAAATCCGCTTATATATTCAGTAGCGACTGATTGATACGAAAAATTAATATAATATACACAAGGGGGCCTTTTTGAACCCAGAAATACTAATTTTTATATAATTTCTGCCTACAATTAAATACAGAATATTATTATATTAAATTTCAGTTACTTTTAAATTCTTAAGTCATATTAAATTCTTTAGAATTATTGTGTTAACTAATCCCCATCATAATTAAGGCGTTAATACTCACTTATCACCCGGGAGTCCTAGTGACATAATTTCTTAAGTCCTTTCCCCAAAAACCTTCTCCCTCAATTCATAATGAATGTGCTGGGCCTCGCTAATAATCTTATTCAACATTCATCAAATATCACGCATTCAGCCCGCATTTAATTAGAGGGAACAGTTTTAATTTAATTAGGGATTACAACTAATAAAACTTTTTCATTTCGCTGACTCGGCTGGATTCGCACACTTCTCCGAGCACAAACACCATTTGTTCAAACAAATGCATGGCAAAATCTTAATTAACCTCAGGGTGCAGAGCATAAACCCAGCACTCACGCACACACACACACACGAGCATACACTGGACAATAAATATATACTTTATTTATCTATATATCTGCCGAATTATGGTTGTCTGGGGAGGAGTATGATGATAAGGTAGAGTTAGTATTTATTTCTATATAAATATAATTTTATATAATATAAATATCAAGTTATTTATATATTTCTATTTTTTTTAATTTAAGTAATTTACTTTTTACTTACAGCACCCCATCGCATATAAAGAACTGTTTGTAGACCATTTTTTCTTTAAATCACGAAACATGGTGATACTTTTTGTATACAATCAAGCTTAAAATAAAGTTGTAATTTTTTTTCTGTGTAATTTATATATGTATACAGGATGTATGTATGTGCCTAGGACGATGTCTATTACGCGAGGGTTTCAAATGAAAGAAGGCAAGCTGAGCAAATAAAACTATGTGTGTGCGCGCACATATTCATTTTGTATGTTGCGCACTTTATTCCATCTATCTCAAAGACAAAACCAGTCAGTTAACCGGCATACACACACAGACACATAGGCACCCCAGTCGGCGGGACTCACATATCCCCTCTCCCAGTCCCAGTCTAGCCCCACACATCCTTCTACTTCTTCCTAACACATCCTCCGAGTCGCCGCACTCATCCGCATGTGAAGCTGCGAATTTCGCTGCTCGGGAATTACATTAAGCGTTGGGCATAATAAATTATTCCGTATGATATGATTCTGGTACATGATAAGCGTTTGTAATTTTAACTGTCAGTTAAATGAGTAAATGGCACAGAGTGCCGAGCTGGCGATACGCGGGACTGATCCTGAGGGGGGCCGGAGTGGAGGGAGTAGGAGCTACGAGCTCCGCATGGCAACGATTTAGAATACTTCATATTTATCTTTTGTTGGAAACTTGAACATTTGTGTGCGTAAATAAAAGTTGAGCGTCAATATTTGCCAACCTATACACACACACACACACACACACACATACACACTCTACACTCACATATGTACTATGCTCGCACATGTGTAATTACAAGGCTGGGTGGCGGAGGGCAGGCGACAAGTACGTGACTATAATCATCGCGATTTTGCCACTGCCGCCGCCGTTTCATAATCCACAAAAGCGCCATGCCCGCCTCTATCTGACTGACCCGAAACTCCTTCTCTCCACCCACTTTCCACCCACTCCCGAACCGGTGCACCGTCCCTCCGCTATTTGCTTTGAAATTAAAAAAGTTTCGGACTGACCTCTGTTAGATTTTTCGCTTATGCCACTGCCTCTGCCTCTGCCTCTGCCGCTGCCTTGATTTACATGTTAAATAATTTCGAGCTGCTCTGCCTGAATTTCTGCCGCTTTACATTTTCAACACACATAGAAAAAATCTAACGTTTTGAGCAAATTCTACAAACATTTAAATTAAAGAAGGCAATCAAGTGAAAGAATTAGAAAGTGTCCTTATCGTTTACTATTTATACATAAATAAGTGTAAATTGTAATAATTATAACTTAATAAAAATTTAAATGTATTCCTTAAAATAGATTTAACTATTATTATATTCAAAAAAGGAGCAGAGAATCTAATCTAATTTATTATACGGTGTTAGTTTATTGCTGGTAATAAATTTCTATTTCTATTATTATGAAACAATTTGTAAATAGCGTAGATAATATTCTGAATACATTTAACTTAAAGTAAGAATTCAAATGCAAATAGTTTGTATTTTACAAAGTTTATAAATTACGTTAAAAAATTGCTCTTCAAGGTTTTAACATTATGTAGTTGAATTGTAAGCATTATGTAGTTAAATTTAGACTTGGAAGTCTCGAATCTACTTTTTATCTACCTTAAAAAATCAGTTATATATTTTTTAACATATTGAATAAATATATTAAACAATTTGTAATTAACTATCTTTAAAAAAATATATATTTTTCTCAGTTTACTCCCGTTTGTACGCTGTCACAGAGCAAAAGTGTTTGAAACGCATTGCACAAAAGTCAAAGCAGGACAGCAGCGGATGGGCTATAGGGAGGGATATGGCGAGGGGTGATTATAAATATGTGCGTAGCCAATAGCACATTTGCCAAATCAACAGTTCATTAAATCAGAAATCTTATAGAGGAAAAATTTGAAGGATATGTAGTATATGTGTACACTGTACATACATTTGCCATTAAATAAATAAATTTCAGTCAAAAAATTTAGATGCACAATTTTATATACAAATCATTTTAAACAACGCTGAAGCACTAAATAAATAAAACAAACAATAAATTTAATACTCCAAATTGAAATTGAAACTGAACTTTAAAATTTAGTTTATAATATAGTTAGTAAAGTTTGACTTTAAAACAAAAGTACATAGTATGTATATATATACCTTTCCCATGCTAAATTACATTTTAATAAAAATCCGACAAAAATGCACAGATTAATTGGATATTGAAAACTGTAAGCCTGTTGGGTTAAACTAGTTGAAAACTGTGCATTTTATATATTGATGCTCTGTGCCCTCGAGACATCGAGGTTAGTTAGGATAAATTCGAAATCAATTAGGCCACTGACATGAATCCGCAATTAGAGGTCCAGTTCTTGTATTGGGAGAATATTTTTCAATTAATTGAATTCACTTACATGGCGTTTGGCTCCTGGGCACCAATAATGCACCTGCCACCAGCAATCATCAGCAACGCGCAACGTGCAACTCGCAACGCGCCACACGCAATAAGCCACAATGGAGGCAAGCAAAAAATGAATCTGAAAATCTGCATTTAAGCTTTACCGAAACAAAAAAGAAAAAAATATATATAGTTCAAACTGCAACTGCAAAGTAGAGCAAGGGAAATCGGGCGTGGAAATATTGTGGCCCAAAGTCAGGGAAATGCAATGCACAAAGCGCTGTCGAGGATTTTCGCCGCTGAAAGCAAATCGCTGAAACGTTTTGGCGTTTTGGGGGCGCGGCAATGCAAAACAACTTAAAATGTCATATGAAATTTGTAGCGTTGCTGATTGCGCGTGTTAAACAGTCAAAGCGGGGAATTGGGAATGCCAGAAGGACTCGTCTCTCCCAAGGACCGGCACATCCTTACACACACCGGCACACAGGCAGCGCGTAAATCCAGTCACGCCCCAAAAAAAAGAAAAAAAAGAGCGGGCGTGGGCGACACTAAAAACAAAAAGCAAACCGGCAGCCGCAAGCGAAACGTGCAAAAATAAAAGGCGAATGCGAGAAATCACAAATTCCGGCGAAATCTTTAAATCCCACGGATTTATGCATTTTTACGTTGCATTTACTGGCGTTTCTTTTTCTTTTCCAGCAGCCATTGCATGTGGGCTGCCACTGATCTTCTTGGTGGTGCCCGTTTTCCCGTACTTGTGCCATACTTTTTTCCTTCCCCGAATGCGGGCCAGGACCTGGACCTGGACTTTTCCGGGCTGCTGTGGAGAAGTGGGAGGAGCCGGGTGCCGTTTATGTGATTTCTATAGTTTGCCAACAGCGCCTCAAGGTGTCACTGCACTGCGCGCCTCCATCTGTCTCCGCCCCCGAAGCGGGATGAATAGCATTTGGGGTGGACCGAAAAAAGAGATATTAAAAATATATACTAAAGTATAAATTATAACTATAATGAAATGTTTTTTGTAATTTATAATACAGCCAATTGAGACACTAAAAAATTGTAGCGAAAAAAATAGCCATTTATCGATTTATTGCTGCACAAATGAAGGCAGTAATTAAAATTATTATAATATTTAAATATAAACCTAATTACTTAAAACGAATCTGAATTTCAAAAGGCCTGAATTTACTTAAATATAATTTTTCTTTTTTTTTTATTTTTCGTTCCAATGAAAGCATATTGCAATGGTATTATAAATATACTAGCAGACCTAGGTTCTGATTTAATTAACTTTTTGGTGTGTCGTAATGATTATTCATATTTTTAAATATTTGTTATAACATTTAACCATTCAATTTATATACATTTAACTCTATTCAGACCTTCAAGGACCAGCTCAATGTGCTTTTCTCGGACGGGACGGGACCATCGATGACGCTGCTTCGCTGCGTTCTGCACCCGCGACTCCATGGAATGGCTGGTGCAGTCTGTCTGACTCCTGCTATCAGGACAACGACAGCAGCAGCAGCATTTTCCACCCCTCGTTTTATTTTCCCTAGAGCCAACACTTAACGCCACCGAAAAAATGCACACACAATCGATTGGCGCTGCTTCCAATGGCGCCCACAATCACCGGCAGATGCAGCAGCCGGACCGAGAGCGGCAGCCGGAGATGGGGCAGGAATCAGAATCGGAATCGGGACCAGAATCAGGAGCTATAACAGTGAGGTATTCTGTACTGTAGTTGCCGTCGCTGCAAACTATCTGGCGCTTTTGTTTTACGATTCCTTTTGCTCCCGATGATCGTCGTCGTCGTTGGTCCCCTTCCCCTGCCACAGCCCTCATGGCCATGGGCATAATCGTGTTACTGTTTGCTGCATTGGATGTTTGTTTGTCTTCTTCGGTGTCCTCGTCCTTCCCTCACTATCTGGCTGTGCTTTGACCCCCGACGGCCTTCCCTTGCCACTGTCACTGGCACTGCCACTGCTGCAATCTCTGTGTAATATTTTATTTTCAATTCGCATTTAGTGCAGCCGTGGCAGCATCCAGGGGAGCGGGAATAAATTGTATCTGACAATTGGCAATTGGCCTATCCGACCGTTTGATAGTGTCCCAGTGCCAGGACCAGCACCAGGACCAGCACCTGCACAAGCATCATGCCCAAGACTAAGGCCCGTACTGAATCTTTGCTTTAAAAACATGATCTGTGTTATAATAAGGCATTTATAGCCTTAAAATTACTTAGTAAGCTTTAAGTAATTAATATATTATTTATAAATAATTTAGATTAGATTTATTCCGAGTTTGACAATTTTATACTTTCTCTTTAGTCTTGTGACTTTTTCCAGTGCATGACCAACATTTTGGGCTTGCCAATAAATCCATTTGGGGAGGCTTGGTGGGCGTGCCCGGGCGGCAGTTTATGCTGAATCACGAATTACATTAGACAAGGCCGGGCTTTGCCACAGTGCCGTCCCCTGCTTACCACTGCCACAGAGCCTGCCAATTGGATTATCACATTTGTCCGGGCTCTCCACTTGCCACTCGATTCCGTGGGATTCCCCCGCTGACAGTTTTCATTAAAATTTCTCATCCAGCTGCCAGCTGCCAACTGCCGGCAGAGTGCGTTTGGCATGCTTCAAACGGCTCCATCAATGCCATCAGTGCCACATATTCCGCTCCTGGCGGCCAGCGGAAAATCGAAAGTCGCCAGTGCAGTGATAAATGTCATATCAGCTCCTCGTCCTCATTCTCATCCAAGCCTCAAACTCATCCTGATAACCATTTCGTTCTCGGTGGACGGCGTGAAATGCTTTTTAAGCACTCACATGGCAGCGCCGCACTCTAGCAAGCTTCGTGAATGGATCAGGCATCTATATGTATATATATAAGTGCGGGAAATATGGTGGAGTGGGGGACCAGATGTCCGGGCCACATTACGAGCAAACAAAAATTTTGTGCTGTCAACTAAATGTCAGAAAAATGGTTCGGCAGTGAGTTCCGCCTTGGAACATTCCGCTGCATTCTTGCACTGAGAAAGATTCCAGGTTAAAAATGTAGTAAACATAAAAAAAGATTACACAGAATAAAATTTTATATGAAAATAATGTTTTATAAATATAATAATATTTTTATGTTTCTCTTCAAATTAAATGGCATTTTTCGCTCAGTTTATCAGTCAGCTTGACACTGTCCCTGGCACGCACGCACTTGATCAATCATCGATGTAGCCAAGCTGCAGGACGAGGACGATTTCGAGGACCAGGATGTGGGATGCCAACAAGGATGTAGGTGGCGCTGACAAGTGCGCTGCGTGGTATTTGCATTGATGACAACTCCACGTCCGCAAACGATTATGGAGCACCTTCCCAAGCCACGACTTAGTCCTGCGAATCGCTTTGAATTGTGGGCAATACTTCGATCTCCGACGCCGCTCCATCTCCATCTCCACAGCCTTACCTTGCCCCGGGACATGCTCGTATTAATAAACCGCTCCGCCAGACATCGATAACAAATCGAGGGCCATTCATCTTAGCACCACCGAAATCGGGCGACATTAACCGCCAGATGACTGGCGGCTGCGGCGGTGGCGGTGGCCAAAATAATAGCGAGAAATTATGTGTATAAAGCAAATATTGGAAAGCGACAAGCAAATCCAAACAAATGTTAGAGCTTTTAACTGGGATTATCGGCGCGTTATTTATGCATCATCATTTGTCTTGAGCTCAATCCGCGGCGCAGCAAGTGTCTGACCGCAGCATCTGTTCTCTTTTCAGGCCAGGAAAATGTTTCCATAATCCCAGATAGACACCAAATTGAGTGTTTCCCGGAGGCCAGGCTTTTAAATGGTACTCTCAGACATAATTAATAATATAATAACACAAATTAAACCAAAGGAATACCTCTCTGAACCTTGATACCTCATCATTTGTTAGCTACTATTGAGTTCAAAGGTCAAGGGATCCCCTATAGCTGTGGTAGCTATAAATTCAAATTAATTCACTTGAACCTGTACACCTTAGCGATGTGAATAGCCGGTGTACTTTAATTGAAAGTGGATTAGCGTCTTTTTATGCTCAAGCACGTTGCCTTGCCGCGATCTTGGGCTTGGGTTTGGGGATTTTTGTTACCCCCAAAAATACATTGAAAATTAATTAAGCCACACGATGAAACCATGTTAACAAGATGCTTAAAATAAAATGCTTTTCCTGCAAAAACAAATGCCAAACTCCGCCCAAAGACTCCGGCTGCTGGCAGCTTTTCCATATTGCGGTTACCTAAGATTACGCATACGCAGTGTGGCGCGTGTGAAAAATACTTTTCGGAAAAGTTTCATTTTAACCAAGGCGAAAAAGAAATTGTTAAGCCTGCCACCGTGTCTCTCTTCCACTCTCCCTTTAATGGGTTTCGCAAAAAGCCCCTTTTCCATTAAGGTAAAGGCCAGAGCTAGGATCTCTGGAGGCTCTGCAGCCTTCTTTTCAGCACAACTTTATCAGACACCCAATTAAAAGGGCTTTATAACAATTAGAGCTAATAACACGCTTCAATTGTGCCAGAAACGCCCAGGGGCAGCAGCAGCCACACCCACAATCCGCAATCCCCACCGTCCTTGGCCCATTTTTATTGGGCATTTCCTTTATTTTACGTTTTTCAGGGATTTTTATTTTTGCGGAATTGTGGCGGCAATTAAAAGGCAAGACCACAGCAATTAGCAAATTGACAGCCGGATTTGTTTATGCATTTAGCGGGCTTATTCCCGCTGCTGCTGCCACTTAAATAATTGAAATTATTATGGCCATTGTTGAGGCCTCTGTTGCGGCCCGGAATCAGTAAGCCAAGTCGAAGCCCAACTCAAACAGAGAGCCCGAAACAAATCTCTGGAATTTGATAAATTAGTTGTTGAACTAAAAAAGTTTTCCCCCATTTCGTCGGGCATTGCATTGGCTTGCATTCTGTGAGCGGCTTATCCCCGTCTGTTGGTTGGCTGTGTTCTATGCGGAAAGTTTTTTGCTAAATGCAAAATCCAATTTTTCGAATGAAAAGTCAAACAGGAATTTAACTTTTGATCCGTTTTTGGCTCGGCTGGCAATCAGCAGGGCGCCGAGGAGATTCTAGGCAGCAAAGAAGCTCTGCCATTTTTATATTTTTTCAGTTTTCCAGTATTCGCGCTTAACAGCTAGTAAATTTTCCAACCCCCAAATCAATATGTATAAGCCAGAAATCAATGGCAATTTCAATTCGTAGCCCATTCTCCGTATTTAATTTGCAATCATGAGAGTTTTTGTTAATTTTAATTTGATTATGCCATATTACGCCAACTGAGCCTGGCATTCCCATTCCCATTCCCATTCCCATTCCCATTCCCATTCGGGGCTGTCAGTTTTGATGGCTCGGCGAAAAATCATTATCATTAGGAGCACATAAAAATAATATTTGCCGATTTGTGTTTGCATTTTATGCAAGCGACCGTCGTCCGGCCTTTGTTTTCGTTTTCGCGTTCTATTTGCTTTCGGTTGAAGCTGACCAAATATTCGAAATTCAAATCTAATTAACATTTGGCGCAAAAATGTTTATAATGGCATCGGGACTGGGAGGGGATTTAAATTTTAATGAGCTTCGATTGGCATTAATTGTCGGCGGACTAATGACAGACGCCGCGGCGAAAGCCATGCGGATTATTTACACAGCGTGTAATTTAATAAAAATCATTGTAGTACCCTCCCCCCCCCCAATCGTGGGAATTATTTTGTGCATTTCGTATGTTGCAATGCGAGAAGTTCGATTTAAATCGAGTTTGATTATTGACAAAGCCGATGTAGCTGCCGTATCGCTTTCGGCCCCTAAGTGACAATGCAACAAGCGGAGCAGCGAGAGCGCAACAATGCCCTAACCCCCACACCCCATACACACACTCCCGATATATCACGCATACGCCCCATAGTCCCCCACATAGAGATGCAGATGGAGATGGAAGCTGAGGAGCATATGGATGTGCCGTTGCGAACACATGCTCAATTGAATTGAAATTGAATTTGCAATTCTATGCGCTGCAGCTAACGCCATTTTCTTTGCCGTTCGGGAAGCCCCAGCACAGTGGGCCCCCTCTTTCTCTCACCCTACATTCATCGCACTCTCGCTTCTTTTTTTTTGCAGTGTTTTTATTTTATTTACCCTAGGGATCAAGGTCCCTTGGCATCGTTATGAACTTGGTCTTGGTCCAATGAAAAGTTATGCCCTCCTTTTATTTAGCTCCTTCAGTTGCAACTGAAGGTGTATATAAGACTACGGAAAAATGTGTTTAGGATATTAATTTAAAATTTTTAATAACTGAGATTTCAATTTCAGTTGGGAAATTAATAAATAATTATTTAAAAAGGCAGGGTACAAAGCTGCTTAGCTTCATAAAATTATATACACGTACAACTGCCAAATTTAATATTAAATATTCATTATTTTAAATATATTATTTCAGAATCGTTTGACTAAAAACAAATAAGGTGTAAATGTAATATTATTTTTCATATAACATACCATTTAATTTGTATACAAATTAACAAATAATAAAGCTTAGGAAAAAATGATTTAACAAAGTTTTAACATTTTCAGTAAAAACTAATAATTATAAATATTTATTGCAAAGATAATTAAACAAAAAAGTTTATAACCACTTTTAAGGCCATATTCGGCTTCGTATCATTCTTAAATCTGACTTGGTTAGAGCATCTATAGATTCCGGGTTTATTGTCACAATTTGTAGCCCGCTTTTTTTGCCAGTTTCTCTGTCCGGGCACTTGGCAGCTTTCTGCTTTGCCTCTGTGCATTCGATTTGCCTTTGGTCCTGGGCTCTGCCTGCCACTTTTTCACTCTCCTCCAGCCATACACCAGCCTCGAGCCCTCCTGGTATTCCTCCTCATGCGTATTTGTGTGTTTGCTTTCGCTTTTTGCCGTATTTGCATTTCGTTATTGAGACTGAGACAAAGCGGCGCAAAAAAAAAAAAACTGCCGGGAATCCTGCTTCATCCTGCTGCATTCAATCATCAATGAGATTTTGCATTTTACACTTTTCACTCTGGTTACGCTTTTGCCGCTGATTCCCTTTGCCATTTGTTGCAGCCCAGCCCCTTTGTTTGGTTTTGCCAGCTGGAGGTCTGCCTCTGCATCTCTGGATTCTATTTCTACTGCTGCTGCAGCTCCGGCTCCTGCTCGTTTGAGTCCTTCAGCCAGGCTGAGTGCCTCTTGAGCCGCTCTCCGTCGGTCCGCATAATTGTTGCCCACACTTGGGATCTTAGAATCCTCTATACGGGCACGCTTTTGATTGATAAGACCCGGGCCAGTGTCTCTGATTTATTAATTGGTTGTCAAAGAGATTGCCAGGAAAAAAGAATCAGATCCCGATGCCGGTGGTCAGAGTAATTAAAATGTAAATGTGACAAGAATCTTGTCCAGCTGCAGGAGAGCGAGCGTTTACCTGCATACGAAAGCAGGCTCACATGCGATTTGTTCTAATGGAGAGGGTGAAAAATGGGTATTTATGATTTTATTTGTTCAATACTTTATAGTTGTCTAAAGGAGCGGACAACGAGGATCTTCTCATATAACAAACTTCATATAAACATTATATTAATTTAATACTTTATCAATTCTTAAATATAATAAAACCAAATATACATTTCTAAACCTTCTCGTTAATTTTATTCAACGAATTTTAGATCTCTGAGCTGAATCAAGGAACCCGCTTCCCTGATTACAATTTCAAGGATGAATCTCTGAATTTAGAAGGGACTTTTTCGCAGTGCTCTTGTGGCGGTTACATTACTGCTCCCCACTCGACATTCGGCACTCGGCAAAATGATTTGTATGTCAGACGGTGGACCGAATGGGGGGCACATGCTCGGCATGCCAAGCGCCACAAAGTATGCCGCACTTGTGCGCCGCTTTGTGTGACTATTGAGGTAAGTGTGTTGCTTTCTTCTCGCCGTTATGGCTGTGCTTTTGGCAAATGCAAATGGCATTTTGCAAGGACAAGTAGACCGACCGACCGACCGACCGACCGAAAGGCAAAGACATCAGAGAACTGCAAACTGAGAGCTGAGACCTGGGAACAAGACCAAATTGCATGTAGCGGGGAAACTTTTCCTCATTACGCAAGCGAAAGAAAAACAACGTGCCCGAGTTTCCTCATTTTCCCTTCGGCCAAGTGCCGTATTAAAAATTTAAAATGCCACCGGAATTCCGAATGGCAGTAGGAGCAGGAGGGATTACCACTCATTCCCGGAACAGGTGGACTCGCCTATAGACTCCCAAAGATCGTAGGAAACCATCAAAGAGCCGGCTCCATTTCCGTATGCAAATTATCTAGCTGAGTGACATCAACTACTAGGGGACCAAGGCCGAACGAAAGGCAACCCCCAAGGAGCGCCCCATTTCAACCGTTCTCCTCTTGCAGCTCCTCGACCATTGCGCATCTTTCCCCCTGGCAAATTTTTGCACAAATTCGCAAAGACTCCTGCTCGAAGTTTTTTACGTGCACCGTCATAGTTTGTCAGCTACTTTCGTTGGCGGTTTATGCAGCGGCATAAATGTTACTTCTACTTACGTAAATTACAAAATAAAGTTATTACGAAAAGTAATTTAAGTTAAAAATTTTCGTGTGCCGTCGCAAATGTGCAGCCAACTGGCAACGAGCAAGGCGGTCGGTAAAATCAGTTAACAAGTTCCACGCTCCGCTCAGCGGGCTTAATTGCAACTTAAAGTCGTTGTAAATTCGTTTAAGCAAAAGTTGTATTGGAGAAAAAGGTGAAACAGAAGCGGGTAAATCAATTTGCATTAAGCATTCGAAGGAAGCACAAAAACTGCAGAGCTAAAGGAGATACAATTCAAATTGGAATATAGAAAAAATACTTAAAATAAAAACAAAGTGCTTAATCACATTCAAAGAATTATATAACACATATTTATGATTACAACTAGTTCAGCTTACCATTTTTGTGCTATTAAATATAGCCCTGATATTTTTCAAGTGCATGCAGCAAAAAGCGGGAGCAGAAACACTCATAAAGAATGCAAACTGGGGTTAAACCCGTAGCGCAAACTTTTAGTTTGCTTTGATTGAGTGAGCGTGGCCGAGAAAGAGTGGAGGAGGGCCATATCCAGGCCAGCCGGCCACCTGGCCACGCTTAATCAATGGACCGATAGACACATGGCCACAAAAACAGGAACAGGAACAACACGATCGCCCGCCTGCAATCGCAATCATGGACACATTCAGTTTCCCAACAACAGGACAACCAACCGGACGACAAAGCAACAAAACCGTAAGCAATTGCCAGTCGCATAATGTCCTCCTCCTGGCCACCATTGCCGTTGCTATTGCTGTGAAAATCAAGTTGAAAGTTCCTGGCAACTTGAGGTGCAAGTGTCGTGTTTTTGTCAACGGGCCAACAGCAGCAATTTCCGTTTCCTGTTCGCCGCTGATGGAAAAACGAGCCAACGAGTCAACGAGTATAAAAGTTTAGATTACAAATTCACATACGTAACTGCAGCCGTACACTGGTCAGCAGTTGATTTACCGCTCTCTTTCTGTTGTTGCCCCAGCACTGAGAGAAAAGAAAGGGAAATGGAAAATTTAACATTTTTTTTATTCATTTCTTGGCTTTTTGATTGACTTCCTAGAAGAAGAATCCGAGTATCTTGCCGCCCAGGTGCTTCCTTCTGGCCTCCTCATGGTCCATGATGCCGCCCGAGGTAGTGAGCACGACGTAGCCAAATTGACGCGAGGGCAGCAATATGTTGGTCCACTTCTCGATGTCGTTGATGGGCACATTGAATCTTGGCGAGATGACGCCGCACTTGTTCAGGCGTCCAGTGAGGTTGACCACGATCTTGCCGGAGCGGTGGTCATCCAGTATCTCGAACTCGCCGATGTAGCCGTGTTTCATCATCACGGCCAGAAAGCGAATAATCACCTTGGAGCAGGGACGCAGCAGGACTTGGCGTTTTCCACGTTTCTCGGCATTCGAGATACTCTTCAGGGCGTCAGCCAACACGTCCATTTGCACCATAGTTGCGATTTTTTTAGCAAAAAAGCTTCTAAAAATTGTTCTGAATTTCTAGAAAAGTCGAAGAGAAAAGAAATAATAAACTGACCAGATCCTTTAATAAAAACAGATTAAAATGCGTTAGGTACAAATCACTTGGAATATTTAGTATCTTTTGGAAGAATACTGAATTGTAGACTGTACCTTTGCACAAAGGACGTCTTTCTTGGTCGGAATTATTTCTTGCAAAAGTGGAAGAGTTGAATATATTTATTGGTTATTTAAGATGTGTCATGATAAAAGTATCTTTAATAAAATACAATTTATAATAGCAATTTTAGGGGTTATGCTAAATAAATTGTATTTTATTAAAGATACTTTGTTCATACTTTTACTTTTTCGTTTTTTTAGGGGTTTAGTATTTTATTAAATCTTTTCCGGCTTTATGTCATTAAAAAATAAATTTAAATAGACTTTTTTTTTGTAATTTTATTTACGGTGTAGTTCCTGGTTTTGGATTTTGCTTTGCTTTTTCCCTGATTCCTTTGCCGTGTTTTCTTTTTTGGCCAGGCTCGTGTTGGCTTGGCTTGGTTTTCGTAGCCGGGCGCATGTTTTGTGGTCAACTCGGGGCAATGGCAATGCAATTGGGGCTGCCCTGGCTTCTGTTGCTCCTGCTCCAGCTCCTACTCCTGCTTCTGGTGCTGGTGGTGTGCTTTTTGCCATTGCCACTCATGCGTGCCACGTGCTATGCTTTGATGTGGGTTTCCATTCCACTCCACTCCTCCAGTGCGCCGCAGCCGGCTCCTAAATAAACTTTGAATAATAAGAGGGGCAAAAAGAATTGCCACACACAAGCCGGCCTCAAATGTTACTTCTGCATTTGGGCAAATTGGACTCGGCGAAAGCCACACGGAGACACGAAACTTTGTAAATATTTTATGCATAAACACATGCCACCTGGAAATGGCTTTCGACACAGCATCAAATAATATTTACCTGGCCAAAACACAGACGCACAAACACATACACACACTGCTCGCTCGGTTCATTAGGCCCAAAGAGCAAGTTGGGCCACAAAAGCAGCAGATCAACCCCGGATTGCGGTAGCTCAATGAATTTACCAAAGATTGGCCATTCCTGGGACACAGATACAGCCGCATTTTCTTTCAGGAATTTAACTCGAAGGCGATGCGGAAGAGGATCAGCTGTCAGATGACAGGAGAGGACCATAAATAAAGCAGCCTAATCAACACGGCCATTGGCAGCATTATTGTCACGTATTATTTTACATTTGGCGTCGTTTGGCATGCTTCAAGCTCTTGCTTTTCTCCCATACTTTCCGCTCTCCCGCTTTCCTTCTTTTCCGTTTTGGCCGCCATTGTCCTTTGCGCTGGCAAGTGCATCCATAAATTGTGAGCTCTGTTCGGGCATCCTTTTTATTTATTTACTCCATGTAAGTGGAGTTCACTTTGCAATGCAATGCGCTGAGTGCAGGCTTCTCGCTGTCGCTGTAGCTGCCGGTTCCGACTCTTTCTGCGATGTATTTTGGCATCATCATCCGCTTCATCATGATGCATTCTCCGCTTCGCTTCGCTACTCTTCCTCCGGACCCAGCTCCGTATCCGGGTCTATAAATATCGTTGCACCTGACTGTCGCTGAAATTTGTTTAGCCACGGAATTCTAGTTAAATTCAATAAGCCACGCCGCACTGAACTGGCTGAACTGAATTGTTTAGAGAAACAGAATTTTCAGAATGTTTTCTTTTCTATTCATTTTAGAAATATGTATTCTAAGCAAAGTGAAGTACTAATAACAAAAATTAAGACAATTTTCTGATACCTTTGAAGGCTTAACAAAGTGGTTCCTTCACCCTCTCAGAATGTATAAAATTTTAAGCAATAAAAGCAAACTCGAGGGTCCTTCAAAGTCACATTCCTGCCTTATGCTAATTTGTGCCTGTAGCTTAATCATGCGTGTTTACACGCAAGTACGAGTGCCAAACTCAAACACCCAAGAACAACAGTCAAGTAAAGGAATTGCACGGACTGAAGGGGTGCAAAGTGAGGACTCGGGAGTGGGTAGGTTGGGGGGGCTGAAGGTGAGCCCCACCCCCGTCTTATTGTTATTTGCATACCCGGGGGCGTTGCGGGGCGCTCGGCACTCGTTCCAGTCGGTTAATCAACGAGCGCCTGCCTAAAGTCAAACATTTAACTAAATTAAGTTTGTTGGGCAACAATTTTTGCATAAATAATTACAAATGCAAGAGGCTTAGCCGGCCCAGGAGCCAAACATTTCTTTCTGGAATATATACAAGGAGAAAAAGCTCATGAAACTGTTGAAATCTTTAAAATATTGTTAATACTTAGAACCCTTTGTAATATAAATTTATTGTTTTTATATTTTCATGTTGCTTTTATTATTAAACGAATATTTTAAAAAGCAGAGCTAACATGTGAGGGTATAAAAAATACGGAAGCCGGAATTTTTCTCAACATTCAACATTGGCTTGTTTCTCTCGAGTTTCTCCGACACTTCTGTGTTCCAGGATCCTTTGTTTGTTTACTTTTTGTTTCATGTTTCACTGGCTCGTTACTTGTCCTGACTTTCCTGCCGACTGCTGCTATGCAAATGCGCCCATTTTTCTAGCCATTAGCCTTGTGTTTTTAAGGAGTCGAACTGGCATGCCATCTCCAGATTTGTTAATTAATCTCAGCAAATACGGGCAGACACGACGACGTTTCTGTATATCTGTGTGTGTTCTTCAAATAATATATGCGAGAATACAAAAGTTTCTTCAAGAGTTTTCATAACGCCGAAAAGTTTTTTCCTCCCAAATCCTCGACCGCAACTCACGTAAAATATGGCCAAGATGAACGTGGAAATAGTGGAAAAACTGTGGCCTGTTTTATTTATACTCGTACACTTGGATTCCCATTCCGCGACTATAAAGTCGAATCCCTGCCATGTCCTTTGGCACTCGTCAGCTGGCAGACTTTGTCTCATTTTTTATTTAGGCAGAAAGAAACTTTGCTGCACACAGAAAAGTTTCTTTTCACTTTTCCTGTTTGCTGTACGAAATCAGACATAAATAGCAACCGGGTAAATAAGTGGTCTCATAATTATAATCAAAATGGTGCTTAGTTCTTGAAAAATATGAAAAAAAACCCATTATATACACTTGGCTGTTTAAATATTTTAAATATATTAATATATATATTAATATATATCAAATATATATTTTAAATTTTATTTAATTTAAATAAATAGGAAGTAATTATTTTCAAGTTTTTGCAGTAATAAAAAAATACGGACTAAATCTAGGCTGGAATTGAAACTGTAATTATTTGATAAAGTTTATAATTCATTTTCTAGAATAAACGTTTCTTTTAGCCAATATTAATACAACAATATAATTTAAAATAAGGCTTATATAATATATATAATGTAAATATAATATATATAATAAAACCATTTTATTTGTCAACTAAATATATGAATAATTTAATGCATGGGTAGTAGTAACATATTTTAAAATAGAATTTTGAAATGGTGAATGGACTCGGCGGAAGCCCCAGTGATCCCCTTCACCTAGAAGCACTTGCGGTGGACAATGGCAGGGCCAGACTCGTCATACTCCTGCTTCGAAATCCACATCTGCTGGAACGTGGCCAGCGAGGCCAGAATAGAACCGCCGATCCACACAGAGTACTTGCGTTCCGGCGGAGCAGCAATCTTGATCTTCATGGTGGACGGGGCCAGGGCAGTGATCTCCTTCTGCATGCGGTCTGCAATGCCCGGGTACATGGTGGAGCCGCCAGATAGCACCACGTTGGCGTACAGATCCTTGCGTATGTCCACATCGCACTTCATTATCGAGTTGTATGTCGTCTCGTGTATGCCTTGGGCCTCCATGCCCAAGAAGGAGGGCTGGAAGAGGGTCTCGGGGCAGCGGAATCTCTCGTTGCCGATGGTGATTACCTGTCCATCGGGCAGCTCGAAAGACATCTCCAGAGAGGAGCTGGAGGCTGCGGTGGCCATCTCCTGTTCAAAGTCCAAGGCCACATAGCACAGTTTCTCCTTCATATCGCGTACAATTTCGCGTTCAGCAGTGGTTGTGAAGGCATAGCCGCGCTCGGTCAGGATCTTCATCATATAGTCAGTCAGATCGCGACCAGCCAGATCCATACGCAGGATGGCGTGCGGCAGGGCGTAGCCCTCATAGATGGGCACAGTATGTGTTACCCCGTCGCCAGAGTCCAGGACGATGCCAGTGGTACGGCCAGAGGCGTACAGCGAGAGCACCGCCTGGATGGACACGTACATGGCCGGGGCATTGAAGGTCTCGAACATTATCTGGGTCATCTTCTCGCGATTGGCCTTGGGGTTGAGTGGTGCCTCGGTCAGCAGAATCGGGTGCTCCTCGGGTGTGACACGCAGCTCATTGTAGAATGTGTGGTGCCAGATCTTCTCCATGTCGTCCCAGTTAGTGATGATGCCGTGCTCGATGGGATATTTGAGCGTGAGGATGCCACGCTTGCTCTGGGCCTCGTCGCCCACATACGAGTCCTTTTGGCCCATGCCCACCATCACGCCCTGGTGACGGGGACGACCCACAATCGAGGGATAGACAGCACGGGGTGCATCATCGCCGGCAAAACCGGCCTTGCACATCCCGGATCCATTGTCCACAACCAGGGCGGTAGCTTCTTCGTCATGCATTTCCGGGAGATTTTCACTTTCTAAAAAAATGTACATTTGAACGAAATCTGTCTCTACTGGTTAACTGGAAAGCGAGCTCTAACTATGGCTGCCTACCGGTGTAGAATGCTTTGACGTTATTCTCGGTATACCTCGATGTTTTTTCGATGTACAGAAACCTAGATTTTTTTTTTACACAGAGGATCTAGATCAAAAAAATATATATTTTTGTTACACTCAATCCTGCTTAACTGTAGGTGAGATCAAAATGCAATCCGAATCAATTAAAGTAATATATCTTTAAATACTCAATGGGCTCATTAACATTACTTTTTAAAATAAAGTGAATGGCTTGAAATGGGGACATTGTCTCGCTGCAGTTTGATGGGAAAGACTTTAAGGACCGACTGCAGCCAGAATGAATCCTAGAATCCTAGAATGCAGAATGTCCCGACAATGTAGAACACCATCCATCAAATGTCAATTGTATGCCAACTGCCAACAAATCAAGCTGTCATGGGGCAATGGCAAAAGGCAGTCGACGAGCCAGTGGAGCGTTCAACCATAGCAAAGTATTTCTGGAGCTGCTGCGCTCCATATTTAAAATTATGCCCGTGAAGTAGTCACTACTACACAGGGGCAAACACTAGCGGAGTTTCTTTTTAATTTAATAATTAAATAAATATTACTAAAGTTTAAATAATAAATATATTTCTATTAAATAAATTTCCTTACATATTTATAAATCTTTGATTTTATATATTTCTATTTTTTTACATTTTGTGTGTGCTGTGGTTTTATCAGATAAATTGTGTGGCTTAGTAAGGGGTAAATCTGAAGTTTGATTCGTTATTTTTTCCTGGTGTGGCTCTGAGGCAGCTGTGGTCCTCTATATACTCTCCATTCAGCCATCCATCTATCTATCTATCCAGCGTCTCGTTGCAGCTGTCAGCGCTCTATTTTGCAGTTCATCATCATTGTCATTGACATTTTCGAGTGGCTACAATGGCTGAACATTGGGAAACGCGGCGACGGGGCGCACTGATTTGCATTGCTTTCGATTTATTTGTGCCTGAAAGATTTATGCGGCAAGGGTGTCGTCCTGGCAGACCGCCATAAACCCTACATGCCAGAGCTACATCGAGTTCAGCTCTGGAATGTGAGAGTATATGGCCGAGCAGTAGGCGATCACCTGTCGAATTTCGTTCGAGGGAAAGATGGGCCCCAGAAACTCGAGCAGATTCGGCTGCCGCAACACAATCGATTTGTACTCCTCAAATGTGATGACACCATCTTGGTCTTCATCAAATTTGAAGACTAAAAATTCGACCATGTCCTAAATGGGACAAAGAACGTGAACAATTAGTAGTTAGGGCAGCTTGCCAGCTCGCCAGCTCACCACTCGCATCTCGAGTACCTCGTCATCTTCCCCGGGAAAGAATTTCTCCACAGCTTTGGAAATTACCTCGCGGTTGAGACCCAAGCCATGTTTGTCATAAACCTTTACAAATAAAAAAATATATTTCAATATTGAAAGTATAGTTTTATTTTAAAGAAATCAAAGCACTATATTACCATGTAGGCAAACTCCATCTTCTGCTCTATGTCGCGAGTCATTATGATGGTCATGTACTGGATAAACTCCATGGGCGTCACAAACTTCCTGTCCTCTGTGATCAAGGTCACGATGCGGTCCACCACGTCCATGTCGTACAACTGCTGAAACCCGATAACAATCTTTTCAAACTGAACGTTGGTTATCCGCCGTGAGCTGGGCCCATTCTGCAGGCTGTACTTGTAGTAGATCAGCAGGAGGCAGGACACCTCTGGTTCGGTGAAGGGCACCTGACGGGCGATCTGGGACACAAGTCCTCCAAACAGCGCCTGGAATCGCAGATTGTGGCGATCGTTCATGGTAAGGTCCATCTTTACTTTTACAAGCTGGTAAAATGGTAAATTCACAGACTTTTCAGGGTAATGCCGTTTAAAGAAACATAAAAGTGTGCTAATAAAATAAAGGAACGTTACAATTAACAATTAGGATAATAACGATAAACTAACTATAAAGAAATAAAAGGAACAAATAAAGGGAAGGTAATGGAACAGGTTACTTATTATATAAACATTTAACGATAAACTTAATAAACATTAACTTATAACTAAAAAGATTTTACTTCGGAATTCATAATTAATTTTTTGTTAATTGATTATGACATATTGAAAGATTTATATTAAATTAAATCCAGTCACTACAAACTTGGTTTACCAAAATGTAATTGCTTTTAAATCCTAATGTAAATATCTGTGCCTGATTTCCTTTTATTTTTCCCAAAGCCAAGGCAAGGTTAAGTGGAATTTCTGCTAATAATAGAACACATTGGAGGAGGAGACGTTGCCTTGGATCTTCGATTCTGTCAAATTTAAATTTCGGCTGCAGGAAATTGATGCCATTACGCTCTTGTCTGGCATTTTAGTGCAGTCACCGGAAGTGGCTTGGGGCGTCGATTTATTTAAGGAAAAAATCAAAGAGCGGAAAAGTGAAAGTGGAGCGTTCGGCGGGAGGCGCTCGGCGCTCTGCGCTCGGCGGGAGGACACTTTGCCGGGCAGACGCATACATCAAATTGGCAGACAGACGACGGCGGCCCACAACATGCATATCAGTCAATTTATCTCCAATTGTGTGTGAGGGTAGAAAAAATTACGCAATTTATACAGGGGTCCGTGTCGGCCTGTATGGGGATGCGTGGGACCCATTGAACTCTGCCCGGGAAATCTACATATTGATAAATGACCCCAGCAGCCAGCGAGGCATAAAAATCGATGGACGAGCCGCCACTTGACATTTAAAGCGCCCGGGACGAATTTATGCGAATTTATATTGCCTTTGATTCCAGCCGACTTTGATTTCATTTAATCAGATGACGATAATTGCTGGACCCGAAAACTGGGTCACATTACTCTGGCCCCGGCAAGGATTTAACAAACTTAACTTTAAGCAAACTTTATTATGCACCGGCGACAGATGCAACTGCAAGTGCCACTGCGACGCGTTGTCGCGGAAAAACTTCATCAAAATGCAGGCGTGGAAAATGCAGTTGTGCAGCTGGGGAATAATCGAGAGCCACAGCAGCAACGGCAGCAAAGTGTAAAATAATTACTCGGCTTTTTCTGCATTACTTGCCCGCTTTTTGACGCACTGTTTCAAGTAATTAATTGAATAAGCGCCTTGGCCCGCAATTGTATTAAATTGCCCGCTGCATTCCCACTGATTGACTTTCTGTCTCTGCGCCAATAATTATTCAAATTGGCATCGCGCGCGGCAGCTCCTGCTGAGAGTGCCGTGCAATACAATTTAAGGATCGCTGCCAGTCGAACCCAGTTACATTTGTCATCGCTTTCACTGGGGAAAAAACAGGGAATATAATGAGGAATTCCAAATTAAAAATATATAAAAGTACCAAATTAAGGCCAAGAAAGGTTTATCTTCTTCAAATGCTTTCAGAATAGCTAATATTTACTCGGCTAAATTGCAAAATGCTGGGCCTAAAAATTAAATAATAAAATAAAATTGAAATATACACTTTATGTAAGCTTTCCTTATAATTTAAATAAAACCTGATCAGTTCGAAATTCTAATTAAGAAAATGATGACGTCTTTTACTTAAAAGAAACATTTTTGTTGAACGTTTTCAAATAATTTAAAAGTTAATTATCAATAAATTTTTTTCAGTCCTTTGTACAGAACCATATTAAATCAATGCCGGCACAAATTAAATAAGAAAAAGTCCTGCTCAACCTTAAAAAGTAATTACATCTTGGCCCTGTAAGTCGCATTGTTGGCCATGCAAAATGATTGCAGAGGGAAGCAACATTTGTAATATTTTTTGTGGCATTGACTTCTGGGCGAAAATGTTCTGGATATTTGTGTTTTTAAGTGGCTGGCTTGCCTAACCGGTTTCATCGACCATAAAACATCTGGGAAAAGTTGTAAAGTAGTTGCCAACTTTTATTGCCTGGCCAGCGTGCTTGTCGACATCGTCCTTAGGAGAACTCTTATTCCTGGTGAAATGAAGGTTCACTCATATTCTATTTTTTTTTTTTTTTTTTTTTTATTTTGCATTTTTATGGACATGACTTGTTGGGAATTTTTTGGCAAATGTGGCCTTTGCATCTCATAATTGCTTTGCCTCATCGAAAGTTAACTTGCAACATAAAAAAATGTGCATGAAATCGGAGTCTGCCAGCGCTTCGTGAGTAATTGTCTGTTGCCACAGAGCTGTGAAATAATTTTCAGGCAAACGGATAAGCCGCACGGCAGCACACACAGAATTATAACATTTAATTTTTAATTATGAGTGTTATTAACATGCCTGAAACTTTTCGCTGGCCGCAGACACACGGTAGTCGAGGCGACTATGATATAAATGAGAGTATAAAAAACCGCAGGAAGAGAGATAGAGGAGGCAACAGCAAGGGGCAGGACATGCATTCATATATGGCACGTGAATATAATTATTTTGCATTTAAATAGGGCCACGCCACATGTCGGACTCGGTCCTTGAATGCCGTTTGCCACCTAATTATCTTGACTAATTGTAAGGCCACAAAGGGTTACAGCAGCTGCCTTAATAATATCGCACTTTAGCCAACCGAAAGGACACACGAAATGGGGTTTTATAAAATAATGGAGTACGCACTGCTTTAGAGGTATTAAATTGGTAAACAACAGCATTTTGACAAGGAAAAAACAGGAGAATTTATTCGAAAGAAATGTAAGTTATTAAAGATGATTAATAGGGAGGGAAAATAAATGTATGCATATTGCAATTAGTTCAATTAACAAAAGAAATATTTGTGTAAATTGCTAGATCATCTGGTGATTAGTATAACTTCAATTGGAAATAGTTCAACATTTCGCATTAAATGTACTTCCTCGCCTCGTTGGGGAATAAAATCATGAATTATTTTACATTCCCAGCCAACAAAAACTATAAATTCCTCTGTTATTCGTTTGTTTGTGCTTATGTAGAATTAAAAAAATACAATGCGATCCTGTTGGCCGCTGATTTATGGCCGGAGTTGAACTCGGGTCGTGTCACTTACAAGTCGAGCAGCAGCAGCAGCTGTTGGCTGCGGGAATGCGATTTCTGTTGCTGCTGCTGCTGCTGCTGCTACTGCTGCTGCATCTGCAGCTGTATCTGCGGTCACATTGGCTTTGTTTCCGGGTCGGGCGTTCATTATTCATCAATAGTTTTTTCGGGGCCAGACCGTTTTAATGTAAAGTGCGCGGGCTTTTTGTGCATGTTTATTTAAGCGCTTGTACTGCAGGTGTTGATGCAATATTAATGGCATTTTAAATGCCACAAATGCCGGCTTGCGTAGAAAGTCTTTTTGATATTTTTCACCAATTAATTTGCCATTTAATTTTTAATTATATTATTGCCGACAGCGAGTGGCTTTTGTAACGCGAACATTGCACATTTCATATGCAAGTTTTGGGCCAAATTTATTGTAATTTACTTAAGAGCTCGATCTGGCCGCCGAGTGTATGGCAAAAATGCAATTTGCTTATGTGCATTTTTAATGGCGCGTAAATAAATTGCTGCCTCGCCGTATTAAGCCCGATGCAGCAAAACCCAATTAACAACGGGTCCAAACAGCCCGTCGATGAGTTGTATTGGGCTGACTTTAAGCGGCCAAGTGTTTGCCAGCAAATTTACGGCAAACTATTTGCCGATTCTCTGGTGTCTCGTTAGCCCAGCCCTCTTCTTTCCACCGGCCACGGGGGCGTATGCGCAATGTGGCTGCTGTGCATACAGCTACGACCCAATCATCGTTGCGGGAAGCTAATTCCGCCCTGGTGTGACGTTTGTCTAGCAATCATCATTACAGACATTAAGATGCCCAGAGGCCCAATTTCTTTGCAGTTAATTTGTGGAGAAATCACAAAGAGAAAATAGCCAGTCTTCTTAATAAACATTTAGAACTATAAGCCGTTTTAAGAAAAAAAAAGAAAACAAAAATATTAGCCACATTTGCACAGGTTAAGTTTATCTCTGAAAACTTAACAAGAAATATCAGTACGTTAAGTATATTATATTAAGGGATCTTTTCTTGAATATATATCTTTTGCTAATCTTAAAAGTAATATTTTTTAACAAAGACAGACAACATTCTTGAGTTGCGTTTATGTTAGAAAAGCATCCTGAGGGGTTCTCCCACCACAAGCCATGGGCTAAGCCGGTCTTATCCTTCAGTTTACTGGCTGACGCTAAAATAGATTTCTCGAGGATTAAACCCTTTCAAGGGGAAGGGGTTTTATCCCAATATCCCTTCCCTAAATGCAATTCAGTGGCTTATTCAATTTACTGTACTGCAGGCCAGAGCATTCGGGCTCCCTTTTTGTCTTGTAATTTACTTGGTCTAATTAGATGCAACGACTGTCGCCGACAACTAAGGACACACCCACCCATCCACGCGGACTGCAGGCTTCATTTGCATAAATTTGGAATGCAACTTGTGAAGGCCGTCACTCTGCGTCCGACATGTTGGGTTCAAATTTGTCGCCGCTCAGGAGGAGGAGGGTCAGCTTTTCGGGTGATATATATATTATATTAATTTAAATGTTAATTCGTTTATCGCGTTTTGTCAAGCCCTCGTAATTGCCAATCAGCTGGCGGGGCCACGCCCCCTTTGGCAGCAGCCACCGCATTTATGGCCAGAAAGTCAATTTGTCTTTATTAAGCTGCAGGTCGGCGACTCCACGCTGCTGGCCAGTAATGCAAATGTCGTGTCTTCTGGCCCCATAAAAGTGCAGCTGCCAGATATGCGGGATTCGGATACAGATACGCTCGCAGATCTCAGATACAGATACAGATACGTATGATACGGCACGGCGTTAATAATAAGCAACATTCACAAACAACAAAAGGCAATTTTAATGAAATAACCATGTGCGTGGCGGCAGGATTGCGCATCCTGGTCCTGGCCGAGCTCACTAAGAGCGCCATGCGTATACCAGATGGAATCATTAAAGGAAATGAGTTTTTTCCCCATCGGGTTATGACAAAAAATGCGTTAAAATAAATTATTTTAATGTAGTTCTCATGTCAGTCCTGTGTGTTTGAGGCCCCGCCGCAGTCAGCCGCCCACCGCTCCACCGCTCCACCGCTCCACCTTTGTGGGAGGGCGCGCTTTTAAAATATTCATGTAATCACAAAAGTACACATGTAATAAAAAAAAGAGGCAAAAAGAAGTGTATGAGCACACTCGAAATGGGACCGAGTTTTGTGAGAGTGAGTGTGTGTGGTGTGTGCCAATGTTTGCCCAGCCTACGGAGACTGAAGGTAAGAGCTTACACTGAAAGAAGACTTTTTAACAGAACCAGTAAGTTCTGACATCTCTAAGAAACCTTCTAGTGCATGTACTCACCTCTTTGGGTAATGTTTTTTGATATAAACCTACTTCTTAGGCCCCAGTTTCTGGCAGTGTGCAGCTAGTCTTACTGGTAATAAGCCCAGCGACTCGGAAATATGGGCCAGGGCTAGCGCCTTTGGCAGGTGCAGCCACAAAGCCTGACCGGAGCTCTGTTCAATTTGTCTCGGCTGCCACTATATCCCAGGCCAGCCCAGTATTGGATTTATCGGGGCCGAGGGTCTGTTGTCGCCTGCAATTCGTGCAGCTGCTTGGCCCCGAAACTAATTGATTTCGATTCCGGCCCGGCCTACGCAGGATGCAGCTCACCTGCTGACCGAATGGCAATCGCCACCGCACACATATTACAGGATGCCCTTCAGCTAAATTGAAATCAACGGTTTGGGGGCTAAAGTGGTTTTGGATGCGCTGAGAAATGCTCAAATTAAGCCGTAATGGAATTGTGCATTATAGAAGAGACAATCACTGAACAATGCCGAACTTATAATTAATATGATAAGTAGTTAAATAAGGGTGGGTTCGAAATGATAAACAACGGACTTAATTTGGTACTTAAACTTAAACTGAAAATCGGCTAAAAGGTAAACTTTAAATCAGTCAGTCAGAATCGCTCAGCCGATGATAATACATGAGAATTCGTGAATGGAATCCGGTCTGAGCTGAGCTTTTGCAAGGGGTCAGCCGCTCAGTCACGGGCTCTTTGAAGGGCAACGTGGCGTATGATTTATAAATAGAGTTCAGCCCACACATTGCTAGCCCCCCCGAAAACACATTAACGAATTAGTGAAATGGTTTTTTGTGCGGATTCTGCCATGCATTTGACAGTCGTGGTGCAGCATCAAAACTGAACTGAAAAATTAGCCTCGCGTTCCGGGGCAGCGACTCGTGTGTGGCCGGCGTCGGGGTCAAAAACAACTGACCCCGCACAGACGTGGCCGCAATTATTGAAAGCATTTTGGGTTTTGTGGCCAGCTGCAGCTGCTATCGAAGAGCGACGCCCCCAGCTCGCCACAGCGGACTCGGTTAGATAGCCATTATGTGTTTAACATGTTTTAATGAACCCAAACTAGCACACACGAGCCGGTGAAGGGAAAACGTTTGTGTAAGTACTGTGAGAATCACTTATTGAATTTTACTAATTGGATGTGTGAGCAAAAAATGGCCTTTAAAGGTATCTAATATAAAAATAAAATAAATACAAGAATTTATTTTTGCCAATTATTGTTGCCAATTAAAAATTGCAGAATTACATTTGAGCTATGCCTGGTTTACATAAAAAGTAAGCCAAATCCTAATGTCTTATTTAAGGTTTTAACTTTGTACATTATTCCATCTATTTTATCAATTTAAATAGTTATCTGTATTTTCTCAAAAGTTGAATTTTATTTTGCTTCAAGAAAGAGAATAGTTGAGTTAGCAAGGAAAGTAAAGAAAATTAAAAATAATGAGTAAATAAACAATTTTATGACTTATTTTCTTTCTCCTCAGAAAAAGCATTCCTATTCTCAAGCAATCAAAGAGCGAATATTTGACCAGCACTCGATTGACACTATCACTTCACAATTGCTATTATACTTCACTCTTACGGATACGAACAATTTATTAAACTAAAATTAAATAAATTATATCAGTACGGGTAGTTAGGCAATTGAACAATTAACCTTTTAATTCTCACATTAAGCCGTTGTCAATGCAACTTCAATCAATATTCAAATGAAATTGAATTAAACTTCCTCTTGATTACTGACAAATTCACATTTGACTTTTGACAAATTGAATTCATTGTGCAGAATTTTTAGCAGCCGCTTGGCAGGGTAAATAAATTAAGGTCCTGTGTGACGGATGTCCTTAGCAAATAGGGTTTGGGGCATCCATCAATGTTTGCCGAGCACTGCCTATCTTGATATGGAAAAACTTTGACATCGCCTGGCCTGTTTGACTTGATTTAAAATTCAATTAAATGCAATTTAATTTATGAGTTCGTCGGCCAAATGCAAAAAGCTCTAATTAATAATCTGTTTACAAATAATTTGTGAATTAATTCGCGCTTGCACACATTACGCTTGTAATATAATTAAATGACATTGCCTGACAAATCAAAGTGTATTACGCCAAAAACAGTGCAAAAATTCGCACAATGTCGGTGTTAATTAAAACGGATATTGGATATTTCCCATTTCTAAATGATATAGATGTATTTTTTTTTCTGGCTGCAACAAATAGTATTCAGCCTGATGGAAATACACACCTGACTCTTTATGGAAATCCTTTAAGAACAGCAACCCGGAGTTAGCCAAGAACTAAGCGCCTTACACACTCCATCCCCAGACAGGTCGGCCTTGCTTGTTTATTTTACACAGGAGTATTTTTAGTCCTTTTGCTGCCGCTGCCGCCGCCTGGCTCGTAAATATATTTACTCTCGCTTTTTGCAGTTACAGAAACTTGGCCGACACTGCCACCGCCGCGCGGCCTTTCGCTGCAGCCACAAATCTTGGACGAAACTGAAACAATGCCCTGGAACAAAGGGCCAGCGGAATGACATCGACAACAACTTAAATGACAGTTTATAGCTCCCACGTTGAGCACGTTTTAGGTTCTCTTCCATGGGCTACTGCCGGACAATGGTTATTAAGCGGCAACGGGAACAGCAGCAATAATGCACATAAAATAATATTACCAACTTTGGAATTTTTAAATAAGTAAGAAATGTAATTAAAAAAAAATTTAATATAGAAAATGATATTACAATTTGAAAAATATACTATTCTTCTACAAGTCGTAATTATTCTCCTGTATTTTCTACTCAACATCCTTGTACCAGCTGCTTTTAAAGATCTATATTTGTTCAACTGACTTTGTAGTTTAATTGCTCATTTAGAAATATATTATTATACATGACCACATTCGCAGGCATTGTTTTTCTCCCTGTAGGAACGGCGTAGAGCAAGCCCAAAACGGCAATGAGCGGATTTGTTGGCACAAACAGCCGAGGCAATTTATTTTCCAAGCCAAAAGCGTAAAATGAACAGCCAGAGCGCGGCTGCGGAGAGGTAGTTGGTAGCAAATCAACGCCGGCGAAATGCTTTCGCTCCTTGTTGTTTTTTCAGGCCCGTGAATGTGTGTACACAGTGTCAATTTGATGTATCGATGCGTGTGGTCACCTCACTGCCCGCACCCCATGCCTCATACTGCCGTTTCGGTGGCAATTGTCCATTTCATTTGCAGTTGATTAGGCATTGCTCCACGATATTCATTATACGCAGTGTGGCCGCAAAAATAGGAACAGCACGGCAGTAAAATGTAAGTGATAAGTGAAGGTAACAACAACTATTTCTCTTCAAAATGTTTCATAAATGCAAAATAAATAATTCATCCCAGAAACTTACATATTTTTTATATTTAATTTCAAGCTGTGGACTTGCGTCAGTTCATTGCGAATTAATATTGTGTTTTTCAAGTGTGAAGCTTGGCTTAGGAGAGAGTATAAATGCACATACAAAACCAAATAATTGTCAGCCGACAGTACAGAGCGGGGATTCAGCCAGCCTGCCGGGGAAGGACAAACATACTTGTGTCGAGAAATGCGGCACCCAAGAGGATCAATGGCGTTAAATAACTTGAAAATTGAGTCCCGTCCCGTTCCGTCCCGAGAATAATGGCAAGTGAAAATATTTGGACAGGACCGGAGAAGCGGCCGATTAGTTTGCGACTGGCCACAAGGAGGACATCAATTATAATCCAAATGAGCCGCACACACACACTGAAATTGCCCGGGTTCCGAGTAATCCGCCTTGGCAATAAAATCAAACGAACTTCCGCCCGCTGGAGGAGGTCCTGGCTCTCTCTCTCTGGCTTAGCTCTTCAATCGCTTAATCGTTTCCTTATTTATACATCTAATTTGATCTGTAATCGATGGCGCACCGCCCACAACTGCGAAAGGGAGTGTTGTGTGCCACAGACACAGTGTACTTTCAGTGTATATCCAATGTCCTTGGATGCTCCCTTCTCGGTTCCATTCAGTCCGATATACATGACACTTGTAAGCGAGCATTTTGTAATCGAATCCTTGTTAGGCCCAGTATCAATATGTCGACGCAAAGCCTGCTACATAAAATGACAAAAATTATTGAACAGCGATTACAAATGCCACAACAATTGTGGGGGCTTACTCTCTGGCAACATGGATTTAATTGTTTGGCAATTTTGGGTTTATTGTTTGCTGTATTTTTTCAATTTATTGACATTTGAACAGAGGGGAGAACAGAAATCAAGAGGGATGAGTTTAACGAGGCATAGTCTGGCATGGGAACTGATATTTTTTATTCATGCAAATCTTAAATATGGCTTATCTATGGTTTACTACGAAAAGTAAGAATAATTTGGTAATATTTTGTTTTGGAATATTATTAGAAAAATCCTTGACTTAATACGATAAAGCTCTTAAAATGAATCCAAGCTGTTCTCAACTTATTATGACAGTATTTCATTCTTTAACAGATCGATTCAAAGTACATTTCTAGCTTATATGCACACATAATTTTTACCACCCCGCGTCACTTGATTTCAGCCGCCTGTCCTTGCTCCAGTTACGCACTAATCAAATCCTGGCATACGGATGTGGCCACCATTAGAAGCCGCATAAACCGAACCGCAGCTCATAGCTCGAGGCGCAGAAGGGTGGCTTTCGGTGGGTGTTTGCCTCCATTCCGGCCTGAAACGCATAATTCAATAATAATACCACATCAGAGAGAGAGAGAGAAAGACGCTGGGCGCTAAATGAAGTTGCCAGTTGAAAGCTGAAATCCCAAATCCAAGGACACCTACTGATGCCGGCGAATTCCCAGGGCTTTTTTCCCTTTCCCGATTTTCCACAGCCCAGCACGCATTTAGCACAACTTCATTTATCTTTTGCATTTTCCTTTAGCATTTAATTAAAAAGACAAGTTCCATTGTCGGCGGTGGCGGCAGTCAGCCTGCCTTTTATCCTCGCCTGCTCCAGACATCCTGTTGGCTGCTAATGTGTGTCCCAGTCTATTCGCACATATAAATATATATATAATACACTGGGAGGAAAGATTATGGTAAGCTAGTTTTATTTTCAAACAAAAGTCCTGTTTAGATTCTATATTAAAGCTCTTAATTGGGTTGACTTAAAACTATATATTTTTGCCTGTGCATATATGGCATCCTTTGTGGCAGAACAACATATCTACAAGGACATATTTGCGGTTTCTGCGCCAACATTGTCACCCCCTGCGACTGTCACTGTCACATATGTTCGCCCTACCCTCCTTCTGTGTCCTGTTGTCTGCCATGTGTCTCCCTCATCTCTGCCCTTCTCTTTCCTAAACCATCGTCTCTTATCTCGGGGACTTCCGCCTACTCACCTGCCCATTAAAAGCATAATCATGTAGCCGTGATAAATGCCTAAATGCCGGGCCACAGCTAGTAGCTGCCGCCGATCAATTAAAGCTGCTGAAAACCCAAAAGGCTGAGAACAGAAAAATGTGGTTAGCTTTGGAGGCATTGAAACATACACTGGAAGAACAGAGAAATATGTCTTTTGAATATAAAATGAAATTGTCATGTATAATCTGTACTATTTATTCGAATCAGAAATAGTATAGGTTGCTGTTAAATATAATAAATAAATACATATACCGAAAATAAATTATTGATGCTTAAGATCATTTATGAAATAGACTTGATACCGAAATTTTAAATGTCAGTAGCAGAAAAGCATTTTTATTATATTAACCTGTCTTTAATTACTAAAACAGATCAGGAGTAAACACTTCTTTAGCATGGGAATGAAAAGCTAAAAAATAATGTAAGCCCCTCTGCTCACAAAAAGGCACAAAAGAGCGCAAAAAGACATGAGGCCTATGTAAAATTCATAATGCGACGTTGATGGCAAAAAAAAAAAACAGCAATTAAAGCACTTACCCACACTGTCAGAAAAAAAACGAGGGACCCGCCGGGAGGGATTGAAGTGCTCTCTCACACACTCGCACACTCAGGGCCACAAAAGGCAAAAGCTTATTAACATTTCCACAAATCTGCGTCTGCGTGAGTGTGGGAGTGCGAAATTAAATGACAACATATTTGACACTGATTCTTGTCACACGACAGTGTGCAGCGTGTCATGAAAATTTATCAGCGGGCCTAAATGCCTCCGATCCCCTACCCGCTCTCTGCTCCCCTTGCGCATTTCCCTAGGCAGCTGCCACCAGCCCCTGGCAATTCGCGCATGTAATTTTTTGTAAGAGCAAAAAAAAAAAGAAAAAAAAAAACAAAAAAGAGAAAGTTCACTTCACTTCATTTCAATAAAATTACAGCGAGTGTCGCTTTTCCTTTGGCCTTTCCTCCCCCTACTTTCCCCGAATTTCCACCGCATGTGTATCTGTCACCTGGCAAATGCTGAAAAATTGTCTTACATCCATTTGCTGCGGCTTTGGGATTACGGGGCGGATTCTTTTATCATTTTGCGGCATGTCTTTAATTATAATTCTAATTCGCAGGGAATTCACTTTCAACTTGATTTAATTATTCCCAGAATTATATTAGCATGCATTAGATGCAGAAAATTCCTTACAAGCCTGGAAATCAATTTGAAAAATGAATAACTTTAAATTTTAATAACCAGCTTACAATGAATTGAATTTGCTGCCAAGTTAAATTTAATTTCAGGTAACAAAGTAGCTGACTAAATAGATAAATGCTGCTCGTATTCTTATAGATATTTACATATATACACTGTGCGGTTAAATAATCGTTAGAATGTACGACTAGAACTTAAGTCTTGGCATATTCCATGAACTAAGGATTATGTTCATGTGGTTAATAGGTTTAATATTTAATTATATACAAATGAGAGATTGAAACTCATCTCAGTCAATAGTTTATTAATTAATTCAAATAGTATTTAATTAATTTTACAAGAATGTAAATATTTCCCAGTGCAAGTCACCAAAGCCAAAGACCTATCCCTGTAAAATTTGGGGATAACAACGTGTGTGTGTGTGTGTGTGTGTGCGGAAAGGCGACACCTTAAAACATTTTCGTGTGATTTTGAAAAGATGTCAACAGAATTTATGCAAATGATATGTTAACGCTACTTATATGGAAATTAGTATAAGGAGTCAGAATGCGCCAAAGGCAGCCTTAAAAGTCAGAGCTGGCAAATGCCGGCGACGAAGGCGGAGCCAAAGACTTTCGTCTGCGGGGGGAAATTGCGGAGGGAAAGCGGGCGGAAAAGTGTCGAGTGGCAAGGAGCAGACATGGCGGCGAAGCCAGGCAACACTTTTTGCACTTTAAGCCGAAAGTTTTGATTTCGTGTTACATGTGTCAGAATTTTAATGATGCTGATAAAAGTTGCCCCCAGACCCCACGCACACACTCCTCAAATTGCTTATTATGTGCCTTACTGTGTGTGCAAGTGGGTGCCCAAGATGCTGACTTCGTGTGCGAGTCTGCGCCAAGGTGTTGCTATCCTTTGAGCAGCCCTCGCCGGGGTGAACTATTTAATTATAAGCCCACTAAGCCGAAACTAAAATTGTAAGCTCCTTTGAGTTTCGGGCCTAAAGAGAATCCAATTTGAGGAAACGGAGCCCGGGTTGGCTAACACTTTTGCCCCCTTTTTCCCAACTAATCCCATTTTCTACCAGCCCAGATAAGGCAATAAGCATAACGAGAGTTCCTGTGCTTTGTTCCTGTTTTGTTCTTGGGCTTTGCATGCAAATCGCCAACTTCATGACGCAAATAAAACGCGAAATTTTAGAGTGAATAAATAAGGAATAATGATCAGGATAATTACACTCGGGCCAGGACGATTTTCAAACAGTAAAGTGCCATAATTTAGCATTTAATTTCGGCGTGCCGGAGCGTGCACTATTCTAGGGTTCTCTTTCAATTCATTGCACAGAAAGAAAATATTTGGAACTCGTATCGGAGATGGAATCTGCAGAAGTAAATTTTATAAAAGACATCCTTATGAATTCCAAAAATGATCAATATATAAAAGAGTTATATATCCAAAATGTCTCTCAACGTTTTTCTTTCGAGTGTGGCGTCGGGCACAAGGATCGGCCAAAGGACTTTTCCATCTGGTGGCGACATCAGCAGCTCCGGCAGCTCAAACACTCGCCAAAGGGCCAACTGAACAAAGCCACTTGAGGTGCGCTCGAGCTCTTTAACGGCTTCATGTCAACACACACCTGCCCTCAGCCACACACCGCGAACGCAGGTGGCTGTGTGTGTGTGGGTGGGTGGGTGGTTGGTTGCGTTTAGGGCTGTTTTAACACCTTGCGACGCGGGCAGGTGAAGAGGGGAATGGAAATGGAAACGGGCCGCCGCTTAGCGTTGCTGTTTAAAATGTTAATGAGCTTTTGGGTGGCTTGGGGTGGCTTGGGGCAGCTCAGGCGGTTGGATGGCAAAGTGGCGGGGTGG